>JANFOE010000619.1:0-282500 GCA_025667525.1 Glebionis coronaria | reverse complement strand
CTTTAAACGACTTGAAACATTGATCCAACAAATAATGAATCAAAGAAATGTTGAAATTGTTGAGAAGAGCATTGAAGATATGTTGCTAGAAAAGAGACAAATTAATCAAGAGATTAATGATATTACTAATGAATTGGGAAGTCGAAGATATCATGGAGAAATAATTGATGAGGGATTTAAAAGAGAGTTTGAAATTAAGATTAGACAACTTTCGCAAGATTATAATGGATTAAGCATTGAAATTCGAAAGAAAGAACAAGCTCAAGAGGAAGCTAAATATCTTGCCACTCGTGAACTCGAGCATTCTCTTCTTATTGATGATGACGAGGAGAGTACCATTTCTTTGTGAGATCTTATTGCTCTACATCCTTCGTCTAGTGCAATCGTACTTCCTTTTCATGTCTTGCCGGCTATGGAGCCTGAGAATTCACCAATCCTAAATGATGAGGATATTTTTGATCTCACTCCATCTCAAGACATCACTACTCCTATTCATGAATTTTCCACCGTGGAACCCGAAAATTCTCTAAGCAAGGGGGACGAGAATATTAGCACTATTCCGGAAACGGAATCGGACGAAGTAATAAAGTCTAGTGTTGAGATCCTTGTCCAAAACCCAAGAGAGTTCGATGGTATTTCCAATGAAACGTGTGAATTGCCACAATATGATGACTCTACTTCTTCCATTCACTTTGAGATTTTCTATCTAATGATGAAAATTGTGATGGAAATGAAGATTTTGAGAATGATTCGACTTCTAGTGAATTTTCTAATGAGGAGTTCTCTGATGTACTTTCTTATAAATATGACATTCACGACTCGGATTTTGAGGGGTTTCCCGATGAACCTACTCTTCATCACCCATTTCCACCGGGAAATGAGGATGATAGTGATCCGGTATTTGAGAGGTTCACCTTTGAACTTGCTCCTTTAGACCCATTTCCACCGAGAAATGAGGTTGATTTGACTATTCTGATCCTTGAGAAGTTCACCGATGAACTTACTTATTTAGATGTGGAAGACGTGGTTCTTCGTGAAAAATTATCCAACGTCTATCTTCTCATTTTGTAACACCCCCAAATTTATACAACTCAATACAGCGGAAGACTCGTTGGTGTTACGGGATAGCACAATACTCACATCATAGACAACGCATAAAAATCGCGTCGTTCATTTATAAAGCATTTCCATTCAATAATATCAAAGTTTCATCGGTCCCAAGTCATTACATTTCATACAAAGTTTTACAAAGTATTTGAATGGAAAATATTGTTTAAGTGCGGGCCATGAATTCTTGTCGTCTTCCCGAGAATTACCTCCAAGTATTTGAGATAAAACATGTTAAGAGAAAAGGTCAGCGATAACGCCGAGTGAATTCATAGAGTTTAATAAATTCCATCAATATAATATCAGTATAAAATTATTACTGAAAATCATTTTGTACAAATCATTTTAATAGGCCATAAAATAGCCAAAGTCATTTTATACAAATCCTTATCGAAAATCATAATATAGGCATTTGCCTTAAAAATCGTTATACGAATCATTGTCGTTAAAAACACCATACAATACGTTTTTGCAACGTTGTATAGATTAAATAAAACCATTATATGAATATGGTTATAAAAAGCCTTGAAAATCATTATACGAGCCAATGTCGTAAAAACGTCATACAATACGTCTTATGACGTTGTATAAAATCAAATAAAAACCGTTATATGAATATGGTTACGAAAACCAAAACACAAACATAATATCAATAGTATGACCCTGTATTGCTAGTCAGGCAATACATCGTAATTCGGAGCGTCTAGTAGTATTTTGTTAACTTTGGATTATTATAAGCCGCATGACATTGTTACCTTACTAAACCAACAACGGGTAGCTAACCCGATACCAATTTTGCCCATCTAAAGTAGCGTGTCGTCACAAAGGTCACGCTATGGAAATCTTCTCATACATAAATTCGCTTACCAATCAATGTGGCACGACGGGGATCAACCGTCAAGGCGCGAACTGGGGTGATCGTCCCCAAATAGTACTATTAAATGCATAAGCGTCTACCAACTCCCGGTAGTTCACAATTCATGCTAATGGGACTTTTAGTGACATAACCTAACTTTAATAATCCATTTAATTTCATCTATCGGGTCCTTTAATCATTTATCGGGTCATACAATCGGGTCATTCAATCATTCGGGTCCAAAATCCATAAACAAACAATCGGGACAAATGGTGTCCTATTTTATAAAAACTAACATGTTATCTCCCTCGCGGGTTTATAAAACATTTATAAAAACATTTAAAAGAGTGCGAGGCTATGAACTCACATTGATGTGGGAAGACGGGTTATCGGCAATTCGGACGTACGATACGTGCTTCAATCACGGAAACCTAGACAAATAATAATCGGTCTTAGACTCGGTCCAATGACTTTTATCAAAATAACAATATAAGTATGATGATTTTGTACATATGATGATGATCAAGTGGGTTTATACATCCTTGTTTACTCATTTTAGCGTTTACGTTTTGGTAACGTCTTACTAGTTTGCTAGTCTTAACTATTTATCCATTTTAAGTCCATTAAGCCTTTTATAAGTTCTTTAACTTATTTTTATCCATTTTATACCTATATGATCAGTATATATACTTTTCATGTTGGGCCCAAATGGGTTAAGCCCAATAAGTTCTTTTTACAAGTTTTTATCTTGTTAAGTCCAATTATTAGTCCAATATGTTTAGTTAGCTCGTAAATGTCCGAATTTCTTATAGTTCGGGTTTTATCGGTTTTTACTTGTCTTAGTTACCTATACATCAGTATATGACTTTTATAAACTTTACATTAGACGGGTTTGGTCGTCTAAGTTTTATTTGGCGAAAAACGTTAATTTTACGGCGATAGCCGAAAAAGTCGTAAAAATCAAGTTTATAATTTTTATTACTTATAAATATTATTTTACCACCATTTATATAATTTACCCATTTAATTAACCTTTTATACATTTATATAAATAAGTTTTATAAATTAGTGGGTTTATATTTTTACATTTTATACATTATAATGTGAGTGCTTATATAATAATAATAAACATTATTTCCAAAAATCTGATTTTTAACTTCATGTTCACCATTTTTAACATATCTAGAGTTCTATAATGAATTAGAAGCTCATTTTTGGATGACATATTCTTCATATTATGTGCTACATTTAACTTAGTTATAGCTACTGCCCAGTTTGAGTTTAAGTTGCCTTAACAGTCCCTACAAAACTGCTTATTCAGATTACACCACCTAACTTGTTTTGATCATATCTCACTCATTATTTTGATTCCATTGCATGGCCAACTCTCACATGTGTATAACATCATCTAAGTACTGTAAATGGATCAAACCATGCAATTTTATCAGTTCATCTTTTAGTTATCTACTGTTTTTATACAGCCAACTAAATAATCAAGATTTTAGCTTCATTTCTTATAGTTATCATCATTTTTAAGCATATTTATCAACACTTGATCCCCACACAACATTTATATCATCATATATACATCATATACATATACAAAATGAAAGAAAATACATTTGTTCTTTACAAAATAACAAGAGAAAAATGGAGAGGATGATCTTCTTTACCAACCAAGTGGATTTCTTGTTTTAGGAAGACAAGAACTTGATGAACACAAAAAGTATCTCCAAGACCATCAAATATCAAGAACATAGGTTGGAAAATCAGCCCTAGGACACAAGCAAATCACCTCCAAAGATGTTAATATGGCCACCAAATGAGCAAGGCTTCAAGAATACTCCTTAATAGAGCTAGTAAACATGTGGTTCATGGCTAGAAAAGATCAAATGGGGTGTTTGTTGGCTTATTTTGGACGGCACAAGGGATGAAGTTGAGAGAGTTTTGGTGTTGAATTGCATGTAAGTAAATGGTATAATGAAACAAGTAGTTAGTTTTGAGGTAATGGAGAAAGTTAGCTTGAAATGTAAGCTTTAGGCTTACACTTGTAATGTGTAAGCTAAACTTGATGCCACATTAGTGTTGTGGTGTCAAGTTGGCCGTCCCATATAGCTAGTGGGGTGGGACAATGTGTTTTGTCCCATCTCACTAGTTTACGGGTATTTCTCGATTCTAGTTTTCTCGATTTGCGTGCCCTCGGGTCGTTTTACGAAAAACGTTTTTATAAATTATGAATCACCGTCACAAAACGAATCCAATAAAAATTGTCTCATCAAAAACGGAGTTCGAAAACGTAAATACGTAATCCTAAGGTTTCCGGTTTAGTCGGAAAGGACGTTAAAATAAAATCGTAAGTCCTAATCTCTTCTCGTAAATTTGTGAGTTTATGAAACAACACAAATTTAAAACTCCAAAATAATATTCACGGATAAAGTTATTTTCTGAAATGTCGGACTGTCACCAAGGATGGTGTATGTAAACGTAAGCACGTAACGTTGAATCCTCCGGTTTAGACGTAGTCGATGCTACTCCAAGACGTAAATCCAAATTTCTTCCCAAAAATAAGTGAGTTCATATTGTAACATTAAAATAATGTTTTTAAATAATATTCGAGAATAAAATATCAACCATAAATTGACGGATTGTCACAGCATTTACCCCTAAACAGGATCTTTGTCCTCAAAGATCATCTTACCTTACTACTCGCTTCTTATAGAGTTAAAGCCATGTGGGTATTTCCTCCACACTCGGTCTTTTCTCACAAGTGCAATTCATTACAATACGCGAGTTTCAGCAAACATAACTACGGGAATAAGATCAGGCTTAATGTTGACTTACTTTCTCTATCCATGATGTTCACGGGTTTCTGATGAATGCAACTTTTCGCCGATCTAAGCTTTACTAAGAACAATCATATTTTTACTTGATAGATATTCCATCAAGTTTGATTTACGAAACATAATTCACGCAGTCTTTGAAGTCCTAGGGTAGATCCAGCTTATATGCCTTTCAATCCCAACTTTTTCATCATCTCAATGGTCCCATACAACGGGGACTTATATCCCATGATTTGTCAGATCATGAATTCATTTTTCCAAGGTTAAAAATTGTGGCATAACTTCGCTACCCATTTGGCACTTCAAGATCTACTTTTCATATTCACATATCCTCTTGCCCACTACCGACAGTCAATAATCAGATCCTAATTTCAACAATCATTTCAGATCTCGCGGGTCGGGTATTTTGTAAGGTTAGGTTCGCCATCATAGGAAACCTTAAACCTAAAAGACATGTCCAACTCACAATGGGTGTATGTCGGATGTCTTTATCTCAACTCTTGCTTACAGATGCTCTAAGATTCAGATCCTAACAAGATTCGATCTCGATCCTAATACGATAATTATTAATGATAATCTCTCCAAAGGAAAACGATTATACGGTCTATATCCAGAGGTCAATCATTCAAACATAGAACATCGCTTATAGTATTTTGTATCGTTACTTTACCTCGTCCCTTCGATTGGGGTGGTACATAGTACTCTCATCAAGGTTCGTTCTCAATGACTTCTGAGAAAATCTCTAGAAATTCGATGCGAAGCGAGGATCTTGATATATAGATGATCGATACAGGCACACTATGTTTATATAACTTCCTTTAAATAAAAGAGTCTATTTCTTCATCAAGATTCTATCATTAACGAGAATGATATTAGCAGATTTGGTCAGTCTGTCGAGGATGGCCCAAATCGAATCAATTCAGATGACGACCTTTGCAATAGCTAAACGTTTACTAATGTATGAGGCGATGTCTGCCTTCATAATTTCCATCAGTACAATTTCTTCAGAAAAAGATACTTTTAGTCATAAATGACATACATATAATACTTATACTTACAAATTCCAACATAACTATATCTCACAATTTTCCATATTTAGGCAACCATAAACGGCCTTTTTAAAATATTTAACGCTATCGGCTTCTCAATTCTGATGGTTCACATTAGCCGCGAACCCCTTTTATTATCTATATTATCCTTCTTACAAACATCGTTTATTTTTATATCGTTCGGCAATTTATTTTGCACCTTCATTATTAAGGAACACGTCCTAATGGATTCTTTATCCTTCTTATAAACATCGTTTAAATTATTCGGCAATTTGCACATTCATTATTAAGAAATACATTCTAATTGGTTCTTTATCTTTTATACATAATGCGTCGGTATCTATATTCACTTCTCTTGATGATATGATTATCATGTCCATAATTGTAAAACCCGCATGCTTTTACCATGAATAGTGCCCTTAAGATCGTACGTCCTAGATTAAAACTTACCTTATTTAGTATTGATCACATTCATGTGCTAATAATCAAGCAAGTGCATACGTGTATGACATGATAAGTATCGATTACGTACGAACTCATGATAAACAGTTAATAAATATGTCAAGTGAACATAATTAAATCATGATCACCATTTAAAATACGAACTAGAATAATTACGTAAATACTTATAATATAATTACGAGCGTTAAGATTACGATAACTACATGATAAAATAAACAGAAACGCTTCAGACACGAACACGTTTAACCACGAACGAACACGAAACATCGGGACACGAGAAAAGGTACGGGTACCCCATGTGGGGCCCCCATACCCACGGCACAACAACCATAATGGGCTTAGCCCATGGACTTTTTACAAGAAAAGGGGGGTTATGTAACTTTTCATTTCATTTTCACTTTTTCAAGAAAATAAACAAAAACCCTAAAAGAGTTTTCTCTCCTCCTCTTTGGCTTCTTTTGTGCCGCCACCCATATCAACACCATAGGAGGGTGTTGATTGATTTTTGACATTAAAACAAGTGATAGAAACCGTGTTTGTTCATCATTCTTCAATCCACGTGTTTGGTATATCATTTCTTAACCTTTCTTTTTCATTTCTTTTAATCTTTGATTTTATTATGAACATGTCATTATTTTTATTTAAACATGATAATTAAACATTGATCTAACATGTTTTGGTATAAATTAAAATCAAAGGATGTTATAAAAGGGGTGTTTGTTTTGGCCGCATAGGGTAACCAACCCGAGGGGGGTTCGGTTTGCTTATTGCCGCCACCACCAAGACCATTTTTGGTCTTGGTTGGCTCATGTGGGACCCACGGCAGCAAGGGGGCACACGTACCCCGAGTTTGGCTCGGGGTACGGTGTCGAGTTCATGCCCGATTCATGGTTCGTTGGTTAAATCAGGATTTTTGCTACATGTTAATTTTTATGAATTATGAACTTAGGATATAATTAATTAATAACTTGAGATATTAATTAAATCATGACTTAGGTTATTTTAATTATTAGTTTAACATGACATTAATTTAACCTAAGTATTTTTATGTTATAAGTTATAATTAATTAATTATTTAAAACATGCCTATAATTAATTAATTTAGACATGACTTAGGTTATGTTATTAATACATAATGATACACATTTTAACCTAAGTATTTTATTCCATTTTAATTAATACATGTTATACTTTAATTAAAATGCTTAACCTATAGTTTAATTAAAATACATGAAATAATAATTAAACTATACACTATACCATATGACTTAAGAGATAAGCTTATAAACACTTAGACTTATATGTTAGCTTATGTAACCAGCTTAATTCTAATTATGGAAACCTTCTATATATGGAAACTTATTTAATTAAGGCAGCTGATCTATTTTTGGAAACTTTCTATTTTTAGAAACTAATCTATTTTAAGCAGTAAATTCTATTTTAGGAAACTTTCTATTTTTGGAAACTTTCTATTTTTGGAAACTTTCTATTTTTGGAAACTTTCTATTTTTGGTAACTTTCTATTTTTGGTAACTTTCTATTTTTGGTAACTTTCTATTTTTGGAAACCTGCTTTTTTTGGAAAGTTACTTATTATTACACAGTAAGTATAATAATACATGAAACACCAGTAATACTTAATCAGATTAATCAGAATACTAGATAAACACAGTTTAAGGCTTTAAACAGTAAACCATGACCTAAAACATACAAAGTAAGCTAAGATGAGACATAAAACCCAGTACGTAATCAGTGAATCGATACTTATACACGTGTGTATTCATGTAGCTTTAGTGATCCAGAAGTAGGAGTCTTTCTTCCGTTCATTCACTGGACTTGAGGTACGGATTCCCGTCCTTTCAGTATGGACATTCTTTCCTTATCAGGATTTCCCCGTATGCATCCAACTGTTTTCCCCAGTATTTGTTTTATTGTTTTGAACTGCTTATGTTTAATTAGCATAATCTATAGCCATATACAAGCATGACCAGTTTCACCTAGTTATGGAGGTACCATAACCATAACATTGGAGGCACCAATGTTATGACTTCCCCACGGCGGAGTGATTGCTCGTGGCGTCCCTTTCAGTTTTGGCCATATTATTATATCATGTGGGGCGTATGGGTGCATCCTAGTTACATGTTTTATTCAGTATTTCATGGTGAATGTGGTGTGTGCCTTGCATCCTTCACAAGGAGTTGATCCCTCCTACCCAGACCAGTATATTAATTAGAGGCATCCCCTCTAATCAGCATGATGAGGTCACCCCTCCAAGTATTCATGCACGTGACCTTTTCATGACCTATATGGGCTATGGTATATTTATGTTAAAACAGTTTTCATAAGATAAACATAAGGCTTTTCAAACTATAAAATCAGTTTTCTCAATACTTAACCAGTCTACTCAGAACTTAGTCTTCCGCTGTTATATGTTACATGCTTATCCTATTTCATGCTATATTGTATATCCGTGCACTGAGCGTTTTGCTCAGCCGTTACTTTCCTTTCCATGTCCCAAAACGGCAGGTACCCAAGACTCGAGCATTTGGAGGACATGCATAGGATGTAAGCTGCCATAGACTTCTTCTCCTGTTTCCTTCATATATTTATGCTTGTTTAGTCTTTCATTCAGTTCATTTACTTTCTTAGGTTTTGGGCTTATGTTTGGGAACCGATGTTTGATTCCGGTTTTCCCTATGGTCATGTATGTTTTACTACATATTACCTTGCATGCTTTGATGACACGCCATAATTACGCGTGACATTCCATTTATCAAAATGGGGTGTTACAATTATGGTATCAGAGCCAAGGCTTCGACCTGTAGGCTCTAAAACTCGACCTGTGACTAGTGGGTAGTCACCAGGAGCTTCCTAAGTCAACGCTTGTTATTCCACGTATTGACGTTTTCAGCACCTTTCTGTTTAACCATGACGTTTTCAGCACCTTGTTGTTTTCACCATGATGTTTTCACCAGTATCGTCTTACTAATATGGAATGAACAACCGTCATCCATACTTAGTTATGTGTCATTGTCTATGCATGATGTTCCTCGTGAACTGTGACGATGTGGACTGACCCCAGTAGTTCATAATTTTCACATAAAATTTTTTTCTGTTAAGTTTTGACAATGACTTTTAATTATTATGTTTCATGCATTCATGCATTTATACCATATGTCATCTGTTGCAGGAATTTTGACTAAGTAATGGTTGGTACAGGACAGGCCCTATTTAGTCGCATGTGCTTTTATCGAAACTTTTAACTTTGGGACCGACCCATAGGCGTCCCCTCGCCATGTCTTTTGTTTGGAACCGACCCATAGGCGTTCCCTCGCACATATAAAGGTTTTATAAACTACATTACGCATTCATGCACTGTTTTCTTGCATAAAATTTTTCTCATGATTTAAATTGGCATAAAAATTTTTTTTCATGTCCCATCATAAGTTATTATGTTTTTATGTCATGTATGCCTTCATACTGTCATGGTTAACTTCAGTTTCATGCTGATTTTGTTATACACTTCTTCGTAATAGATGGTTTCATGTTTCCTCATGATAATTCCGTCTTCATGTTGATTATGTTTCACGCCTCTTTTGTTATTTACGTTGTCCTGCAAGACATTGTTAGATTTCTTAAATCATGCTTTCATGATAGTCATGGTTGGTTTTCATTGATCATGTTGTCAGGCAAATCATCGTTGAATTTTGTGTAACCACACTTTAGCGTTTCTCTATGCAACCAGAATGATGTCTATGCTAATACTGCCAGGTTATCATGATGGTTTTTCTAACTGTTCAACCGTTATACCTTCCTTAAATCATGATAAATGACCGACCCCATACCGATCATTTCATGTGTATTCCATGTGTACTCCACGTATCGTATTTCATGTGTATTACATGTACCTTAATCCATGTGTATTCCACTTGCAATACATCACGAGTATTCGCTAGTCGATTTTAAATCATGTCAGGCGTAGGTTCACTTGCTGATATTCTACAAGATTGTCGATGCCGCTCATAGCTTGGAGATGTTACTGAAGGTTGACGCTGCTGATGTTGGGAGACGCTACGAGATGCTGATGCTGATGCTGTTCACAACCTGGAGATCCTAAAAGACGAAGACAAAGGCGTCGGAGCAAAGCAATTGGACGAGAAGATGCTTCACCATCAGATGATTCCCATCAATCATTGTCCCTAATTCATAGTTACATGTCACACGTCATTCGGCTGTTATGTCAGCCATATGAGTGCAAACCGGTACCAGCCGGCCACTCAGCTGAATAGTTACATGAATCACGGTCATGAGAATGGCCGTCACGGAACTGACAGACAGGACTATAGTAACCACTACCATGACAGAAAATATCCTAGAAATTGCAACCGAGGCTCTGGCCGCAGACGTGAACAGACATACAAATGATCAGTTGTCCAACCGATCCGCCAATTCTGGCATATTAACCTAATATTTGTAGTTCTAATTGTTTCACATCTCGAGACACATGTCAAGACATCAGTCAAGACACATGTCTCACGTATACTTTCTGAGGACACATGTCAAGATACCAATCAAGACATATGTCACGCTTACATTTCTCAAGACACGAGTCAAGACACATGACTCACGTCTATTTATGGAACATTTCTAAGAAATTCAGGGTACCCTCCAAGGGTACATCTATTTGTTGTGCCATGTATTAATCAGGCCACAAGAATTTCAATACCATTATCAGCGCATCAGTGAGAACTGTCATGTTGCCGATGTCACTTTCATTTCTTTCACCATAGTTCATATATTCCTAACCATGAAGGACGCCTTTCGTATTCCCACGTAACGCATTTTCCTCGGACAGACACGAGATGAATTTTTTTTATCCTAATTATGGACTATGAACAGCACACCATGCTACGATTCATAGTTATGTACAGTAATGTTCAGGCTCCTGAATACTTCAGCTTGATTTTCCATCGGAATATCTGTGCAAATTTTCTACGCTTACAAGCATGTGCATTGTTAGCCATGGTCGCTAAAATTTTCTAGCTGTCAGTAAGACACAACCACTTAACTCTTTTACGCACAGCCAGTTGATTATTCCAAAGTCTTCCTATACATTCCAGCAGAACCTACAAGGAGAAGGATGGTACCATGAGATTATGTGTCGACTACCGTTGACTTAAACAAATCACCATTCATGACCGTTATCCTCCTCCACGTATTGACGACATGTCCAATCAACCGTATAGTGTTAATCACTTTTCCAAGATCGAACTCACGATCATGCTGCCAACAGTGACGAGTGAAAAAGCAGGACATGTCCATGACTGCTATTCGTACACGACTCGGTCATGCTAAATTTATGATTTTGAATTAGTCTCATCAATGCTCCAACCGCATTATGGACTTAATAAATTGAGTTTCCATGAACTCCTAAACAAATTCATCAGCGTTTTCATTGAGGATAACCTGATTTCCTCTAAGCCTAGAGAAGAACAGGAAGACCATATCTGCACTATGTTGCAAATTCTATGACAAGAGAAATTCTACCCTGGAAAATTTTTTCCTATATCAATTCTGTTTGATTACCGTGACACGCTGAATCACATGGCATTCTACGGTTAATCTTACCATGACTCAGCTTATGCGTAAAGGAGATAACCCTACACTGCATTAGGTGTTCTAGAAAATCCTACGCTGGGAGAAGTCTGATTCAAAGACTAAGAGTTTCGCAACCTTCTATGTATCAAGTTTCTTCGAAGCAGGATACAGTTACGTTCATATCTTCATACCTGTTATACAAACAGGCTAAGATAGGACACCAACAGACGGGTATGTTTTCATCTTATGATATTGTGAATCGAAAAGGGACAAGATCTCCATGGATTTTAGTACCAGATTTCAGCAAACTCAGAGGAAGCATGATGCTATCTGGGTTATTGCCAACAGTTTGATCAAGTCTGCAGAATCCTTACATCCGTACGGATTTCAGAACCAACAGATTGAACGAACATGTTCCAGCCAAGGCTCATCCGATCACTTGGCAATCCCTCAGCTATCGGGTCAGACAAAGATTCGTAATTGTACTCCTAACTTACTTCACGTCCTTTTTCTAATTCCCCGACTTGCTTTCGCGCTCACGTTCATGACACTATTCACGTTCATGATCGTATTTTGGCTTACGATTTTACGTTCACTCTTTTCTCATTCTGGGAAGTTTGCAAGAACTTGTGAGACCAGACCCAAGTTTAGTATAACTCTCCATCATCAGATAGACGTTTCACGTCATATTCCATGTCTCACCTTGTAGCGTTTGGCGTTACCGCCATTATATTCTATGATCACGATATGTCTCACATGTCATGTTCATTCCACGTTCCTCATATCATGATCAAAATAGGTTACACGTATCATGGATCACGATATGTTTACTCTTACTACACTCGCCATATCTCCACGTAGCACGTTCAAAATTTTTCACGTATCACGTTCAAAATTTTTCACGTACTACGTTTCTTTATGTCTCGCGCATCATTTCTAATTATCAGTTAAGTCAGATTGTCTTGCATCGTAACGTTTCAGTTACCCTTGCACGTTAACTCTTTTTCCTCGATCGAATTTAGGGGATCTACCTTCCGCTGATAACCAAGAATTTCTTCTTATTCCAAGTCAAGGTCAGGAGGACCAGGATTTATCATTAGTGTCAGGATCTTCTGAAGGAACCGTTCCAAGAGGGAGGCCACTTGGAAACGGACAAGTTCATCCGGACTTCTTATCCATTTTTTCTCTTATCGATTAGATATGTCCTTTCAGTCACGTCACGTTCCATGTCTTTTCAGGACATGTCACGTTCCACGTTCCCTTCTACCATGTCACCTTCATTTCCGTTATTTTGCATACCTTTCCAGTTTGATTCGGGTATGTTTCGCTTCCAGTTACTTTATCTATAATTCGGGGACGAATTATTCTTTTTAGGGGGGAAGAATTGTAAAACCCGCATGCTTTTACCATGAATAGTGCCCTTAAGATCGTACGTCCTAGATTAAAACTTACCTTATTTAGTATTGATCACATTCATGTGCTAATAATCAAGCAAGTGCATACGTGTATGACAGGATAAGTATCGATTACGTACGAACTCATGATAAACAGTTAATAAATATGTCAAGTGAACATAATTAAATCATGATCACCATTTAAAATACGAACTAGAATAATTACGTAAATACTTATAATATAATTACGAGCGTTAAGATTACGATAACTACATGATAAAATAAACAGAAACGCTTCAGACACGAACACGTTTAACCACGAACGAACACGAAACATCGGGACACGAGAAAAGGTACGGGTACCCCATGTGGGGCCCCCATACCCACGGCACAACAACCATAATGGGCTTAGCCCATGGACTTTTTACAAGAAAAGGGGGGTTATGTAACTTTTCATTTCATTTTCACTTTTTCAAGAAAATAAACAAAAACCCTAAAAGAGTTTTCTCTCCTCCTCTTTGGCTTCTTTTGTGCCGCCACCCATATCAACACCATAGGAGGGTGTTGATTGATTTTTGACATTAAAACAAGTGATAGAAACCGTGTTTGTTCATCATTCTTCAATCCACGTGTTTGGTATATCATTTCTTAACCTTTCTTTTTCATTTCTTTTAATCTTTGATTTTATTATGAACATGTCATTATTTTTATTTAAACATGATAATTAAACATTGATCTAACATGTTTTGGTATAAATTAAAATCAAAGGATGTTATAAAAGGGGTGTTTGTTTTGGCCGCATAGGGTAACCAACCCGAGGGGGGTTCGGTTTGCTTATTGCCGCCACCACCAAGACCATTTTTGGTCTTGGTTGGCTCATGTGGGACCCACGGCAGCAAGGGGGCACACGTACCCCGAGTTTGGCTCGGGGTACGGTGTCGAGTTCATGCCCGATTCATGGTTCGTTGGTTAAATCAGGATTTTTGCTACATGTTAATTTTTATGAATTATGAACTTAGGATATAATTAATTAATAACTTGAGATATTAATTAAATCATGACTTAGGTTATTTTAATTATTAGTTTAACATGACATTAATTTAACCTAAGTATTTTTATGTTATAAGTTATAATTAATTAATTATTTAAAACATGCCTATAATTAATTAATTTAGACATGACTTAGGTTATGTTATTAATACATAATGATACACATTTTAACCTAAGTATTTTATTCCATTTTAATTAATACATGTTATACTTTAATTAAAATGCTTAACCTATAGTTTAATTAAAATACATGAAATAATAATTAAACTATACACTATACCATATGACTTAAGAGATAAGCTTATAAACACTTAGACTTATATGTTAGCTTATGTAACCAGCTTAATTCTAATTATGGAAACCTTCTATATATGGAAACTTATTTAATTAAGGCAGCTGATCTATTTTTGGAAACTTTCTATTTTTAGAAACTAATCTATTTTAAGCAGTAAATTCTATTTTAGGAAACTTTCTATTTTTGGAAACTTTCTATTTTTGGAAACTTTCTATTTTTGGAAACTTTCTATTTTTGGAAACTTTCTATTTTTGGTAACTTTCTATTTTTGGAAACCTGCTTTTTTTGGAAAGTTACTTATTATTACACAGTAAGTATAATAATACATGAAACACCAGTAATACTTAATCAGATTAATCAGAATACTAGATAAACACAGTTTAAGGCTTTAAACAGTAAACCATGACCTAAAACATACAAAGTAAGCTAAGATGAGACATAAAACCCAGTACGTAATCAGTGAATCGATACTTATACACGTGTGTATTCATGTAGCTTTAGTGATCCAGAAGTAGGAGTCTTTCTTCCGTTCATTCACTGGACTTGAGGTACGGATTCCCGTCCTTTCAGTATGGACATTCTTTCCTTATCAGGATTTCCCCGTATGCAGCCAACTGTTTTCCCCAGTATTTGTTTTATTGTTTTGAACTGCTTATGTTTAATTAGCATAATCTATAGCCATATACAAGCATGACCAGTTTCACCTAGTTATGGAGGTACCATAACCATAACATTGGAGGCACCAATGTTATGACTTCCCCACGGCGGAGTGATTGCTCGTGGCGTCCCTTTCAGTTTTGGCCATATTATTATATCATGTGGGGCGTATGGGTGCATCCTAGTTACATGTTTTATTCAGTATTTCATGGTGAATGTGGTGTGTGCCTTGCATCCTTCACAAGGAGTTGATCCCTCCTACCCAGACCAATATATTAATTAGAGGCATCCCCTCTAATCAGCATGATGAGGTCACCCCTCCAAGTATTCATGCACGTGACCTTTTCATGACCTATATGGGCTATGGTATATTTATGTTAAAACAGTTTTCATAAGATAAACATAAGGCTTTTCAAACTATAAAATCAGTTTTCTCAATACTTAACCAGTCTACTCATAACTTAGTCTTCTGCTGTTATATGTTACATGCTTATCCTATTTCATGCTATATTGTATATCCGTGCACTGAGCGTTTTGCTCAGCTGTTACTTTCCTTTCCATGTCCCAAAACGGCAGGTACCCAAGACTCGAGCATTTGGAGGACATGCATAGGATGGAAGCTGCCATAGACTTCTTCTCCTGTTTCCTTCATATATTTATGCTTGTTTAGTCTTTCATTCAGTTCATTTACTTTCTTATGTTTTGGGCTTATGTTTGGGAACCGATGTTTGATTCCGGTTTTCCCTATGGTCATGTATGTTTTACTACATATTACCTTGCATGCTTTGATGACACGCCATAATTACGCGTGACATTCCATTTATCAAAATGGGGTGTTACAATAATTCACTCAGATATTCTTTCTATATTATGCGTCAATAATTATGTTCACTTTTCTTCATATTTTCTAAGTTTCAGTTTCGTCTCATCTATCATTTTTATCCGTTTTACTCAATCCGTCGTCTAAAGCGTCGATAATTATTATGATTAATTAAATAATTATTAGTTAATTTTTATGAAGCGTAAACGTTTTAAATGTCTTAGTTCAACCAATTATATAAAATGTTCAAAATAAATTTGGATTTAATTAACAAGATTTTTGTTGATTTATCAAAAATATTTAATAAGATATCGTAAATGTTTGAAAAACCTTTGTTTATACTTTGGTCAAAGTTTCCTTAGTTTGAAAAGCGTAAATTATCGTTTCAAATTTCAAGTCATGTTTTAAATGGTTTTACTCAATCCTTCTTAAGTTATCTTGAGGTATACACAAACATTTACCCCTAAACAGAAGTTTAGTTAAATAGTTTGTGTATAAGGGAATAATCCCTTTAAAAATCCTTTGTTAAAACATTTGTCAAAACATATTTCCATTCCTTTTTGGTAAAATCCAAAGTCTTAGAAGGGCTCTTAATTTTTGAAGAGTCTATATGCATACATCTTACCATTATTAATCCAACGGTCATTTTATGTAAAGGATTAAGTTTTTTTTTAATCCCTAAGTGTTAATGGTTCTAATCTTTGAAAAGTCAATATATTATCTATTAATCACACGGTTAAATCATGTAAATGATTAAGTATTAAATCTCATGTTAAATATTCAAGATACAAGTTTTAATTGTTAGGCCAATTCAGGGCAATCTATAAATAATTATTAACTCATTCTTATTCTTATAAACAAATAAATGGTCCTTGATGATCACGAGCATGAATTTATCAAATTACAGCCTACACACGTGATTCATCATATTTATGAATGCTACATGTGCATCGGTCAATCCAAACGACATCACGTGAAAACCATAATGTTCATCAAAAGTTCCGGATGTAGTGATTGGAATACATAATCTTTTTCGCGGACGCGACGTTGATGATATCCATGCCGTGAGTCAAATCTTTAAAACATACGTTAGAACCTTGTAAATGATCGAACAAATCTTCCATTTCGAGTTATGGATTTCGTTTTCGATTGTCAATTTACTCAGTTCACAGTAATCTATAAATATAAGGAATGATAACACCATAGCTCTTCATAATGACGAGCTTGGTAGAATAAAAGCTTTCTCCGACTACTCTCTCAGTTGTACGGTAATTCCTTAAATTCAGATGGTGCTGACATACAGTGCACAAGCCACAAGTGCAGCATCGGGAATATAATCAATACCAATTTCAACTTGCCTTAATGGCGAAAGTCTAGGTAATTCATCAACAAATACTTACTAAAGTTTCATATAACAGAAACATCTTTTTAATATATTCATATTAGCTTCTTTCTAGATTATAATATCTATGACTAATTCACAACCATTTATGGTATAATTTCAAGTCTTAATACAGGATATGGTCATCCATCAAGAATTATTTAGATCACTTTTGATAATCAACATCTTATCATTTAGGGGAATTCTACTCGAGTTCCCATCAATAAAGACAATGTCGTCATGTCATAATAAATCAATCCATTCTACGGGCACTATCAACTTTCTAGTTGCATTGCCGTTGATAAGATGTGAACTTCTCAAAAGACTAATAATAATTCATAATCCTTCACAAATTCAGGGATATTAGGATACACAACTACTATTAAAAGAGTAAGGTCAACGCATAATCTATGCGAGAGAATTTCAAATCAGATACAGATGAAAACATTTAACGAATATGAATATATCCCATGTTTTCATAATTTGAGTACGCATTCGAAAGCTCCTAGGATCGTTACCCTGGTCATTCAAATGAAATCAAATCATAAGAAATGATAAGAACGTCAATACATCCAGTCTAGTATCAACACTCGGTAATCAGATACTTTTCCTAAGAATCTCACTACGGGAGAATTGGACAAGAAGGGAATATCAATTGTCAAATAAGACAAGTTCCATAGATGAGAAATTTTAACTCAGAAGAATAAATAGTACGGGCACATATGTATGTGTCCCCATCAATATGTCCCTATTTTTCACTTCTTGCAGATCTCATAAAATTTAATCTTTCACAATCTTCAAAGAAAATGTAGCGTTTATTAATCAGTTTTATGGTGACTACTAATCAGCCTTGCATGGTCCATTCCAAATTGTATGTAGGCACGCAACTATATACAATTTCAAGATTAACGATGCAATACTCAGTTCGTCAAAACTTTGTCATCATGTTTATAATAAAAACATTTTCATGCTTAATTCTTAAATAAGAATCAAAAATATATTTACAAAGGTTTTCTTTGTCATGGAAATAATTAAGTTTCCAAAGCGTCTCATAAACAACTTCATTTTGATATCAATCACTTATAAATCTCACTTTGAATAATCCTTATTGTGTTGAAAATTAAATTTTCTCAAAGGATACCGTTTTAACTTTATAAAAACAATGAGTGATCTGCAAAGGAGTGATGAAGAGTTGTTCACCAAGAACTAACTACAATATAATAGGAGATGAGCTTAGCCAAATAATCATGAGGTTCATGACCTTGATGGCGCTCAAAAAGATCAATCCACAACGTAACTCAAACATAGATGAGTACTTGCTCAATGGTTGCATCACTAATGCGAACATTAGGATGAAGCAATAAAAGATAGATATCGTCGATACATGTAGAATTTAGCATTCAAAGGTAGTCTTTTCATTAATCACAAACAAGTCAAATTGTACCGTAACACATTACGTGTCACTATGTCATATAATTCTCAGAACTCATCCTACCAACTGATATCTCAGTTAAGTTAGGGATTTTTAAAAGATACCACAATGAATACTAACCTACAAGAGTCATTAGGTGTTCCATATGTCCCGGAAGATCCATTGGTCCTAATTCAGAAGAAGATTTCTTCAATTTATTTATTGGACACTTGGCATCCTCGTCATTGGACAATGGCCTAGGAACAACCCTTAACACAAACCTACAATCATTTAAAACCTTATAATTCAATCACAGAACTTAACGACTTATATTAACAATCTCATATTCCATACAGGTTAAATTTTACTTTATTCAAGTTTCAATTAACTTATACTCAATGTGATATCCTACATCACTCTTCGATACTTTCAACCTTATTCATAAACCTTAATAAGGCAATAAAAGCTCGATATGATCAGCACTTAATTTCCAATCCTATAGCTCTTACAACAACTATTATCAAATGAGTCACTAGTATGAAATGACTTGATCATTCAACTAGACTTCTCGGAAAGGTACTAGTGCATGAGGATTTTGGGTAATGGTTCCAATGACAGCCTCAAGTGCAACATTCACCCTTTCGATTTCAATTTAAGAATTGGATGACAACGAATCAGATGACATCTTTCTAGGTGGTAACTTTTGTCAAACTCCACTCTATAAGAAAAGATCGTCATGACATCGGTATTAGTGTTAATCTCGCCAATTCTTCTTTAATATCACAATCAACTAATATCTATATTTCTACGAATATCAGCCATTTGTTGGGATCATAAATATCCACAACTCGGTTTAGATCTAGGATAGCTAGAATTCCTACGAGAATAGCTTTGATTAATTTACTAGGGAATTTAGGGTTACTTGTGACAATCTACGTCGTATAAATACCTCGTATAAAAATCAAAATAATCATCAAACAATCATGTAATCAAATTATATCACGTATATATATATAATCCAAGTTATATATATATATATATATATATATATATATATATATATATATATATATTAAAATAACACTTCTCAGTCTGGCCTTGTCGGTAACTCGGGAATTCTTCGGCACCGTTATAGTCAAAAGATTTTTAGACATTTTTAGAAAAATGTTTATAGTTAAAAGATTTTGAAATGTTTTATTCAAAACCTTGGTTTTAAAAATCTTTCGTTCTCTATAACGAGAGCTCTGGTACCAAACTGTAACATCCCCAAATTTATACAACTCAATACAGCGGAAGACTCGTTGGTGTTACGGGATAACACATTACTCACATCATAGACAACGCATAAGAATCGCGTCGTTTATTTATAAAGCATTTCCATTCAATAATATCAAAGTTACATCGGTCCCAAGTCATTACATTTCATACAAAGTTTTACAAAGTATTTGAATGGAAAATGTTGTTTAAGTGCGGGCCATGAATTCTTGTCGTCTTCCCGAGAATTACCTCCAAGTACCTGAGATAAAACATGTTAAGAGAAAAGGTCAGCGATAACGCCGAGTGAATTCATAGAGTTTAATAAATTCCATCAATATAATATCAGTATAAAATTATTACTGAAAATCAATTTGTACAAATCATTTTAATAGGCCATAGAATAGCCAAAGTCATTTTATACAAATCCTTATCGAAAATCATAATATAGGCATTTGCCTTAAAAATCGTTATACGAATCATTGTCGTTAAAAACACCATACAATACGTTTTTGCAACGTTGTATAGATTAAATAAAACCATTATATGAATATGGTTATAAAAAGCCTTGAAAATCATTATACGAGCCAATGTCGTAAAAACGTCATACAATACGTCTTATGACGTTGTATAAAATCAAATAAAAACCGTTATATGAATATGTTTACGAAAACCAAAACACAAACATAATATCAATAGTATGACCCTGTATTGCTAGTCAGGCAATACATCGTAATTCGGAGCGTCTAGTAGTATTTTGTAAACTTTGGATTATTATAAGCCGCATGACATTGTTACCTTACTAAACCAACAACGGGTAGCTAACCCGATACCAATTTTGCCCATCTAAAGTAGCGTGTCGTCACAAAGGTCACGCTATGGAAATATTCTCATACATAAATTCGCTTACCAATCAATGTGGCACGACGGGGATCAACCGTCAAGGCGCGAACTGGGGTGATCGTCCCCAAATAGTACTATTAAATGCATAAGCGTCTACCAACTCCCGGTAGTTCACAATTCATGCTAATGGGACTTTTAGTGACATAACCTAACTTTAATAATCCATTTAATTTCATCTATCGGGTCCTTTAATCATTTATCGGGTCATACAATCGGGTCATTCAATCATTCGGGTCCAAAATCCATAAACAAACAATCGGGACAAATGGTGTCCTATTTTATAAAAACTAACATGTTATCTCCCTCGCGGGTTTATAAAACATTTATAAAAAAATTTAAAAGAGTGCGAGGCTATGAACTCACATTGATGTGGGAAGACGGGTTATCGGCAATTCAGACGTACGGTACGTGCTTCAATCACGGAAACCTAGACAAATAATAATCGGTCTTAGACTCGGTCCAATGACTTTTATCAAAATAACAATATACATATGATGATTTTGTACATATGATGATGATCAAGTGGGTTTATACATCCTTGTTTACTCATTTTAGCGTTTACGTTTTGGTAACGTCTTACTAGTTTGCTAGTCTTAACTATTTATCCATTTTAAGTCCATTAAGCCTTTTATAAGTTCTTTAACTTGTTTTTATCCATTTTATACCTATATGATCAGTATATATACTTTTCATGTTGGGCCCAAATGGGTTAAGCCCAATAAGTTCTTTTTACAAGTTTTTATCTTATTAAGTCCAATTATTAGTCCAATATGTTTAGTTAGCTCGTAAATGTCCGAATTTCTTATAGTTCGGGTTTTATCGGTTTTTACTTGTCTTAGTTACCTATACATCAGTATATGACTTTTATAAACTTTACATTAGACGGGTTTGGTCGTCTAAGTTTTATTTGGCGAAAAACGTTAATTTTACGGCGATAGCCGAAAAAGTCGTAAAAATCAAGTTTATAATTTTTATTACTTATAAATATTATTTTACCACCATTTATATAAATTACCCATTTAATTAACCTTTTATACATTTATATAAATAAGTTTTATAAATTAGTGGGTTTATATTTTTACATTTTATACATTATAATGTGAGTGCTTATATAATAATAATAAACATTATTTCCAAAAATCTGATTTTTAACTTCATGTTCACCATTTTTAACATATCTAGAGTTATATAATGAATTAGAAGCTCATTTTTGGATGACATGTTCTTCATATTATGTGCTACATTTAACTTAGTTATAGCTACTGCCCTTTTTGAGTTTAAGTTGCCTTAATAGTCCCTACAAAACTGCTTATTTAGATTACACCACCTAACTTGTTTTGATCATATCTCATTCATTATTTTGATTCCATTGCATGGCCAACTCTAACATGTGTATAACATCATCTACTTACTGTAAATGGATCAAATCATGCAATTTTATCAGTTCATCTTTTAGTTATCTACTGTTTTTATACAGCCAACTAAATAATCAAGATTTTAGCTTTATTTCTTATAGTTATCATCATTTTTAAGCATATTTATCAACACTTGATCCCCACACAACATTTATATCATCATATATACATCATATACATATACAAAATGAAAGAAAATACATTTGTTCTTTACAAAATAACAAGAGAAAAATGGAGAGGATGATCTTCTTTACCAACCAATTGGATTTCTTGTTTTAGGAAGACAAGAACTTGATGAACACAACAAGTATCTCCAAGACCATCAAATATCAAGAACATAGGTTGGAAAATCAGCCCTAGGACACAAGCAAATCACCTCCAAAGATGTTAATATGGCCACCAAATGAGCAAGGCTTCAAGAATACTCCTTAATAGAGCTAGTAAACATGTGGTTCATGGCTAGAAAAGATCAAATGGGGTGTTTGTTGGCTTATTTTGGACGGCACAAGGGATGAAGTTGAGAGAGTTTTGGTGTTGAATTGCATGTAAGTAAATGGTATAATGAAACAAGTAGCTAGTTTTGAGGTAATGGAGAAAGTTAGCTTGAAATGTAAGCTTTAGGCTTACACTTGTAATGTGTAAGCTAAACTTGATGCCACATTAGTGTTGTGGGGTCAAGTTGGCCGTCCCATATAGCTAGTGGGGTGGGACAATATGTTTTGTCCCATCTCACTAGTTTACGGGTATTTCTCGATTATAGTTTTCTCGATTTACGTGCCTCAGGTCGTTTTACGAAAAACGTTTTTATAAATTATGAATCACCGTCACAAAACGAATCCAATAAAAATTGTCTCATCAAAAACGGAGTTCGAAAACGTAAATACGTAATCCTAAGGTTTCCGGTTTAGTCGTAAAGGACGTTAAAATAAAATCATAAGTCCTAATCTCTTCTCGTAAATTTGTGGTTTATGAAACAACACAAATTTAAAACTCCAAAATAATATTCACGGATAAATTTATTTTCTGAAATGTCGGACTGTCACCAAGGATGGTGTATGTAAAGTAAGCACGTAACGTTGAATCCTCCGGTTTAGACGTAGTCGATGCTACTCCAAGACGTAAATCCAAATTTCTTCCCAAAAATAAGTGAGTTCATATTGTAACATTAAAATAATGTTTTTAAATAATATTCGAGAATAAAATATCAACCATAAATTGACGGATTGTCACACATTTCTAAGATCGAAGCTTTGAATTCTAAGCCTATTAGAAAGTCTTTCTCTCCATCTCCTATTCCAGTTGAGGATAGTGATCCGCTTATGGAATAAATATTGCTTATGTTTTAGAGAGAGAAAGAGATAGAGAGATGGTGAGAACACACACACTTAGAGAGAGAAACTTAAAGAGAACTATGTGAAAAATGATTAACCACACACCCTCTCCATCAAAGGAGAGGGTTTATATACCCAAGCCTTGTAATGGGCTTGGGCTTACACGTTTGGGTCGGCCTACACATGTTGTAGGCTAGGCTTGGACTTGTTTGATAAATAAAGAAGGTTAACTAAACTACGAGCTATTACATGGACTATCGTTGGAGTGACCGATCCTTCTTTATACGTAAAACGTATTTCTAACAATCTCCCCCTAAGGGAGGTCACTCCAAACAAGGGCGTTACACAAGTTACAATAATAAAATAAAGAAAAAATTTCACGTTTGGCCCCTATCGTTTACACCAAATATCAAGGTTGGTCCCTATCTCAAACTAAGTGCACAGATCGTCCCTATCGTTTACACTTTGGATCAAAAATAGTCCCTATCTTGGATGGGCATTAGATTTGATCGTTAAATGGTAAAAGAATAGGGGTATTTTGGTCCTTTACATACTTTAATAAAAAAAAACCCACTATCCACCCACCATATCTTATCATCACCTAACCATCTTTATATCCACAAGTCCTCTATCCCCACTGTCACCATCCCTCATCTCACCATCCCAGATTCATTCCAAAATTCTAACTTGAGCTGGGGGTTCGTGGACTTGTGGTTCTCTTGGTATAACTTCAGTACCACAACTCTTGAATACATGATTCATTTCAACATACACCTTTTTAGCTTCCTCCTTCGTACCATGAATACGCACCACTTAAACATTTCCAGCGCCCACTTTTACATCTCTAACCCAAACTTCATTCGCTAATTAATTTATCAGCTTTCCAGATCCATCATACCGAATAAACATCTTTACAAAGACTCAAATCCCAGAAACTCATTATATAAATCTTTTACAAAGACTCAAATCCCAGAAACTCATTATACACATCTATAGATGAGAGATGAGGGACGTTATCCCCAGGGAGTGGGGAGTTACAAGTGTCTAGGGCAGGAGAGGATTCGGTAGAAGCAACAAAAGGAACATTGTCGACTGGTGGTGGTTCGTCGGAAGGGAAATCAAGAAGGTCTTCAATAAGAAAATGTTCGGATTTAGATTTGTCATGGTTGGCAGGTGATGAAGGTGTGAAGAAATCAAGAAGGTCTTCGTTTGAAGGGGGCACACCTCTCCCTACAAATATGCATTCCCTTTTGACCAACACATTATTTAACTATTACGTACATTTTTGGAATGAATCTGGTATGGTGAGATGAGGGATGGTGACGGTGGGGATAGAGGATTTGTGGATATAAAGATGGTTCGGATCAATTAAGCTTTCACCCCCCATATGCTTTTTTGTCGGTCTTCTCGGGTTCCTCTTCGTCTTCCTCGTCTTCTTCATCGTCAATTTTGGTCAGCTCTTCCTGGATCGTCAACTTTATCAAAGCCTTTCTAGATGTCAAATCAATATGGAATCACGTTTGGTATTTTGATAGACTTGTTTTGCAAAGTGGGTGGTTTATTAGTTGCACAAAGTTGTTTTGCTCAGCTTGTGAATTTTGGTGACGTTTCGAATTTGTACGTGTATAATAGTTTAATTGATGAGTACTGTAAAGAAGGCAATCTTTCTGCAGCGTGTGATTTGTTATCACAGATGGAAACTTTTGGTATTGCTTACGATGTTTTCACTTACTGTATACTCATAAATGGTCACTCTAATATGGGTAGATTGGAAGATGCATATAATTTATTAAAAGAAATGAAAAGAAAGGGTGTAGTTGCAAACTCAGCACTGTATAATGCATTAATCAACGGATATGTCAAAAATGGAAATATGGTGAAAGCTTTGGAGGTGTGTGGTGAAATGTTGGGTGCTGGTGTTGATTTATATGAACGAGATGGTGGTGGTGTTTGGTTAAAGACCACGACGGTGGTGATGATGGGTGATAGAAAATCTAGATGATGGTGTTGGTTGGTGATGGTATATTGTGGTTGTGGTGGTATGCTTCGGTAGTGATGATGGTTTTGGATGTGGTGTATGGCGACTGGTGGTGGAGACAAATATGGTGGTCGTGGGTAGTGAACAGTTAGTTTTTATGGATTTGGTGGTGGTGGACGTGGTGAGGAGTGGTGCAGGGATGACGGCCTGTGGTGGCCGGAGTTGGTCGCCGGCGAGTGGCTGTTAGATTTTTGGGAGAGAAGAAAAAGATGGTGGCTAGGTTAAATGAGAAACCCTATTAGGGTTTGAGTTATTTAAGGTGAGAGAGAGATAGGTGAGGGAGAAGGTGTTTGTATTTAATAAAAAAAATTAGCAAAAGACCAAACTACCCCTATACGTCCAAAAATTAACAGACAAAATTAACACCCATCCAAGATAGGGACGAATTTTGATCCAAAATGTAAACGATAGGGACTATCTGTGCACTTAGTTTGAGATAGGGACCAGACTTGATATTTGGTGTAAACGATAGGGACCAAACATGAAATTTTTTCTAAAATAAACCTAGCATACTATGCTTGTATTGAGCTCGTAGTCTTCGTCTTTCTTTTTCTTTTTCTTTTCTGGTGAACATGCTGATGTGATCTTTGATATCAATCTTAAGAATTAATCTCTTGCCTTGATCTCGTGCTTCCATCACTTGTGATCTTCGCCTCTTCGTGACGCCATGTCCCACATACTTATACCTTCGTAATTCTTGAAAGCTTCAGAGTTTGATACAGCGGAAGACTTAACTTTTAGGCTTTCTTGAATTAAATGAGATATTAAGTGCATAAAGTATAAGCATGCGGGGACGACTTCTTCTTGGATTCCGCAACACCACCGTCTTCAAATGCCGCAACATAAGTAGACACGAACGAAATGGCTTTAAACATTTCATTCTAAATCAGTAGCATTTTACCTCCGGTCGGTGAAGACCGTTGGACGATATTAGATATCGTACCCGTGACGGATAGTTTCAATTAAGTAACTTCCTGACAGGATTTCGCGGGTAAACCCGTTCTCTTTATTCGACCGTCCAAAGCTGACAACGAACATAAAGAGTGAATCATTTGGATAATAATATCCGCATGATTTGAAACCGTCAATTCATGTTCCTAGAACAAGTGAAATTCAATTAAGAACCGCACCATCGTTGCTTTCCAGTTGTCACGAGTTTGATTCGTATAGAATCTTGCAAGTTACCTACCAAGTGCTATTTGAGGTTAACACTGGAAGGATTTCCACTCATCACTGTGAACACTAAGGTATCACTCTGAGTGTTCTGGCAAGATCACTAAGATATTGCATAGAGGCCTGGAACGTGTTTAAATTCAGTTAAGAATTAAACAGCTGTTGCTTTCCAGTTATCACAAGTTTGATTCATAAAGAATCTTGCAAGTTACCTACCAAGTGCTGTTTAAGGTTAACACAAGAAGGATTTCCACTCATCACTGTGAACACTAAGGTATCACTCTGAGTGTTCTGGCAAGATCACTAAGATATTGCGTAGAGGCCTGGAACATGTTTAAATTCAGTTAAGAATTAAACAGCTGTTGCTTTCCAGTTATCACAAGTTTGATTCATAAAGAATCGCACAAGTCACCTACCATGAGCTTTTTGATATTCGCTCAAGAAGGATTTCCATCTTCATTGTAAATACTTTCGTATTACTCGAATGTTCAGGCAAGATCATGAAGATTTTGCGTAGGACTCTTAAAATCTTTCTTACTTTTCACAGTGTATGAAGAAGCAAGGAAATATGAAAGTGTGTCCTAATGAGATATTTGATGATCTCAAATGGCTGTAGACTCGATCGTGCATTTTGGATTTTAGTGATCGGAGGCTGGAGAGGAGTGCCACCTTTTCAATACCAATTTATTCAGAGTGAATAAATCAATAGATAATGTGTTGTCTCCGTGTGATTAAAACAAATACCTTTTGAGAGATATCTGAGTTAGCTTGGATGGGTTGTGCATTGCATCACTGGGTCCATGATGTCTTATCTTCAATATAAAGCATCATTAAAAATGATCTCGATAGCATATGTATTGACCCGGTTGCTGCCTAAAGTTGTAAGGAGGGCTTCTTTCTTTACACCCTTTATCTTTACAATTCTTTTTCATTCTTCAACCCCTTCAATGCTTACCAATACGTCATAACTAGCACCTTGTTGTGATTGTTCCAGTGCTAACTTAAGTACTTGGTCGGCATTCAGCTACGTTCACAATCTTTCTCCATCTTTCCTAAGGACTACTATTTCTAGCTATGGAATGTCCTTGGGAAGATTCCTCCGGTTCTGGAAGAATCATTGGACTTAACCTATCCTACCATCCTTATGTCACCACAATCTTCATCGTCGTGAAATAAATGGGTTTCGGGTAAGTATATGTCACCATGAAAATCCATTTTGATATGCAAATCCGTTTTTCTCCCCCTTAACATATGCCACGATATTCGAAAACATTTCGCACATGTCGGGATGAGCCAGCACATTAAGTCAAACCATTTGTGATAATATCCCATATTAAATCACATTTTCTCCCCCATATTAAAAATATTAACCCAATCGATGTTTTTAATATCAATTGATTTAATGAAGTTTTAACAAAGGTTTTGGGAAGAAAAATGCAAGTCCGTTTTATCTTCATGATATTAAACGCATGAGATATGATACCGATTTGTAATATGATCACATATTCACCATATTAAAAAACAATTGACAAGGTTGGACCTGATAGATGAGAACGTCATATGATAAAATCAAATGGTTCTTGTCAGCATATGTTGGTCGCCTCGTCACGTCTGAAGTCATCTCTTGACACCACGTGTACGATTGGTATTGTTGTCTTAACACCAGTTAGTGAGCTTGGCACGTTCGACATCGAAGATTCTGAATGCTTGACAATTGCTCCCCCTCAATTGTTGACCCGTGTTCTATCGAAAGAGCTGTAGTCGTCGGTTGAGTAGTCGCATCGTCGAGTATGTAGATACCAGTTGTAGATAGCATGGTTGTAGAGATGATAGCTTCATAAAAACAAGACTTCTCTTGTTTTAGCAAATAAATGCACTGAAACGTACATAGATTTGTGTTGGACCAAGTTATAAAGTAAACTTGATCCCTTACAAGGTTTTAAAGTAAACTTTGCCCGAGAAAATTAATTCCCATTGTGAGCCAAAGCTTTCATAAGAAATACTTGACTTTAATGTGAAAACCGGGTTGCAGTCTGAAAAAACTACAAGCCATTTAGGCATGTTTTATGAAATATTTACAACTTTTGTACGAACTCTATTTATGGCGCCGTGTCGATATCAATCAACATTTCCAAGGCCGTAAATATTATCGTACCAAAAGACATGCCTTTGAAAAATAAAGTAAAAATATTTTTGGATTTTTCTAGATTTTTCAATTTTTATGGTTTTTATATGGTTTTATATTTTTGTATTTTGCTTTTGTGGATAAAAATATAAACAATATATACAGATGATCACTAAGGATACTGAGAATAGTTTTACCAAGACTATTCTTTCGCTTCATCTGCTAGTTCCTTTAGAGTCTCAGGCGAGAAGGTTCTCATTCCTAGCTTGTCGGCCAAAAATTCAATTCGAGCGCGATCTAAAGCCTTCGTGAAAATATCCGCCAATTGATACTCAGATCGGACAAAGTAAAGCTCTATTACTCCATTTTCCACTTGCTCCTTGATGAAATGGTAGCGAATGTCAATATGCTTCGACCGGGAGAATTGAACATTGTTGCAGCATAAGGCAATTGCACTCTTGTTGTCACAGTACATCGGAATTTCGTTGAAACCTAGACCATAGTCGGTTAATTGCGATCTCATCCAAAGAATTTGAGCACAGCAACCGGACATAGCTATGTATTCTGCTTCCGTCCTTGAAATTACAGCGCTTTTCTGCCTTTTCGATGCCCAACTGATTAATCGATCTCCTAGTAGTTGCAAAGTTCCACTCGTGCTACGCCTTGTATCTTGACAACCCGCGTGATCCGCATCTGCACATGCCATTAGTGCAATCGAAGAGTCCTTCGAATACCAAAGTCCCCGATTTATGGTTCCTTTAAGATATCGAAAGATCCTTTTAACAGTAGCTAAGTGTAACTCAGTAGGCCTAGTTTGATACCTAGCACACATACATATAGCAAACTGAAGATCAGGTCGACTGGCTATGATATACAGAAGAGTACCTATCATTCCACGATAAAGTGTAGGATCAACGGCAACTCCATGTGGATCTGCATCAAGCTTAGTTCGTTCCACCATTGGAGTATCCACGGGGTCGCAAGATTCCATCTTATACTTCTTAAGCGATTCAAGGGCATACTTGGATTGATTGATAAAGATGCCTCTGGGACTCTAAGATATCTGAAGACCTAAGAAGAATGATACCTTGCCCATCATTGACATCTTAAACTTAGAAGACATGAGTGTCCCAAACTCATCCGATAAGGTTTGGGTCGAGGCTGCAAATATAATATCATCAACATATATTTGTACCATAATCATATCTTTACCTCGTTTCTGAATGAACAACGTGGGATCCACCTTGCCTTTAGTGAAGCCTTGCGTGATGAGGAATTGTGACAAGAGATCATACCATGCGCGAGGAGCTTGCTTCAACCCATAGAGAGCCTTCTTAAGCTTGTACACATGATTAGGATAATTAGGATTCACGAAACCATCCGGTTGTTGAACATAGACCTCTTCCTTGAGTTCACCATTAAGAAATGCCGTCTTCACATCCATCTGATAGACGATCATATTCATATGGGCTGCATAAGCGAGGAATAGTCGAATAGCTTCCAAACGGGGGACAGGTGCAAAGGATTTCATAAAGTCGATGCCCAATAATTGCTTGTATCCACGAGCTACTAGACGAGCTTTGTTCTTCAATATTCCACCTAACTCGTCGAGTTTCACCTTGTAAACCCATTTCAAAGTGAGTAACTGCACTTGATCCAGGCATGGGACAAGTTCCCATACTTCAAGACGTATGAATTCATTAAGTTCTTCTTGCATAGCTTTTATCCAACAGGATTGAGTAAAAGCTTGTTGCCATGTCTTAGGTTCAACTTCAGTGAGAAAAGCATCAAAGTGACAAAACATTGCACTTTCTTATAACTGACTTCGTGTGGATACCGGACGATTAGGGTAACCAATAATAGAATCTATAGGATGATCCTTTGTCCACTTGCTGTCATGTTCACGAATCCATGGATTGGAGTAAACCATAGTTGGAGCTTCTTCTGAGGTGGACGACCCGGCTTGATTAGAAGCGGGAATTGGTACACCAAAGAATGGAAGTTCACGCATTTGAGCGAATTCCAAATCGTGATCATCATCATCCTCTTCATCATCAATAGGCATGACATGGGTAGCTGAAACAGGTGTTGGTTGAGAATTACTTGTTGATGGTATATCTAGACCAATTGTAGGTGCAGACGTATCTGATTGTGCAACGGTTGCTGGAGCGACAACTTCGGTTACCGGAGCTTTTACCTCAGGTTCTGGAGCAACAAAACTTGGAGGAGTAAAGAATTCATCAAAGAACGGTTGAAACAACGTATCCCATTCAGTCCTAGAAGGTGGCGTAAATGATGATGAAGTAGGGTTGTTTGGGACAAGACCAGAACTAATGTTATTGGGTCCCATTTCATGAAGTGCGGGTTCAGAGCTGCTTTGCTCAGAAGCCATTGCTGTCAGCTCATCAAAATCAACATTCATAGTTTCAAGGATCTTGCGAGAGTTACGGTTGTAGATTCGGTATGCCTTCTTTGCGGGTGCGTAACCAATGAAAATACCAATATCAGCCTTTGGTTGAAGTTTTCCCAAATTGTCACCATCATTATTTGGATAACACAAAGAACCAAATACATGAAGATATGATAAATCTGGTACTTTCCCATGGAGAAGCTCATAAGGTGTTTTACCATGGCGTTTACGAATTAGTGACCGGTTTTGAGTGTACACTGCTGTAGATACTGCTTCTACCCATAAAAACAATGGAGCCTTTGCGTAAATTAACATCGTTCGAGCAGCTTCCATAAGTGTGCGATTTCGCCTTTCAACGACACCATTTTGTTGTGGAGTGCGAGCAACGGATGTTTCATGAGAAATGCCAACTTCTTCATAATAATCACGCAAAATTTGATTCACAAATTCGGTTCCATTATCTGTACGAATGCGTCGGACAGTAGTGTTGAGACGCACTTGAATCATCTTGAGAAATCCGATGATGAATTTAGGTGCCTCATTTTTTACTTTAAGAAATTTCACCCATGTAAACCGAGAGTAATCATCGACAATGACGAGGATGTACTTTTTTCCACTAAGACTTTCAACACGCATTGGCCCACAAAGATCCATATGCAAAAGATAAAGTTTCTCTTGGTTGGTGTCTTCCGTCTTGGGTTTGTAAGATTTCTTAGTGCTTTTCCCCATTGTACACGCGGAACACAAATGATCCTTGTGAAATGAAAGTTTAGGAAGACCACGAACAAGTTCGTTTTTCGCCAAGTGATCAATAGCGTCAAAGTTAAGATGAGATAACCGTCGATGCCATAACCATGACTTAGTCTTCGATGCTTTGGAGAGAAGACATACGGGAGAAGCGACCATCATGTCTTGTAGAGACAAAGAATACAAATTATTCCCTCGAGTACCTTTCAATAAATCAACCCCTTCCAAATTACGAATGTAGCAGGTATGCTCTCGAAAAGCAACTTCTAGGTTTGCATCACAAAATTATCCCACAGAAAATAAGTTGTGACCAAGACCTTCCACGTAATACACTCTTGAAATAATAACATTCCCAATATGATATTCACCATAACCCATTATCTTTGCAATATGATCATTTCCAAATCGAACCGTACCAAGAAACTTGCTGACGAAATTTCTGAGCTGAGAGCGATCTCCGGTCATATGCTTGGAGAAACCAGAGTCCAAATACCAGAGAACAATTTGGACCACCTGTTTTCAATAACAACAGTAGACAATGCATTGGAAACTATTGGTTCCGGAGTGTTAGCAGATACAGATATAGAATTATCATAATTGCTAACATTTTTGAGACTCTTAGATTTCCTGCGTTTTCTAATGTGAGTTTTAGCACTAACAGGTTTTACAGTTCCAACTTTCTTAGGTTTTGGATTATTTGCAAGCACTACAGTGGGAGTAGAACTATTTAAAGGGCACTTTGTTCCTACAGTAGTGTTGGTGTTCCTAGTTAAAGGACACGCTTGTGTTTTGGTAGCCTTGGTACTCCTAGTTAAAGGGCACGCTTTCTTCGCTTTAGTGGGAGTGATCCTAGTCAAAGGGCATGTATTTCCTACTATAGTGAAAGTTCTACCAGTGGGGTGCCACAACCAGCCAACTTGGGCTAACACTTTCCCAGTCGGTTTCCATTCTAATCCATTTTTCCGGGCATACATCTCATTCACATGGTCAATAAGGCAAGAATCATGACGACTAGAAAACATACATTCATTGCAATTCCAACATTTTAAATTAGAATTCACAGTAGGCTTAGAACACTGCACAACCGCAGAGCCTTTAGGTTTAGCTACATGATTCTTTTTATTCAAAACAGAAATAACATTCCTAGGATGGGCTTCTACTTTCTTCTTCACTTGACTACTAGATGGGGGCAAGATCCTATCATTCTTCTTGTTTCTTTTAAGCTTAGATCTTTGAGCCTTAGTAGTGGTGCTTACTCCTGTAGAAGGCAACACAGGAATATTAGAAGTTGGTTTTGATTCCGCCTTATCTTTAGTGACCAAAGTTTGAGATGGTTTAGTCCTAGGGACCTTGTTAAGTGGTGTGACGGCTATAAGGTTCCTTTTGATTGCACTAGAGGACGATGCTGAGACAGTGGCTGCGTTATCCACAACATTCTTACCTTTTAGAGTACGAAGTGTTTCCTTTAACTCAGCTATGACCAGATTCTTATCAAAAATTTGTTCCTCAAATCATATATTTCCACCGACTTTCGATTCAATTGTTCAATCAATGATTGATTCTGTGCAGTGGTATCAACACATGCGGCCTTTACTGAGTCGAAAATTCGTGTATTTTTCTGTTTTAAGTTATCAACTTTGGACAAAATCTTGGAAACTCGATTATCTAGATCAAGTTTATTATTCTCAGCGGCCTCAAGTACGTTCACACAGTTAAGCTCCTTAGATTTCTCTATTTCTATCGGCAAAGATGTAGCAACTTTGTCACTTGGCTGACGCTGTTTTGATTGTAAATTCAATCGAAAATTCTTTTCAAAATTTGCATCATCGATATTAACACCTTCGAATGACGTTTCAAAGATTTCTTGAATAAATTGTTGCTTGCATTCAAGCGAAATACAATGTGTTTGAATCTCATCAAAACGTTTTGAAAGTGATGAATATGAATCTTGAAGCTTTAAAAATTTAGCGTCAGATTCGTGACAAGTACTATCTACCACAGTATCCACAGATTCAACATTATGCACAATAGAATCATTATTAACACTTGTATTCACACAGACAGAAACTATATCATGAGACATCACTTGATTCAGAAGCAGATCATTATGGCGTGAAACCTGTTCTATTTCAAGTAAACTGTTTTCATAAGCATTATCCATTTCATTGAAAACACGTCTAAATTATTCTATTTCCAAAAGTAAATCTTGATCAAGATTACAAAGACAAGCCTTAACATTGTCTACAAACGGAACAATTTCATTTCGGAACGCAGCTCTAGTGTGCTCAAAGTTCCATTCACCTTTCGTTATGGCCGAAGCCGTCGTACGTTCCAAAATGATCTTGTCAAAATTGGCTAAGTGTTGGTGAACCGCATTTAAGTTAACGGACGCCTTGCTTACCGGTGGAATTAACTTTGTTAAATCCGTTTTGACAAGTGTAGGAGACGTACTAGGAAGGCTTTCATTTGACAAACTTTGGGGCACAAGAACTGTCAATTCTGCTAATTCCTTTTGTAAGCGAATGCGTGTCTTTTTTGAAAATTGATCTTTGTTATGTTGATCATAATCAATTGTATGGAATTTTGAAAGCATTTTAGAATGAGTTTCATCCCCAAGTGATTATGTCTCCTCAGTACTACGAACAAAAGGTGCTTCTTTCGATTTTCCAATTATGGTCATATCATAAAGACCGGGAATATATTCCTGAGCTTGTTTTGCATAACCGGGATTAGGTGGTAAATTTTGAAGAAGTTTAAGTTCGAGTTCTTTAAATGATTTAGTTAAAAGATGAACATTTTCTGTGGAAGCGTATTGTTTTAAAAGCTGTTGTTCTTGGAATTTAAAAAGTTTGGTGGCATTAATTTCTGATTCAACCTTTTTAGACTCGAGAGTTTCGAAATCCATTTTAAGTTTCTGAAAATCATTGACAACCGACTCCTTTTCTTTTAATTCATTAGAAAGATTAGCTTTTAATGATTCTATTTCTTTCAAGTGTTCAATCTTTTCAAAACGAAATTGGTCAAATTCAGAACATGTTATTTTCTCTGCATGTGGGACCATTTCAAAAGCTTTAACCTTTTCTTTATGCAACGCAAGCTCAGCAGTTAGGGTGGAATTGGTATCTACGGATTGTCTGAGGGCCATATGCATTTGATCAATAATATGTTTAGGCACCATGACCAAATCATGTTGAGCATAAGATTCCATACCCGTCGTAGCATTTGGTTGAGGTTCACTCAAATGTGTAGGTTTGGGTACCACATCATTTGAATTACTAGTTCCCGAATGCTGTTCGAGGTTGTCATTTTCATGCCCAACTTGATGTTGGTTATCATCAATATTATTAGATGTGGTTGGTACCTCACTGATGACATCAGAACCGTAGTGAGAAAGATTAGCAACGAGAGCAGCTTGGGCAGAGTGAATGTCATCATAATCCGAATCGTATGCATCAAGATCGTCCGCTTGATAAGCTGCATTAGAAGTGGAAACGACTGCAATGCCTTCAGTATGTGCTGCCCCTGGGTCTGCAAGAAATGCTAACTCCTCTGAATCCAAGATCTTCCCCTTAGACTGAGCATCAACCAAATACATCTTCTCACGAAACCATGCATCATCCCTCCTCCTTTTCGACTGAGTGCATTCCCTAGCCATATGACCTTGTCCTCGGCAATTGTAGCAAGTCACAACCTTTTTAGGACCACTAGAACTTCCATTTCCATTAGCTTGAGAATTCACAGCTTGATTGTTCCCAATCCTTTTAAGAGGTCCATATGAATTTTGCCTTCCCTGAATAGGTTGCACCGTCACTTGACCATCTTGAATAGTGGCTTGTTGTCGAGGATTTGAAGAGGTGCAGAGCTGATTGTTTGTTGGTGGAAATCCTCTAGTTGGAACAAGTTTTGACAAGTAAGCAGTGAGATGGTTTAGAACATCAGCTGGCGTATCATTTGGAGTAAAGACCGGTGCTTGGATTGGTGGAAGTTCATTAGAGTAGAAAGCTTGTGCTGGTTGTGCTTCTATTGGAAAATATCCTTGCTGAGGAGTATAGCCCAATGGAGAAGTGTTGGCTTGTGATGGTGATGTCTGATATTGTGGTTGCTGTGGAAAAGATTGTTGATGAACACTTTCTTGATATTCTTGTTGTGGCATCATTGGTGGTTGATAAGATGGTTGCTGATAGATGTGTGGTGGTGGCTGTTACAAATATGATGGTTGTTGATAAGTATAAGCCATGTTTTGTTGAGAAGCATACATTGCAAGTGGATCATGAACTTGAGGTGTAGAAAACCGAGCCTCGATCACATGGCATTCGTGTTGTTGAAGAAAAGCTTGAAGTTGATCCACATTGGTGTTATTCAAGTCCTTAGCCAATTTAACACCCGTCACGTATTTTTTCCATTCTGAAGGAAGAGTGTTCAAATACTTGGTGTTCAATTGAAAGGTAGGAATTGTCATGCCATAGATATTGAGCTCATTCAACAATAGGGTAAATCTCAGATAGTAATCATTAAGAGTCTCCCCTGGCACATAGGCAAACTTATCAAAAGTATCATAAAGCTTACACTCTCGTTCTTGTTTAGTTAACGAGGTGCCTTGCATTAGAACCCGAATTCTATCCCATAACTCTTTGGCAACTTTGTGTTTGCTGACGAGTTTGTAGACATCTGGAGGAAGGGCTTGGAGAATGATGTTTGTAGCATACTTATCACATTTATCTTGAATCTTCATATCTCCAGTCAACTCACCCGTTGTGCGAGGACGAGTAGTCGTACCTTCCGTCACTGTACCATAATCTAATGGTCCATTGAGCACCGATGCCCCAATTAGATGTCCATTCTCCTTGTTCAACATATAAAGTTCCATTCGGGAAGCACATTCCTCATACATAGTCTTCACCAACATTGGTGGACGATTATCCGTACCCGAGAGGATGGACTTATCCGTAAGAGATGTGTACTCCATTTCAATAAGTTAAGATTTACAAACGTTGATCGATCAATGAAAGAAAGTAAATGTGTTTGTTGTTGTGAGTTGAAGTCGAGAAACAATGTTAAAATCCCCTAAAATATGTTCTCAACAAACCAAAAATTCCAAGTCAAAATTACACACGATGTTCGAAATTTTTTATGGAAAAATTTGTGATTATCAGAATAGTGATCGGAATAGTGATCAGAATGATGATCAGAATGAGTTATCGAAATACTTCGATCGGAATGTCTTATCGGAATAAACCAAATCGGAATACCTTGATCGGAATACCAAATCTGAATACCTAATCTGAATACGTAATCGGAATGCCTAATCGGAATACCTGATCGGAATGTACCCAAAATCGGAATCCCTAAACCCTATTCTGATTACACTGATTGGAATGTCCTATAAACCCCTTTCCGATGACCTGATCGGAATAATTCCCACTTTTCTTGGACAAAACTCAACCAATTCGTGATTTTAAGCCAAAAAATGATCAAAACACCCAAAAATTTTGTGTTTTTAGCCAAAGTAACTATACCAAATCCCTACCACAACTATGTAGAAGATTTGTATCAAGAAAAAACCATCAAAAACACAAAAAAAAATTTTGGACGTGTGAAAATGGATCAAAAATGGCGTATGAATCAAGAACACAAACATATGAACAATACAATCATCCCATGGCTCTTGATACCATTTTGTAGGATATGTAAATCTTGCTTATGTTTTAGAGAGAGAAAGAGATAGAGAGTTGGTAAGAACACACACACTTAGAGAGAGAAACTTAAAGAGAACTATGTGAAAAATGATTAACCACACACCCTCTCCATCAAAGGAGAGGGTTTATATACCCAAGCCTTGTAATGGGCTTGGGATTACACGTTTGGGCCGGCCTACACATGTTGTAGGCTAGGCTTGGACTTGTTTGATAAATAAAGAAGGTTAACTAAACTACGAGCTATTACATGGACTATCGTTGGAGTGACCGATCCTTCTTTATACGTAAAACGTATTTCCAACATAATGATTCGATACCACCAGGTGTTGATGATATTGACCTGTAGGGGGACACTCTCTTTTTAGAGAATTACTTGATGATGATTTCGTCCAAAGTCCTCCTCCCACCCACTTTGACCTTAATGTGCAGGTTTTTCATGTGTCTCATATTGAGTACCATGACCCGATTGATCACATTTCTAAGGGTGAAATGGTCATTAAAAATAAGAATGTTGATTCCACTATGGATGAAACCTTTATCCCACCATTACCAAGTGCTTTATATAATCTTGGATTAGCATGGGGGGACGACACCGTGCTGTCTATTCCTTTCTCTTCTGAGGACGAGGTATTCGATCCTGGAATCGTTGATTTAGGGAAATCTCGGCCTTTCACCGATGCAATTATTGAAAGACTTTTCGATCATCTTGGTGCGAGTTTATCTCGGGGAGCATGCTATATCCATTTTATGATTTGTGACTATTATCTCTTTTTAGATATTTGTGTTGGAGTTTTATCCTTTCGTTTGTCATCCGACAACAAGAATGTAATCTTTGACCCCGACATCGTGCTTTATTTTGGATTTTATTCCATTATGCCGGTTTTCACCATTTTCCCTAAGGACAATGAATGCGGGGATCAAATCGAGCTCATGACTCGGTTAACAAAAACAAGGTGCCTTGTGGGGGAGTCTCATACATTCTATCTTCTATCTATTTTCTAACACTAATAAGGCTTGATCTTTCAAGCTCGTGATCGTGTTTTGTTGTGTTGTGAATCTTAGGTATGACCCTAATCATAGAAGACTCTCGTGTTCGATTTTTGCCGGTCCACTTGATCTTCCATTCTTTGATTGCCAAAAGGGGCACACTCTCTATCCTTTGATTTTTATCGACTAATGTTTTATCTTGAAGCATAGTTAGTAAACGGCTTATAGATTTGCGTTCTCTTTCCATGTTACGATTTTGCATTACACTCTTCGTGTTTTAGCAAGGGGGTGTTACTCTTGAGCTAAGAAACATTAAGGACAATGTTTGGTTTTAGCATGGGGAGTCAATCGATATAATCGCTTGCAATTGCTTTTGTCATGTCCAAACGTAAAGTTTTTCTTGTTTTTCATAAATTTTTTAAATTTTTAGTGTTATTTTAAGTTTTAATAAATAAAATAAGAGCTTTTGACACAAATGTAGTCTTTCTGTTGGTGAAAATAAAAATAGTTTTTGACTCGACTCGGTTTTTACCTTAGCTTTTTCCTTAACGTGTTTAAATCAAGTTTTTCTAGGCTTTTATATAGGGAACTTTAAAACACGAAAGTCTTAACTCATACAGGTTTAAGAACGAGAACTTTTCGCAAGTTCCTATAATTGATGCTAGAAAGTGGTTTATCAAGGGAACTTTAAAACGCAAATTCTAAAACTTGAAAAAGTCTAAGAAGATGCAAGATCCTATAGATGACTTGAAAACCCAAAACTTTGAATTAATAGGCTAAGTATCCATTGATTTCATATTTTTGAAATTTTACAATATGGAGAACAAGAGATGATATAGTTTAATCATAAGTTTTTAAAATTAATTCTTCCTTGTGTAAGTATTTTTGTGTTTGATTTAATCTCCTCGTATTTATTTTTCACGCTTGAATAATTAATTGCTTAATAAATGAAGTTTTTAGCGGTTTAGGCTTAATATCTTAACTCGTAGCTCCTTCTTTTTCTTCCCTTGTAATTAAAGTGAGAACACATTAAGGGTGTCAGCGTCATGAGCTTTTGATCATGGGATTGCGGAAATTTGGCTTACTATAAATATCATATTAATAGAGAAGAATAAATAAAAACATGTTCTCTATGAGCCTTCGGGTGGGAGTCATGTAGCACTAACCAAGTCATTTGAGCCTAAGGGTGTATGGCATGAGGACGTGTTAAATAAAAATTGCTTCATCATCATGAGCCATAAGGTGGGATGGTGAATGTCAATTCCCTAATTTTTGTCCAAGGAGCCTTCGGGTGTGGATTATAAATAAGGAGCATATTTGCATCTTAAAGAGCCACAAGGTGATATGATGTAATTGTTGCTAACTCCATTAATAAAGTCATATTTGACATTGGAGGATTTATTTTTTCTTTAAGTAGACCTATTAGCCAAATTTCGGATCCGGGGATTTATCCCTCAAATCGTGTTAAGTTATCCTTGATGTGGGCTTTCTTTAGTGACAACGGATTTTGAAGTCGAGGTTAGGTTTTGAGTGTCGAGTTTACACCGTTTTTGCCTTCATTTTTGGATTAATAAATATCAAATAAGTTAAATGAGCCTTTGGGTGAATGACAATAAAATCTAGAGATACAATTAGGAATAAAAGGAGATTGAGTTTAACCCAAATTACTTTTATGAGTTGTTTTAATTTTGGGGCTTATGATTGACAATGATCTTGTTTTTAAACTTGGCATGGAAAAGTGAAAAGTCGAGGATGACGAATCAATTTGAGTTTTATGATCCTAAAAGTTATTTTTCATATAATGAAAGTCTTACATTATGTCTTTGCAAAATAAAGTTTCATAAGTTGAATAAAAGTGTAGTTAGTGTTTTATTTTATCATTGCGTGAGGACACGACAATTGCTTAGCAAGGGGGAGTTTGATATGAGCTAAATTACGCATATCAATTATATCTATAAACATACAATAAATGCATAAAATGTATAAATATTGCCTTGTATACGTTTGTTTGTTGTTTAATGTGTGTAGGTACCGAAGTTCGCGAAAACCGGCAAAATCGACACGGGTTTTGAAGAAAAGATCAAAGAAGCCAAAATCGAGTTTGTGTTAGTGGATTTAATATTAAATGAGTATAATTGGGCTTGTGGGTCCCACATTTGGATTAATGGGCTTAAAAGCCCATTTATGAGACAAGTTAAAACCATTAGCCATAGGCAATAACCCATTTCATTTTCTATGTAACGGATTGAATACATGTTGGGCTAAAAGCCCATTATCTTTGGAAATAAATAAAAGACATGAACTTGGGCTCATCAAAACCCATTAGGGTTATAAAACAATGGACGGTTATATATTTACTCTTATTTGGTCAACGAATTTACACCACAAAACTCACACAACTTTTCACACACCATTACCCTCGATACTTCCAAAGTTACACACCTCTTCTCTCTTACTTCACCAAACCAAATAACCAGTTACACAACTTTTCATCTAACCCTAATTGCCAATTTATTTGGGGATTTTATCAATTAAAGGCGCGTGAGTTTACACGCCCTTTAATTAAATCCCCCCTTTTTCTGATCATGAAGATGGAGAAAAGCAGTGACGTGGTCCTTTTCGTTGCTTGTGATTGGGTGAGACACCTCAATCCTTCCACTCCTCCAATCAATAAAGGACAAGTCAGCAATCAAACTAGCACAATTAGCACACTTGGTTTCACGTTGGCAATCTGTGTGCTAGTTGGCTATTTTCAGCCGTAAGATCAAGAAAGATGAAAGAGAGTGCAAGATCAAGGGCTCAGATAAAGGATCTTCTCAAAAAACCATCACCAAGAACCTTGGGGATTTGGCTATAAAAATCCCCATTTTCTGTAAATTTATCATTTCATTTTTTTATATAAAGTTATTATGGTAAAATAGATTTAGGATAATTTGTTAATCTTTCTTTTCATCAGTATTGTAATCCTTTTTGGTTATTAATAAAAGTATATTTTTGTTTAATTTCAAGTTATTATCTGTTTTAAATCATTATTGCATTTTATCTTTAAATCTCTTTTTATAATAATAATGTTCAAGATTATTTGATTCAAGCTAATATATAGTTTTTGTCAATTAATCAAAGTAAAAAGTGGATAAAACTTTCCCACTGGGAAGTTTTTAAAAAGTTGTTCGAATGTTGATGAATGATGATGGGGTTCGATTATGGTGGTTAAATTACTGGTGAATGGTGGTTCTGGTTCTAGTTTTATGCCAGCTCAGCGCTGCGCATCGTCCTAAAGGTTTCTTCAATAGGTGTGTTACATTTTAGTTTTATGTTATTCTGTTAAGTGTTTTTAATGAAGTTTATCTTAGTAAAATTAGGGTTATATGGGTATGTTAATTATGATGATGAGTCTGTTTGGTTAACTGTTTTTAAATAGTTGATGATTTAAATTTTGCTTTGTGAAGTCTTGCTTAAGAAAACTGATTTCAAATCTATATTCGTGTTTTGATAAGTTGGCTGATATATTGTTTTCATAGTCTTGTAATCAGTCTGAATTGATTTGGAAATGCATTTGGATTTAATTTGCTATCATTTATTTATTCTGCTGGTTTGTGAGTATTATCAGTTTTCTTTCAAAACTAATATGTTTAAAGGACTGTTATGACAAAAATTTAAGTGTGCTAGATCTGCTTTTTATTAGAGTAATGGTTGTTTAGTTTTGAGTTTTATTGTAGTCTGTTGGATTTGTATGATTTTTGAGTTTAGCTGAGTATTAATCTATGTTTAGATCTGATTTTGGTTATAATTTGCTTTGGTTATAGATATGATTTAATCTGTTAGAACTGGAATTGATATGTTTAATTTAAATTGCTAATTATTTTTTCTTTGTTAAGCATTTTCGTTGCTCTAAATTTGATGAATCTGACTTGTGCATTTGATTGGTATCTGTATTAGCTTTTACTTGTTGCTTACTTTGCTGATACAAGTTCTTATTTGCTGATATTGTTGGCTTTGCTGATTACCAAAAAGCTAACAGACTCAATTTGTCTGTTAGTCTAATACTGATTCCTATCAGTCTTCAAAAAAGTATCACCACATTTAGTAACTCCTGTGACTTGATTTCATTCTCTTTGTCCAAAAATAATAATCACCAAAAAAAATGTCCATAACGGGCCTCGAACCCATGTCCTCATGGTTTAATGCCCAACGTGATATCCATCTGATATAGATATCTATTTTAGTCAATAGTTTGTTTTGGTAATTAGTATACTTAGTTAGTGGGTGTTAGATTTATTTTAAGTAGAGTATATACTAGTTTTCATTTAAATAAATTTTAATTAATAATTTTATTAAATTTACTTTTAGTTTTAAAAATAATATATAGTTTCAAAACATAATAAAAATTGTTTTATTAGTTTTAGGAATTTTAAATTGGTATTAAAAATGAGTTTTTAAAATAATTAGATTTTAACTAATTTAGTTTTAAATAAAATAGTTTTGTGTAGTAAAAAGTAAAGTTAAATTTTAAATAAATTATTAATTTTTAAATAGTTTTAATAGTTTTACATTTAATAATTGTCTTTAGAAAAAAAAAAGGGGAACGATTCATTCACTCTAGGATTTAATTAATTAAAAAAATTGTACGAGTAATTTTAGTTTAAAAACCGAAAACCCATTCAAATCGATTGTCCAAATTGAAACAAAACGTCTCAAATTCACTTGATCTTCGTGTACAACAAACTTGGATCATCAACGTGTTTAATTAAATCCGTCAAGACTTATTTATGTATTATTACCTTTTCCTAAGGGTAATTTCCTAAATTTGTCCTATTTCGTATCTAATTAATATACATCGACGTTTCCTCATCACATCAGTCTCTCACAAAAAACGGTTAATCTTTACGAAAGGAGCCGGCAGCGGCACCATTTTAATAACTGAAAAATATGTTTCTTCGTTTCGATTAGAATTGAAATCGGATTTTAAGTGCGACTCAGTCGTTTTTGGTTAAGAAAAAGAAAGGTTGATTATATATTTTAAACTAAAAATAAACTAAAACAAATGACAAATATAAAGAAATTAAGCAAATTTAAAATATTATAAAAAGTAAAATTGAAAATAAAACTGAACAAAACAATTTAAAATTAAACTTGACAAAAATGGCGGGAAAAATAAAAAGAAAAAACAATTCGGAATAAAAATCATTTATCTAGTTCGGAATAAATTTCTAAATTTAATTCGGAAAACATAACTTTATCTAATTCAGAAAGATCAAGTACACAATTCGGAATATTACAAAGAAACTAGTTTGAATTTGACCACTATAGATAATTCGGAATACCATATAAACATATAATTCGGAATACTCTAAAAACTTATATAATTCGGAATAGCAAAATCAGCTCCTAATTCGGAATACCTATTTTGTATGTAATTCGGGAATCACAATTTAACTGTAATTCGGAATCTATGGGAAAGTAACCTAATCCGGAATAACTACTAATACTTAATTCGGAATAAACATTGTAATCTAATTCGGAATTCAAGATTTTCAAGGCTAATTCGGAATAAGTTGTTATAATTATAATTCAGAATGTTTACTAAACAAGTAATTCGGAAAATAGCTAAAAACTTAATTCGGGAAAAATTTAAAGATTGTAATTCGGATAAAGAGGGTTTTGCTAATTCTGGAAAAGATTTCAAATAAGCTAAAAATCAAATAAGCAAATACAAAAATTAAACCAAACTAATATTTAAAATAATCTATCAAGACACAAATAAAAACTCTAAAAACACCAAATAAGCAAAATATATAAAATCAACTTTTAAAATATTAAACTACCAAATCCACTTAATTAAAAAAAGTAAGCTAAACACAAAAATAATCAATAATCACAATAAGCTATAACATCAACCACATCAAATCAATAAGAACAATGAAATAAGCACTTCAATCAAACAAGAAATAAGATCAAACAACTACATGATTAACCAAATCAAACATAAGATTAAAAATAAGAAAGTAAGAATGAGATATATTTAATATGCTTGAATTAAAGATGAAGATTAAGATAAGATTCAACAAAACAAGATTAAAGATGAAAAGATTAAGAAACTTGAAAGGAAACTAGAGAGAGAAAGTAATTACACCTACTCCTAATCACCTTAATGAAAAACTAATAATAAACTAACTATTACAAATGAAGGTTTAAGGTCTATTTATAGTGGAAGGGTTGTGGCGTTGTTGCTTCCTTCCTTCTCTTTGTCGTCTCGTCTTCTTAATTAATTCGTCTTTCTCGACTTTGTCTCGGGATTTGTCGATAGATATTATGAACTCGTCTTCTAATTTTTCTTCTTTTATTAGACTTGGTTCTTCGACTTTGTTAAACTTCCGTCTTTGGTCTTTTTCTTCGATAAATCTTCAGAATAGGCCTTTGACTTCTGTTCTTTTTGCACTCTTGATCTTTTGACTACGTCTTTTGTCTTTTTCTTCGATAAAAGCCCGTGTTTTCTTCCTTTTTCATATTTTGGCCCTAAAACATAATAAAAACACAAACCACCAAAATCTGACTTTTACAACATTAAATACACGTTTTGGTCTCGTTTTTATTTGTTATAATTGGTAAAAGGATAAGTGTTTTCACACCAAGAAATTGGCATCCACTAGTTGTATATTTTCTATCAAACTTATCACCTCCATAATCCCAAGGTTGGATAGCACCTAAGGTATCTAAAAATCCTTTTGACAACATGAAGATGACATTCTTTGGTAGTCACTTGATGGCGTGCACATGCACACACAACAAATATGATGTCACGTACAGACGCTGTAAGATACATCAATGAACCAATCATTGATCTATAATGACTGACATCTACATCTTTTCCATCTCTAGTCTTTCCCCAAGGATGTTCCCTATCCATGGGTGTTCGAGCCCGTTTTTCATATGGAGAAAAACCAAACTTCTTCAAGATGTCAGCTACATACTTGTCTTGAGACATAAATATACCATCTTCTTTCTATTGTACTTGTAAACCTAGAAAGAAGTTCATCTCTCCCATTGCACTCATCTTGAATTTGTCTATCATGAGCTTGGAAAAGTATTCACTCATTTTTGGATTTGATGAACCAAAGATAATATCATCCACATAGACCTGAACAAGAAGAAAATCCTTATCAATCTTCTTGGTAAATAATGTCTGGTCTATGGTTCCCTTCTTAAACCCATTTTCCACCAGGTTGGTGGACAATGTACCATACCATGCTCTTGGGGCTTGATGAAGTCCATACATTTCTTTCTTGACTCTATACACCTTGTCTGGATGCTATAAATCTTAAAAACTAGGAGGTTGCATCACATACACCTCCTCCTCAATTGTGCCATATAAGAAAGCACTTTTCACCTCCATCTGATAAACTATGAAACCCATGCAAGAAGCATAGGCTAGGAAAATCCTTATTGCTTCTATTCTTGCAACAGGTGCAAAAACCTCTTCATAGTCTATTCCTTCTTCTTGTGTATAGCCTTGAGCAACTAAGCGTGCCTTGTTTCTGACCACAATCCCTCTTTCATCCTTTTTGTTCCTTAGAACCCAACATGTACCAATAGGTCTAACATACCTTGGACAATCCACTAGCTCCCGCACATCTTGAATTGCAAACTAGGGAAGCTCATTCTTCATTGCTTCTACCCAGCTTGATTCTTTAAGAGCATCAAAAATCTTCTTGGGTTCCTTTTGTGACAGAAAACAAGCAAACAAACATGCCTACACAAGAGGGATATCTTCCTTCTTATGAATATTGGCAATGAAACCACCTTGAGTTTGATGAGACCTCCGTGTTTGAACAGGAGTTTGAACATCATCCATTATTTGGGAAGGAGGATGATCTTTGGCCACCTTTGTAAGTATTCCTCCCCCAAATAGTGTATTATCTTCTATAGCAGATTCCATGTTGCCAATATCATCTTCATTGTCACTCCCATCCTCACTTGAATGAACCTCTTGATTGAGTATGGAAGTATCACCATGTTCAACAGTGTGTCTGTTGGAAGAAGAGGATAATGTTCCAAACAGATTGTCAGCATCTGTGTCAGCGTCTGAATTAAACCTGTCAGCGTCTGAATTGGCTTTGTCAGTGTTTGAAGATGCATGCATGATTTCATCAACTGGCTTTTCTTGTGGCCTTTCTTCCTCCTTTTTAGTACTAGCAGAGGCTTACATAAACCCATCAGTCCATATAGGAATGGTAACATAATCAAGTATGGGATTTGACTCAAATGCATGTGATCCTTCTTCTTTAGCAACCTGTGTACCTGAAATCTCAACAGTAGGATCTTCCAAGACATTTCAATCCTTCTTCACAAGAGCCCTCTTAACAATGTCTGGATTAGTAACAAGCATATAATTCGATGTCCTAGATAATGGTTCTAAATCAAATAACCAATCTGGTCCATTCTCAGGATCACTAGGCTTAATTTTTAAAAACATAACATGTACTTTTTCAAGGATGTGTTTTTCCTTTTTATTGTAAACCCTATACCCTCTGCTATTCATAGAATAACCCACAAAGTATCCTTCATCACCTTTTGCATTAAACTTACCTAGGGCATCACTAGTATCAAGGACCACTACATGACTTCCAAAAGGTTTAAGAAATCCTATATTAGGCTTCCTATTCCAAAATAGCTCATAAGGTGTCTTATTGTGGATCTTGTTGACCAAGGCTCTATTTTGAACTTAGCAGGTTGTGTTCATAGCCTCATCCCAAAAAGCAATGGGAAACTTAGCATCGGCCAACATTGTCCTAGCTGCTTCTATTAGGGTTCTATTCTTTCTTTCAGCCACACCATTCTGCTGTGGAGTTCTAGCTATGCTAAACTCTCTATAAATCCATTTATCAACACAAAAGGTATCTAACAGTGTATTTCTAAACTCACCACCATTATCACTTCTAATAATTTTAACCTAATTACCCGTTTTCTTTTCAATTTGGGTAATAAAGTTAATCAAAACTTTGGGAGTATCACTTTTTAAGGCCAAAAAGAAAGTCCAAGTAAACCTACAAAAATCATCAGTTATAACAAAATAGTAAGATTTACCATTTAGACTTTCTATATTTGTTGGGCTAAATAAGTCCATATGTAGCAAGTGAAGTGGTTTAGAACTGTAATGCATACTTTTAGACTTAAAGGAGACCTTATGCTATTTGCCTTTAAGGCATGCAACACAAGAATGATAATTGTGGAAAGCTTTTAAGGGAAAACCATCAACTAGATCATGTCTCACAAGTCTATTAATATTCTTAAAATTTTTATGCCCTAACCTTCTGTGCCATAAGTTACTTTCATCAACTGATGCTTTAGCATAAAGACATGACATATTAAAAAAATTGTTCATTTTAATCCCTTTGAGATTAACATTATAAATTTCCTTATGCCTAGGTCTTCTATATTCAATAAACTTCTCATCAGGCATCTTAAAATCTTTACTCCACACCAAGCATTTAGTATCAGTGAAAAGAACTTTATTTTTGTTGTCACAAACTTGTGACACACTAAACAAGTTATAATCAAGTTCCTTTACCAGAAAAACGATTCCAAAACATAAGTTGTTGGTGATAAGAGTGCCTTGGCTTAAAATAGATCCATATCCTCCTCAAAAGTACACTTTGTCACCATTTTTAATGGGGGTCAAATCTGAAAAATAATCTTCCTTCCCCGTCATGTGCCTAGAGCATCCACTGTCCCAATATCCATGACCATTGACCTACTTTTGAATGCCCTACACATAAAGAAAACAAATTAGTTTTCTTTGGGAACCCAAGCCTGAGCAGACTTGGATTGATGTGGTTGTTCAACAAGAACAGACTTATTCCGTATAACAACCCCTTGTTCATCCCTTTGTGGCCTGAACACCCAATTTAACCCAATTGGTTTAGTAATGACCTTTGAAAGATAATTAAATTTGTTGCAAGTCATAACAATTCCATGAGAATTAGGGTTTTGGTCTTGTTTAGGTCTCCATGTTAAACTAGATGAAGCTTTAGACCCCTTTCCCTTAGGTTGCAAATACCTATTGTTACTTGGTCTAACACAAGGTCTAACACCAAATTATTGTGGCATTATCATACCAAACCGAGAGCTGTCAGCGTTGAAATTTAACTTGTCAGCATTGAATTTTTTACTATCAGCGCTGAATTTGTTCTTGTCAGTGCCCAAATTAGGGTTTGCTACAAGAACCCATTATCTGTTAGACCAAGTGTTGGTCTTTTGAAAGGGCCTTTGTCCATGAATACTTGTCCCTTTAGAAAAGAAGGGAGTTGGTCTAGTGGCTTGTGGGCTTGGTTGGATAAAAGGTCTGGGTTTGACCATGGTTTACCTATTATCAGTGTTAAATTTTAAGGCACTGACACATTTTAGGCCAAGTGAGAAAAACTCCCACGTGGGTGTAAAAAGCTTTTCTAGACATAACCTTAGGTCTAGATTGAAAGAAACTTGTCCCATTAACACTAGCTTGGCTTTGTGGTGACCTAGGTTTTCTATATAATTTAGCATATTTAACACTAGGTTTTCTCTTAGCTAGTGAGCCAAGGTCAACGGGTTTTCCAGTGGTGCGGTTGGTCACAATAATGGGTGTAGGCACACATGGACTCTCACTAAGCATTCTACCCTTAACAAAAATAAAAGGGTTGGCTGCTTTCCATTGCTCAAGGTCATTCACCTTTTGTTAATATTACTCAACTGGGGTGAGCACTCTAGGTGGAGGAATAAATTCCTCTTCTTGGAGTTCTAGAATACCAGTCTAAGAGACATCTTTTCTCAGAACACCATAAAAGTTCCTAGCAGGTGGAGGCACAACAACATATTCATTCATCCCAATCCCAGACTTGTCCCTAGGGTCTCTTTGTTCACTAACACACTTTTCTAGAATTTAACTAGCTTTATTAAACTTTTCAATCTTAAGCCCTACATTTGCTTTATCTGTAATGGCTTCATCTAACTTAAGTTGCACTTCTGCTCTGGATCTCATTAGAGTGTCCCTAAGTTCAATACTATCTCTAAGGTCATGAGACAAAACAATGATTTGATCTTTTAGGTTAAATTCCATTTTCTTGTATTCCTCTATAGTCCCTTCAGTTTGTGCAAGTGCTATTTTATAATTTCTAGCCTGCATTCTACATCAAATACATCTGATTTTAACTTTAAATTATCTTTGTTAAGTTTTTTAGTGTTTAATCGACACCCTTTACTACAGAAAGCCTCATCATATACCTCATTATCTGATGAAGATGAGTTGTTGGCCATGAGAGCAAAGTGAACATGCTCTTCTTCTTCTTTCTCAGCAATCAAAGCGTGATTCTATTCCACATCCTTTGTCATAAAGCTCTAGTCCTATCCAACACCATCAATATCTTACATGGCGACCATAGCCTTTGGCTTAGCATCTTCAACCTTGATGATTTGGCTTGAAGTCTTTCCAGCATCAGATCTTCTTGGAGATCTACACTCCCTCAAGAAGTGACCCATCCTATGGCAATTATAACACTCAACCTTGGATTTATCAAATCCAGTTGTGTCTTTAGCATTGAAGGTCATCTTTCTTCCATTCCATCTATTGGCCCTTATGCTTGCAAGTGCCATATTCCACTTGATATCCATCTCTTCCAAATTCTCATCACCGATTTGCTCAAGATCCTCATAAGTAATTAAGGAACCATTGGGCAATGCAGTAATGTATGCACATACTGTATCCAAATCAATACCAGCAGGCTTAAGCTTTAGTGAGTCAACATTGTATGTGTTAGCGTTAAAATGTGAACCACTGACAAAGGTTGATCCACCACTGACACAAGTTGATCCGGTAACAGGATGTACATATGACTCTCTTTTACTGGTTTGAGCTTCACTATGTGAGATGAAAGCCATGTTTCCAGATGTTGACTTGGTTTCATGATCAAGTAAGATTTCATTTTCCATAATCTTTAACTTATTGTAGATGTCGTCAAAGGAAGAAATCTTATGGGCATTGGTAGCGATGATTGACCTAGACTCAATTTTCCATGCATCACCAAGACTTCTAAGAAAAGTAGTAATGATCTCACCATCATGTTCTGTTCCCATAAAGGACAACTTGCATGTGATGTCTAGAAGCCTGCTTCTTACCTCACTTAGCTTCTCATTGGGAAGAGCTTAAAACACAACATATACATGCAAAAGTTGCTTCTTCCTTTCTTTGGCAGTATCTTCATTACCACCATAGGTGACTTGAAGGGCTGCCAAAAGTTCTTTGGCATATTTAAACTTTTGTACTTGTGTTGATTCTTTGGACCCAAAGAGAGTTTAAGAATGCTCAAAGTTTTCATGTCATTCCTTCTTACGGCTATATCTTCAGTTGAGATAGCTCTTCAGGTCTTTCTCTAAGCTCTTCAGCAGTGGAACCAGATGTTGTTCTTGCCGCAATAGCAGAATTAATCCTAGCTGCTTTATCAAATTGATTTCCATGTTCAATAATTTCCCAGAGAGTATGATCATGAATTTGAAGGTATTGTTCAAAATTGAACTTACATTGTTTAAAATTGTCAAGGTCGAGCATAATATTTTTAGGTTGTGATTTGATGAGGAAGAGGATTCTATAGCAGACATCTTGTCTGGTTTTAGGGTTTCTGGAGTTTTTAGGGTATACTGTTCTTCTGGATCAAAGTTTCTCAACAAGCTCTGATACCACTTGTTGATCTCAAACTTAAATCGATTAGATTTGTATTAAAAGAGATTGAATCAAGATTAATACTTAGAGAAAATTTGTTGTAATGAACAATCCAAGTGTTATGCGGAATTAACACTTAGAATAAAGACCAAGCTAACAAGTAAACCAAACTTTCACTTTAGATTGATAAACGAACATGCTTACAATGAAAGTTGCGAAAACTGAATAATGTATATTATGTATCAACTACAAACCCTACGACCTCCTTTTATAACATAAGGAGTCGTGTACAAAGGATTAGCTATCAAATATTCTAGGTAAAGATAAATATATAAAATACAATATTGAGCATATCTTTACTTCAAATATTAAACGTGTTGACTAAGTATTCCTATTAGTGGTTGGATTTCTTCTTGTCCGTGCTTGAATATTTCTTGTCAGTGCTTGATCTGTCAGCGCTTCATTTCCTCTTGTCAGCGTCCAATTTCCTCTTGTAATTGTTTGAGTGACTTAGCTCATTTTATTCCCAACATGAGTATTCATATATTCAACAATTCAATCACATATCATAATAAAAAGAAAAAAATTCTTAGTAAAATCACCTCTTTATTTATAAACATAGATATTACATTAGTCAAAACTACTGGATGTTATATGATCAAATGCTGTTGAACCTATTCGTTCATTTTAACATACTCAACATACCAATTTGGAGTGAAGAGTTCATGAAAGCATATGCTTCTGCAAGAGAAGAGGAAAGAAAGCAACATGTGGAGCCACAACTTGAGGAAACAGTGAGTGGATCTTCATCCACTGACAACTCCATACCAGCCGCTGACATATTAGATTCAGCCGTCACACCCCCCCCAAATATCATAGTATAAAGGCAACAAGGGGGTGGTGACGTCATGATTATCATACACATATTCATAAAGAACGACCTCTAAATGAGACGTTTGGAAAGTTGATCACTTGCATTTGATAAAACAAAGAGTTTAAACATAGTGCGGAAGCATAATAACTGGTCACAGATACAGAAACATAGTTTTCAAATGATATAATTGATCTTTATTTTTAACAGAAATGACGGTAATGCATGAGACCTCACATAGCATCTTCAATCTTAGTGCCTAAGAAAAACATTGTTAAAGTGTCAACATAAAGTTGGTGAGTTCATAGGTTTAGTTAATTAAAAGAGTTTAATGAACCACACGATTTTCCCAAACATGATGACATAATAACGAATACACAGTCATCATAAAAGCATTTATTATAGTCTAAGATCATGACACCGAAGTGTTAACAACACTGGTAGTATAATCATACAATGTAGTCCTCTGGATGCCTAAACCCACGACATCTTATCTCAGACTCAAATGAAACTGTGTCCGCTTATCCTTTGTTGAACCAAGCCGGACAGGGCCGTCAACCCCGATAGATCTATCCATAATATTCGCGCCTACACAAAGTAATTAACGGTTCATGATTCACATGCCTAAGCAACTGGGTTTTATGTAGGACTTAGACTAGTACATAAATCAGTTAATGCACTTGTGTTCATACGTTAAATCAAGCAATGTCTCACCTCAAAAAGCAGTAAACGCAGTTAAAAAGTGGGGATATAAACTCACCTCAAATGATAGTCAAGTAAAATCAATCAAGTAGTAGGCGCGGAAAAATACACGCAACAACGTCAACCGTATCCACAGCCTAGCAATAATAATGATTAACTAAGCTAAAAGAAATTCAAATAAATAATTATTCCTTTATTACATTGTACTTGTACCTGTTGGGAATAAATTATAGCCAATCTACTTGAGCGCTGACAAGAGTAAAACAAGCATTGACAGGAGTAAAACAAACGCTGACAGCTCAAGCGTTGACAAGACAAAGTCAAGCGTTGATACATTGAAGACAAGCACTGATGGGAAGATATACTCTACGTGTTTATAGTATTCTAGATTACTTCTAGTAAAGATAGGAAAAACAATGTATTTTCTATATTTATCTTTATCTAGAATAGTTGATACGTAGATTATTGTACAAGGCTTCTTATGTCTATAAAAGAAGACCTTTAGGTTAATGTTTAATATAAGTTTTCATACGTAAACTACTTTCATTGTAAGCAAGTTTGATATCATTAATCAAAGTGAAAGTTTGTTTATATCATTGTGTTCTTGTTTAAGTGTTAATTCCGCATAACACTTAGATTGTCATATACATATACAAAGGTTTCTCTAAGTGTATTACTTGATCTAATCTCGTATACATAAAGCTAAATCGATCTAAGTTTGGGATCAACAAGTGGTATCAGAGCTTGTTGAGGAACTTTTGATCTTAAAGAACACAAGAACCCTAAAAATCACCAAAACCCTAATTTTCTCAAAAACCCTAACAACATCATGTCAAATCCAGAACTAACCTCCTCCTCCTCACCTTTACCAAACATCAAGATTCCCATGCTTGATGCAACCAACTTTGAATTATGGAAATTCAACTTTGAACAATACCTGGGGATCTATGACTACACACTCTGGGAGATTATTGAATATGGAAACACATTCGATAAGGCTCAAAAGATTGCCAATGCCATTGCTACAAGAACAGCTGTTGCTGGGTGTTTAGAAGCAGATAAGAAGGAAAAGCCTGATGATGGTAGAGCTGTGTCTGCTGAAGACATAGCAAAGAAAAGGGTTGACATGAAAGCCCTAAATATTCTAAAACTCTCTTTGGGACAAGAGAACCAGCATAAATATAGAGGGTATGAATCTGCTAAAGACCTTTGGGCAGCTCTTGACGTTGCATATGGTGGCAATGAAGATACTAAGGAAGAGAAGAAGAAGCAACTTATGCATGATTATGCTGTCTTCAAGGCTCAACCTAATGAAAAGCTTAGTAGTGTGAGAAGCAGATTGCTTGATATTACAAGCAAATTGTCCTTCATGGGGACACAACTTGGTGATGTTGATATTAATGCCACTTTTCTTAAAAGTCTTGGTGAGGCGTGGAAGATTGAGGTAAGATCTATTCTTGACAACAATACTTACAAAAGTTCCACGTTTGATGATATCTACAACAAACTGAGGCTGTTGGAACATGAAACTATTTTAGAGCATGGAAGCAAGTCCACCAACAGTAACATGGCCTTCTTTTCTCATAGTGAAGGTCAATTCAATAAGAAGGACTCCTACATGCATCCAGTTACTGGATCATCATGTGTCAGCGCTGGAACATGTCCTGTCAACGTCTCCTTTTCAGACGCTGACACATTCAAAAGTGACTCACCAAGAGTTAAACCTGCTGGTTTGGATTTGGATACTGTATGTGCTTATATTGCTTCTTTGCCCAATGGTTCAGTGATTACATATGAGGACCTTGAGCAGATAAGTGATGAGCACTTGGAAGAGATGGACATTAAGTGGAACATGGCTCTTGCTAGTATAGGAGCAAACAGGTGGAACAGAAGGTTTAAGAAGAAGATGACCTTCAATGCAAAATACACAGTTGGATTTGATAAATCCAAAGTTTAGTGCTACAACTGTCATCGTATGGGGCACTTCATGAGGAAATGAAGATCTCCTAGAAGATCTGATGTTGGTAAACCCTCAAGTCAAATTGTTAAGGCTCAGGATCCTAAAGCCATGGTTGCAGTTCAAGGTATTGATGGTATGGGATGGGATTGGAGCTATTTGGCTAAAGATGTAGAAGAGGATAAAGCTTTGGTTGTTGAGATAGAAGAAGAAGAGCATGTTCAATATGCTCACATGGCACACTCCTCCTCTTCATCTGATAATGAGGTATACGATGATGCTTTTTGTAGTAAAGGTTGTAGATTAAATACTGAGAGACTTAACAAAGAGGTGTTAAGATTATTAGATGATATGAGTACTGAAAGATGCAAACTGTCTAACTATCAAATAGCTCTCACTCAAACTGAGAAGACAGTTTCTGAATACAAGAAAATGGAATTTGACTTAAAAGATAAAATAAATATCTTAAAACATGAGTTAAATGCTAGTATGGATATTAGAAACATCATGGAAAGGGTTAATGGTGAGTTACAGGCTAAGCCAGATGAAGCCATTAAGAATAAAGATAATGTTGGCCTTAAAATTCAAAGGTTTGATAAGGCCACACAAATCCTAGGAGAATGTGTGAGTAAACAAAGGGATCCTAAGGACATGACTGGGATTGGGATGAAATACTACTCAGTGGTTCCACCACCAGCTGGTGACTTCTATGGTGTCCAACAAAAGGACCTATCTTGGACTGGTTTGCCAGAACTCCAAGAGGAGGAATTCATTCAACCACCAAGAGTTGTCACCCCAGTTGAAGAGTATCAACAAAAGTTGACTGACCTGAATGAATGGAAGAAAGCTAACCCTACATTATTTGTTAAGGGTGGCTTGCTATGTGAAAGTCCTAATGAGTCAACCCCCATTAAGGTTACAAACCCAATCACTGGTAAAGCTGTTGACCTTGGCCCAAACACTGTTAGAAAACCTAGCATTAAGTATGCAGAGATGTATAGGAATACTAGGTCACCTAAGAGCCAAGTTAGCAATGATGGAATAGGCTTCTTATCTTCTAGACCTAGGGTTGTGTCTAGAAAAGCCTGTTACACTTGTGGTAGCTTTTCACATTTAGCATATAAGTGTGTCAACGCTCCCAAAGTCAGCGCTGACAGGAACAAATTCAGCGTTGACAGGAACAAAGTCAATGTTGTTAGAAAGTCAAACGTTGTCAGACCCAAACCTTATGAGCAGCAAAGTCCACAAGTTGTTAGACCTGCCCCATTCTTGACTAGAGGGTCTAACACTCATGGACAAAGACCATTTCAAAAGACAAACACTTGGTCTAATAGGCAATGGGTTTCTGTAGCAAACCCTAGGTTCAACACTGACAATGGTAATTTTAGCGTTGACAAGACCAATTCCAACGCTGACAGAAACGCGACCAGACCTAAATATTTGCAACCACAGGGTAAGGGGTCTAAAGCTTCTTCAAGCTTAACATGGAGACCAAAGAAAGATCAAAACCCTAATGATAATGGGATTTCAATGACCTGCAACAGATTTAATTACATTTCAAAGGTCATTACAAAACCTATTGGGGTTAACTGGGTATTTCATCCTAAGAAGGATGAAAATGAGGTTGTTGTGAGAACTAAGTCTTTTCTTATTGAACAACCAGATGAATCCAAGTCTTCCAAGGTTTGGGTTCCCAAAGAAAACTAATTTGTTTTCTTTATGTGCAGGGCATTCAAAGACAGGTCAATGATTTTGGATATTGGGATAGTGGATGCTCAAGGCACATGACAGGGAAGGAAGATTATTTGACCAACTTCACTCCCATTAAGGATAATGCATTGTTATTGGTCTTTTTGAGGATTTAGATTTTCCACTAGATTTTTCTAACACTGACAAAGGTTGCTTGAACGCTGATAAGTGTTTTTGTGACGTTGTCAGCAATATATTTGTCTAACGCTGACAAAGCTTCCCTCAACGCTGTCATGTGTTATCGGGGCGTTGTCAGCAATAATGTTAGTTTTGTGGTTTTCAATCTAAATGTGCAGGTGGTGTTAGCACTATACCAATGGATACAGAGTTGCTTATGGATCATTGGAGAAGCATTTGGACATGTTTTCATTTATGGATGATGGTTGGAATTGTACATTCCTATCTTGACATAAATTTTTGTGTTCATGCATATTTTTAGCAACTTGTGTATCATAGTTTAAGGGGAGGTTTTAGGAAACTTTAGGATGTTTGGGTATCCATATGATACTCTTATCACAATTCTAGATTGTGTCCACAGGTGAGTATGAGTTAGTTTTACTAAATCATGAGGCACTGTAGCATGCAAAGTTGATATACTATGCATGCTGCCAAGACATTTTTAGCCTAGAATTGGTTGTGGTCTGTTGGGAGACTTGGGAATAATTTTGTTATGGGATTTACCTGGGAGTAACAAGGAATTTTATAAGGTAACTTAGTTGTTAAGAGTTTTGGTTAGCAAGGGACACTAGAGGACTGTTATGTCTATCTTGCATACGCAAGTGTGCATAACTGGACGGTGCTTGCCGCCCTATAATAATTATCAGCTTTTTGGTTATTTTCTCTAGGATAAATTACTTTGTTAAGGTCATATTTCATTTTAAACATTTTTATTTTTGGACGCTGACAAGTATTTTTCCAAGCGTTGTTGTGACCAATTTAGACGCTGACATGGCTATGGCAAACGTTGACAAGATTATAGCCGTTGGGCGTTGATAGGTTATTTTTGACCGTTGACACTCAATGGGACCTACCTAGTTGTTACTTTTTGACATATTTTTAGGCCGTAATTTTGGGAGCTGATAACTTTCATTTAATGCATGAGATAAACTTATTCTTTTTCAATATTTTCATGATTACATTTTGAAAATACTTGCCTATTTTTGGGCCAATCACATGCATTTTCTTCTCCTATAAATTTGGCTCCTATTTTTAAACAGGGTACCTATTATTCTTGTCTAACACAATTTTCTCTTATCAACTTCATCTTCATCAATCATTTTAACAGCTTTCAACAATGGCACCAAAGTTTAAACCATCAGATCTGGAATTGGGGTTCAGAAGCCAACACAACATGATCGCGTATCTTGAAGCTGATGATGCTCTGTTACCCCAATACACACAAATGGTGGCGTATTTGAACGCATCTCCTTTTAGGTATGCTCTTTCTCATGCACCACTCATTCCTGTCACACATATTAAACAGTTTTGGAACACTGTTAGTTCCTCAACAGTTAATAGAGTGACTACATTATCTTCTATTGTTCATGGGAGAACTTGGGTGGTTACTGAAGCTTTGGTACGCCAAGCTTTACATCTTGATGATGCTGATGGTATAACCACCCTTCCCATTAGTGAAATAGAACAAGGACTAAGGGCTTTGGGTTATCCTTTTCTTGATGAAGGAACTTTAAATAAATATCATAAACAGAAATTTCCCCCATCCTGGAAGTACCTCATACATGTCCTCCTACAATGTTTGAGTCCCAAATGCACTGCACACAATGAGATCAATAGATCTATTGCAAGTGCTATTGTGTGCATTGCTACTGGGCAAAAATTTAATTATTCTAAAATGATTTTTGAGGGCATGTGTAAAAATAAAGGGAACAAAATGACTTTAGCTTATCCCAGATTTTTACAAATGGTTTTTGATGTCCAAGGATATTACACAAGGGATCATGATGATTTTTATGAGATCCCTGTGCAAAAGAAAGCAATTTTTATGAAGATGAACTCACCCCCACATCGTGACCTACCCCTAACCCCAGCTATGCTCGCTGTCATTGAAGCAACTCAACCCCAACCAGACCCCCAACCCCAAATTGACCCAATCCCTGAACCTTTACCTTCACCCCAACATATGCAAATTGACCAAGAACCCTTCGACGCTGACACTTTAAATGTTGGCGTTGATGTGCCTATTTCAAACGTTGACACACAACCTTCACCGACCCAAACACCCCTTAGCCAACCCACATCCACCCAATCCACATCATCATCTACACCCACACAATATAGGTTACAAAAAAGCAAAAGGACTACTGGAGTGTTCTCCTCTAGTGGTCCTAGCCATGTAGCAGAGAGAACCACCACCACAAGTGTGGTTGGTGTTATGGATGAGGCTGGGACTATTGGTTCTGGCTTAGAAGCTGGCCAAGACAGTCCTACCATTATTAAGACCTCATCCATGCCCAATGAATCTGATTTGGGAGGTCAAATACGCATTTTAGAAGAGGGCAGATTGGAACCAATGACCCTAATGGAATTGACGGCTGTCTGCATGAGCTTGCAAAAGCAAAATGCAGACTTGGTACAAGTTGTCAGCACACAAGGCCTTGAACTCAAGCAATTGAGGGAGAGGATTGTTATCTTGGAGACTGCTAGTACAAGGAGAGGGATGGAGGAATCCTCCAAAGGGGAGGATGATCAAATAAATGTGAGTGATAAGGGAAGCCATGATGGTCAATCTTTGGATGTTGCTGAGGCCCTAACAAGTTTGAAGAAACAGACAGGTTTTGATACGTCTCTAGTCTCTCCTACAAACTTAAATTTATCATTTACAGCCATGTTGGAGGAAATTGCAAAAGGCGTTGAGGCAGGAAATTTGAGCGTTGACAAGGAGAATTTGAACGCTGACATGAGTATTTTGGGCGCTGACAAAGCAGAATTGGGCGTTGACAGACCTGCAAATGAGGTTGATGTATCCCAGTCATCATCCATCATCAAGGAAGTTTCTTCACAGGTATCACCATCTACCTTACCAACAATTGATCCATCAGATAAGGGTAAGGGTATTATGGTAGAAGAGGTTGTTCCAAAGAATGCAGCACAAATTGAATTTGATAGAAGGTTGACTGCACAAATTGCGGAACAAGAAAATAAAAAGGTGGGTGAATCACCTTTTGTTGTCACTTCTGAAGAGCAAGAAGGAAGTGATGGAGCCAGCTCAGACTCAAGTGTTATGATCATAGAACATCCAGAAAGACTTGAGTATGGAGATGAGTTGGCCAAAGAGAAATTGAGAAAGTTGAAATTGCAGGTTGATTTTGATATGCCAGAGGTGGTTCAGATGTATCATGCTTGGGAAGAAAGGTGTATAGAGAATCCACATTTGACCATTTCAGATCAGATATGGGGTTTGGAGATTCTTCTTAAAGTACAAAAGGATTGCAAGGTCATACTGAAACACAAAGCCAACAATGTTCTCTCAAATTTGAAAAGGGATAGAAGGGAGTTGTACTGCATGTTGCTCAGGTGTCATGGAACAGGGTGGACTTATCAGAAATTGAAGGCATTTACATTTTATGAGTTGGAATGTATAGCTTATCCCATTTGGGTTAGAGTGCAGGAAGCAAACACTCTAAGACTTCTTTCTGATGAAAGAAAAGAAGAACTTGCTAAGGAAATGGAGCTCAAGAAGGCAATGTTTGTTCCCAGACCAGTTAAAAAGGGAGTTCCTCTTGAGTTTCCCAAAGATATGGATCCATTATATCTAAGTGAAGTTGTCATAAGAAAGAGCCTCAAGCTCTCACCATTAGAAGCTTCAGATATGGTACTAGTGTTACCACTAGATTCTAGAAACCCAATTGTGAGTTACGAAGAAGATGAATGTGGGTTTTGGAAGATTGGCAGGTATGGAAAAGAGGTGCACACTTTTACCACCCTTATATCTTTGTTTGCAAGTTTTGACAGAGAAGACTTGGTAGACCTATGGAGGTTGTTGGAGGCTAAGTATGAGGCTGAATCACCAACTTCAGCCAATGGAATAAAACTGTGGTCCACATTCAAGAGAATGTGTGGACCAAAAGATGAGGATCCTGCTATTTGGAAGGATCTTGAAGATGATCTCAGTGGTCTTCAATGGAGATTGTATTCAGCTGCTGGTGTTTATTATTTGAGTGCTACAAAGTTTGTTGAGTATCTACTTGTGGATGGTCAGTATTTCATGTACAAGGAAATCTTGGAGAAGATGAAGAACACTCAGCTGGAAATTAATTATTCAAGTGATGTGGCAAAAGACTTGATCAGATTTATTTATTACCAATATGAGAAGGTTTGTAAGATTCCTCCTAGTTCTTAATGTTTATTCAGAAACTTGATCACTAGAGTAAATATCAAGTTTAGGGGAGGATTGTTGGGAATAAATTATAGCCAATCTACTTGAGCGCTGACAAGAGTAAAACAAGCGTTGACAGGAGTAAAACAAACGCTGACAGCTCAAGCGTTGACAAGACAAAGTCAATCGTTGATACATTAAAGACAAGCACTGATGGGAAGATATACTCTACGTGTTTATAGTATTCTAGATTACTTCTAGTAAAGATAGGAACAACAATGTATTTTCTATATTTATCTTTACCTAGAATAGTTGATACGTAGATTATTGTACAAGGCTTCTTATGTCTATAAAATAATACCTTTAGGTTAATGTTTAATATAAGTTTTCATACGTAAACTACTTTCATTGTAAGCAAGTTTGATATCATTAGTCAAAGTGAAAGTTTGTTTATATCATTGTGTTCTTGTTTAAGTGTTAATTCCGCATAACACTTAGATTGTCATATACATAAACAAAGGTTTCTCTAAGTGTATTACTTGATCTAATCTCGTATACATAAAGCTAAATCGATCTAAGTTTGGGATCAACAAAAAATAAAGTGATCATCCCTGTAGGGTCGTTTATAAATAAATTATGAGACCCTTGTCCGGGACCCACTTGAATTGGGTCTTTTAGTTTGGTTAGAGCTAATGGGACCCGACATATACGATTAACACAAAGAATGCCTAATCCCACGCTCCACGCGCTAACTGTGACACCAATTAAGTATGCGTTAAATTATATTATAAATATAAATATTTATTAAGTTTTAGTTTTTAAGTCTAAACTAATTAAAGGGTTCAAGTTTGATAAGTCTACTAATTAAGCGAGGGGTTTTTTTCTATACAAACTTTAAATAACTAAAATTTTACTAGGAAATGTCAATGCCATATATTTGTTTTTGCTCCACTTACTGACACAACACAGTGGCTGTCACACTAGTACTTTAATAAAAAAATAAAATTTTGGAACTCCATTTCATTTCTCTCTCTCGATGTACGGGACAAAAAGATGGCAACGATTAGCTTGAAAAACAAGAACGTGGCTTCATAAACACCTTGCGGACTCGTTACTTAACGGTTTAAAAAAATTCAAATTGCAAAATTGTTGTCCCATATATTTAGATGATTATAGATAGAAAATAGATGAAAAGAGATGGATTCTTAGAGAGAGAAAGTAGTGACAGAAAGTAGAGAGAAGGAGAGAGGATTAACTTGTTGAATATTAGATTAACGAATGAATGAAATGAACAATCTACCCTCCTAACATGCTAGGAGGGTATTATATATAGTCCACCCACATGCGGGCTTTAATGGACTATATATTGGGCCGGGCTTGTCTTTTGGACTTTAATTAGTTTAAATCCAAGCCCGTAAAACACGACTAATTAACTAACTATTACAACGTTCTAATTAATGTTACAATAATAACCTATGACCGAACATTCTTGTTTGACTCAATATTTTGAGGCTAACAATCTCCCCCAATGTGAGGTCATTCCTCTTTGATATTTGGATTCCAATGGAGATTTATGAATTTCGTCATAAATGAGTCTTGAACGTGTAACAGTAGTTTTGTTCCTTCATGCTGTGATCTTTGAGCCTTTGTCATTGTCTTTCGACTTAGTCTTTTATCTTGAGATCTTCAAATCATTCTTGACTCGTCTTTGCCATCTTGCAATCTTGTGTCTTTATCCACATGCTCACACTATTGATTGTTGAATAAGTCTTTGGGCATGAACATGTGATTTTGAATCTTTGACTTAGCTGAGTACACCGTGACGCCACCTTCTCGAGACAAAACACAGGCACGGACTGAATGGCTTTGACATTCGTCCTAAATCGGTAGCGTTTTACCTCCGGTTGGTGAAGACCGTTATACGATATTAAATACCGTACCTGTGATTAGGTAGATTCAATTAAGAATCTCCTTGCCAGGGTTTTGCGGCTGTACTAGCCGTTCTCTTTACTCGACCGTCTCAAAGCAAGATTGCGAACATAAAGAGTGAATCAATTGGATAAATATCCGCTTGATTAAAGTCGTCAATTCAAATTCCTGGAACAAGTTTGATTCATTAAGAATCTTACCATTGTTGCTTTCCAGTTGACACAAGTTTGATTCATAAGAATCTCACAAGTCACCTACCGTAGCGCTGTTTGATGTTGACGCTAGAAGGATTTCCATTCGTCATTGTGAATATTCATGAATATCACTCTGAATGTTCTGGCAAGACCATAAAGATATTGCGTAGAAGCCTGAAACGAGTTTGAATCAATTCAGAATCAAACCACTGTTGCTTTTCAGTTTTACATGTGTTCAGTTCATAAAGAATCTTACACATGACCTACCGCAGTGCTGTTTGATTTTAACACTGGAAGGATTTCCACTCATCATTATGAATACTAAGTAGTATCACTCTGAGTGTTCTAGCAATATCGCAAGGATATAGCGTAGGTGATACACGCGTTTTGTATGGGTTCATAATTAGTTCTCGCTATCTCCTCGAATTGATCTCGGTTCTAAGTGGAATGATTTGTTCTTGGTTAATAAAAAGGTGTTGGTTTGTTTATCTAGTTTAAACTAATGACAAATAAGTAAGTGTCGAAAAGTAGAATTAAAGCTTTAAATAATTAAACTAAAAAGACGAGTTTAAAGATAAATGTTTGAAAACTTAAAGATTATATCAGAAAAATAAATGGTCACTCAATAAAAACTAACACTTGGAAAACTTTGTAAAAATATGAAGTTAGTCGGAAAATACTAAAAGAAAGTAAGATCGGAATATATCAAAACAACTCAATCGGAATAATCTAAAAAGGTGCAATAGGAATATATTCCGATCTGATGATCGGAATGCTGAGGAGCCTGCTGATCGGAATGTTAACAAAAGGGCAAATCGGAATACTCAAAAACTTAGTCTAATCAGAATATGAGAAAAATAGTGCAATTGGAATAACATAAAAGGAAAGCTGATCGGAATATCTTAAACTTGGAGGCAATCGGAATATGAACAAAATGAGCCAATCGGAATGATCAAAAACATATCAAATCGGAATCTCTAAAACCCTTTTTCGATTGGGTGATCGGAATGAAAGGCTGGTGCTCTGGTCGGAATGATCCAATCGGAAAGGGGTTTATAACCCTTTCTGATGCCTATTTAATCCGAAACTAAGCAAGGGAATAAGCTATTGAATAAGCTAATACCCAAACCAAAACGAATCCAATAAGAAACAGATTAAATAAGCACTAAAAACAACTTTTCTAACTTTAAATAAGAAAACTTTTGAATCAAATAATAAAAAGATAAAATTTTTATGAAAACTTTAAAAGGTAAATAAGCTAAACCAACAAATAAGCCAATAAGCACAAAGATCTTAAAGCTTATTCGTGTAGAAACTTAAGGAAACATAAAAAGATCAACTTTTTAAGCACGAAAACATAGATGAACAACACGGATCATAAGTAATTCGTACCAAAAGTGAATCAAAATCAAAGAAAGGAAGAATGAGATTAAAGATTAAAAGCTTGAAACTAAACTTGATTAATGAAAAACAATACAAAGGTTTGATCTTGAAAGAGAAAAAGATGAAAACTAGTGAGAGAAAGTTGAGAACTTTCTCTCTCTAAAACTAGAGAGAATGAAAAACTAAAAACTACCTAAAAGACTAACTAGCTCCAAATTTGTGAAGTAAGGTCCTATATATTGGCGTGTTGTGGTGGGCTTGTGAATGGGCTTTGGTTTGGGCTTCTTTTCTTCTTTAGTCTTTTAGTCTTTACGTTTCTTTTATATAAACGTTTCCGACTTTGGATTTTGAGAAGTGTCGGTGAATAATTCCAACTCGTCTTATAATCTTTTGTCTAATAGACTCGAGTTCTTCGACATATATGAATCTTCCATCTTTGGCTCTATTCTTCGATAAATCTTCAAATAGGCACAACGACTTCAAATCTTTTGCATCTCTTGGACAATAGACTTCGTCTTGAGTCTTTTCCTTGATAAAACCCGTGCAATCCCATGTTTTCTTCAATATTCTCCCGGTTGACTCTGAAAACACAATAAACAAAAAAACCACGCATAATTCCAAAGAAATGATATTAAATACGTGTTTTGGACTTGTTTTAGCCAGAAATAAGTGGTAAAAGGATGGGTGTTTTCACACCTATCAAATCCCCTACACTTAACCATTGCCATGCCCTCATGCAATGCTTAGTGACAAAGCATATTTACACTTTTCTCATAATCAATCAACCTTGGCCTTATTAACATACTACTAAACAAAAATTAAAGTACTACGAGAAATTAAAACTTTAAAGTAAACAAAAGGATGGAAATAACTTGCAAAGAGATCAAGGACTTACATTAGGGCTTCGGTGCTGCGAAGATTTATCACCCTCAAGTTTCACATTCCCCAAACTAAGCTTAAAAACGAGATCATTGTTATTATAAGTTAGCATATCAAACACTTACACACATGGCTTAATTAAATGCTTAAACTCCCTTATTCCTAGGTGTATCTCTTATATTTTATTTTTGTCTTAGAATGATCATGAAGATGCATTTTTGGACTTATTTCGATAGTTTATTTAGGCTGAAAGCAAAGTAGGACGATTTGATCAATAGTTAGCTAAAGGACAAAATCTCTTAAAACTGCTTCTCGGGATATCAAAAAGTTCATATCTTGGCATAACTTGGTTCACGATTTGAGACCTTTCTCGGGCCGATATTTGGCATGTACTTCATACTTCGTATCTCCGAGAGACGTTCTTGAGATAATGGTCTTCTCATCGTTAATAGAGTTTCTTCACTTGGAGACTTTTGAGGGGTACTCCAACTTTGTTGACCACGACTTCATGATTATTTCTTCAATTTCTAATTGGGATTTTGAGATACAACGATCTGCCTCCTTTTCGGACTTGGATCTTATTTATCCTCATACCTTGTTAGGGTCTTTTTGGATAGACTTCTCCATGATCTTTATGGGAGTTGATTGCTTTTCGTCGTGAGTCTTGATCCTTCATATTGATTTTGGGAATAATGCTTTTCACATCACTTTGGATCTTCAGCAATAAAATGGAACCCTCATGCCTTGTTAGGGCCTTTTCGGACTCGCCAATCTTCGCGCCCCGCTTCATAAGCTATGCCTTGGCTATGAACTCTTATCATTACCGAGCAACTTTTAAACGATCTTGGGCTAGACGCTAAGTAACTTTTCAAATCGTATGACCTTACTTATTGCAGATAAATTAATAGCAAGTGATGGGAGAATAGGGAAATAATTACACCAAGTGAGCTTGTGCAAGAATACCGACTTATAAATGACTCTATCATTTCTCTTTCTCCACAATTTAAAATCTCAAATAATGAGACCCGTGGATGCTTAGCCTAATAAACCAATTAAGGTCTACATGGTTAAGGATACTAGCTAGAATAAACTTGAATAAGTCTATTCGGGTTGAGTCAAAATAATCGCAACGGGCCTAATATGTCAAAGACTTCTAAACTAGCTACACCACTTTATTAATATTTTTGACTTTATTGCGGGATATATACATATGAAAGCAACGATAAAAATTTAAAAATTGCGACTAAATGGCCAAAGTTAATTAAAAATTTGAAAAATGTTGCAAAAGATGATTTTCTGGTTAAATGAAGGCATTTTCATGGAAAAGTCCACTTTCCACTTAAAACATCGATAGAAGTCCCCCTACACTTAAGATAAACATTGTCCTCAATGTTTAAGCATGTGGGAAAAGTCTCCCCTACACTTATGACATTGTGCACGTTGGTTAAATCAAGCTAAGGAAGAGACGACTAAAGTGATCAATTTCAAAATGTGAGTATGAAGAAAATTGAATCACGATAGTTGAGAGATAGAACCGGATTTCAGATAACACGGGAGCACGGTTCTTCAAAGGTTCCAAAAGTGCATTCATCCCTGTAATCACATGACCACACAAATACAAACACCTATATAGGTCTCCCTACACTTAGGAGGTTAAAACATAAAATGATAGATACACGGGCTGCCTCCCGAGGAGCACTTGTTTTTGATAACCGAGTCACGAGCCTGACTCGACCCAAAATTAGTTCATGGGGAACGTGGTGAGGGATGGAATCATCTCATGAGAGATGTCCTCACCAAATTACAACTTCACTCGTTGGCCATTCACCTTAAAATTCGGTCCATTAGGTTGAGCGAGCTCGAGAGTACCATATGGAAAAATTTGGGCAATGGTGAATGGGCCAGACCAACGAGATTTCAGCTTGCCCGAAAAGATTTTCAACCGAGAGTTGAAGAGTAAAACTTTGTCTCCAACTTGGAACTCTCGGTTCTTAATCTTAGAGTCGTGAATGAGCTTAGTCTTTTCCTTATAGATCAAAGAATTTTCATAAGCATCATTACGGAGTTCATTCAGCTCATTAAGTTGGATCTTGCGTCGGTCACCGGCTTTGTTGATATCGAAATTAGCCCACTTCAAGGCCCAGTAAGCCTTGTGCTCCAACTCGATGGGGAGGTGGCATGCCTTTCCGTACACGAGACGATATGGTGTACAACCAATTGGAGTCTTGTATGCGGTACGAAAAGCCCACAAAGCATCATCAAGTTTATCAGCCCATGAGGCACGATGCTCTCCCACGGTTCTTTCAAGAATTCGCTTTAATCCTCGGTTAGATATTTCAGCCTGGCCATTAGTTTGTGGGTGGTAGGCGGTGGAAAGACGATGATTTACACCGTACTTAGCCATGACTCTTGCGAATTGGTCATTGCAAAAATGAGTCCTACGATCACTAATAATGGCACGAGGCACACCGAATCTAGCGAATAGCGACTTCAAAAAGTTACAAACCACCCTTGCGTCATTAGTGGGTAAAGCTTTGGCTTCAACCCACTTTGAAACGTAGTCAACGGCTACAAGGATGTATTTGTTTCCTTTAGAGGAAGGGAATGGCCCCATAAAGTCGATACCCCAAACATCAAAGATTTCACATTCTTGTATGAAATTTTGAGGCATCTCATCTTTATGTGTGATCTTGCCTTGTTTTTGGCAAGCATTACAACGTTTAACCATATCGTGAGCGTCAAGATAGATGGTGGGCCAATAAAATCCCGAATCAAACACTTTTTTGGCGGTGTAGTTGGGACCAAAGTGACCACCGGTGGGTCCTTTGTGGCAAGCATCAGGGATTTCCAAAGCTGCCGATCCATCAACACATCGGTGAATAATCAAATCAGCACATTGTTTGAATAGATACGGGTCATCCCAAAAGTAAGTCTTAATGTCTTTGAAGAACTTCTTCTTTTGCTGGGATGTTAACCCGTTAACGAGAATTCTACCCGCCAAGTAGTTTGCAATGTCCGCAAACCACGGGGTTTATCAGAAGTCGAGTTGGTAGACATTAAGGTCTCCAAGGGAAAAGAATCATTGATTTCTTTGTTCGGATGATCCCCTTGTTAAGGATCCTCAAGTCTACTGAGATGATCCGCGGCTAGGTTTTCAGCTCCTTTTTTTATCGCGAATTTCAATTTTAAATTCTTAGAGTAGCAAAACCCAGCGAAGAAGTCTTGGCTTGGAATCTTGCTTAGTCAACAAGTACTTCAACGCGGAATGATCGGTGTAATCGATTGTGGTGGAAAGGACAAGATAGGGGAGGAACTTTTCAAAGGCATAGACAACAGCTAAAAGCTCTTTTTCGGTTGTCGTGTAATGCAATTGAGCCCCAGTCATTGTCTTTCTAGCGTAATGGATTGGTTGGAAGTGTTTGTTCACTCTTTGGCGCAGAACCGCTCCAATAGCAAAGTCACTAGCATCGCACATCAACTCAAAAGGCAACTCCCAATTAGGGGTAACCAAGACGGGTGCCTTAGTTAGCTTATCCTTAAGCGAGTTGAAGGCTTCGGTACACTCTTTGGAAAAGATAAAAGGAGTATCTTTTTCCAAGAGGTGGGTCATCGGGCGAGCGATTTGAGAAAAATCTTTGATGAATCGACGGTAGAAGCCCGCATGACCAAGGAAACTTCTCACACCCTTCACGGTTGAAGACGGAGGAAACTTAGCGATAACATCGACTTTAGCACGGTCTACTTCAAGACCGGCTTTAGAGATCTTGTGTCCTAGCACGATGCCCTCTTTTACCATGAAATGGCATTTTTCCCAATTAAGAACAAGGCGAGTGTCTTCGCACCGCTTAAGCATACGTTCTAAATTGGCAAGGAAAGTAGAGAATGAATCGCCATAAACCGAAAAATCATCCATGAATACTTCAATAGTGTGTTCCACCATGTCATGGAAGATAGCCATCATACACCTTTGGAACGTCCCAGGAGCATTACATAAACCAAAAGGCATGCGTTTGTAAGTAAATGTTTCGCAGGGACAAATGAATATGGTCTTTTCTTGGTCCTTGGGATCGATGGGAATTTGAAAATACCTGGAGAAACCGTCTAAAAAGCAGTAATAGTCATTACCCGCAAGACGCTCGAGCATTTGATCCATGAAAGGAAGAGGAAAGTGATCTTTTCTCGTGGCATCATTGAGCTTGCGATAATCGATACAAACTCTCCACCCAGTAACGAGACGAATGGGAATCAACTCGCTGTTTTCATTGGAAACAACGGTTATGCCGACCTTCTTGGGCACACAATGGACGAGACTTACCCACGGCGAATCCGAAATAGGGTAAATCAAGCCGGCATCAAGAAGTTTGATAACCTCTTGTTTGATGACGTCATGAATTCGAGGATTAACCCTTCTTTGGCTCTGGATTGCGGGTTTAAAGTCATCTTCCATGAGAATCTTGTGAGTACAAAAGTTCGGATCAATTCCGCGGATATCGGAAATTTTCCAAGCAATTGCCTTCTTATGATCTTTAAGCACGGCGATGAGGCGATATTTCTCTTCTTCTTTCAAGTCCTTCGCGATGATGACAGGCGACTTCTTGTTTTCTTCAAGGAACACGTACTCGAGATGGGGCGGCAACTCCTTAAGTTCTAAATCCGGAGGATTTTCGATGGGAGGCGTTTTCTGTTGGGAATAAAATATGGGTCAGATCACCAAACGCTGATAAGAAGAAAGTCAACGCTGATGGATTGACATTGGACGCTGATAGAAGTCAACGCTGACAGCCTTGAAGATTGACACTGATAGAATATCTTTTGTTTATTTGTTTCTTTATTTGTTTATGGTAAAGATAAACACAACATTGTATTTTCTATTATTATCTTTACCTAGAATAGTTGATTCGTAGCTTATTGTACAAGACTTCTTGTTCTATAAAAGAAGGTCTTTTAGGTTAAAGTCATATATCAGTTTTCATAGTATTCGCAAGTTAAACCTTTCATTGTAATCAACACGATTATTCTAATACAAGTGAAAGTTTGTTTAACATCATTGTGTTTTAGATTAAGTGTTAATTCCGCATAACACTTTGTTACTTTATTCATAAGCAAAGGTTTCTCTACGTGTAGTACTTGATCTAATCTCGTATACACAAAGCTAATCGATCTAAGTTTGGGATCAACAAGTGGTATCAGAGCTTGTTGAGAAACTTTTGATCTTTAAGTAACGCAGAACCCTAAAACACCATACCCTAAAAACCCTAAAATTCTCAAAACCCTAAAAACATCATGTCTGGCACAAATCAACCTCCTGCTTTGCTACAAAACAACTTCTCAAACCCTAGTATCAAAATTCCCATGTTTGATGCCAGGAACTTTGAGCTTTGGAAGTCCAATTTTGAGCAATACATAGCTATTCATGACTACACTCTTTGGGAAATTATCGAATATGGGAACACATTCGATAAAGCAGCAAAGATTACTGCTGCTATTGCCACCTGTTCCTAATTGTCCTGAATCTGATAAGGTGGAAAAGCCTGAAGATGGGAGAGCTGTTGCTGTTGAAGATATAGCCAAGAAGAGGGTGGACATGAAAATCTTGAATATCTTGAAACATGCCCTAGGTCATGAGAATCAGCACAAGTACAAGCGATTTGAGTCTGCAAAAGAGCTTTGGGAAGCTCTTGAAGTAGCACATGGTGGCAATGCTGACACAAAAGAAGAAAAGAAGAAGCAACTATTGCATGAGTATGCTGTCTTTAAAGCTCAACCTAATGAGAATCTCAGCAGTGTGAGAAGTAGACTTCTTGACATCACAAGTCAACTTTCCTTCATGGGAAAACAGATTGATGACCCTGAATTGAATGCTACTTTTCTCAAAAGTCTTGGTGATGTATGGAAGATTGAGACAAGATCTATTCTTGTCAATAACACCCACAAGACTTCCAGGTTTGATGACATCTTCAACAAGTTAAGGCTGTTGGAGAATGAATGGCAATTGGAGAGTGATAACAAATCTTCCAGCAGCAACATGGCCTTCTTCTCACAAAGTGAAGGCCAATTTGATTCCATGAACTTCTATGGACATTCAGCAACTGGATCTCAAGGTGTCAGCGCTGGATGTCAATCTGTCAGCGCTGGATCATATCCTGTCAACGCTTTGTACTCAAGCGCTGACACACACAATCATGGCGCTGATAGAATTAAACCTGCTGGTTTTGATCTTGATACTGTGTGTGCATTCATTGCTTCTTTTCCTAGTGATTCAAGGATTACATATGAAGATCTTGAGCAGATAAGTGATGAACAATTGGAAGAGATGGACATCAAGTGGACTATGGCTCTTGTAAGTTTAAGAGCAAACAGGTTCAATAAAAGGTTCAAGAAGAAGATGACCTTTAATGCTAAGGATGTTGCTGGATTTGATAAATCCAAGGTGGAGTGCTACAACTGTCATAGGATGGGGCACTTTATGAGGGAATGTAGATCTCCAAGAAGATCTGATGCTGGGAAGCCTTCTAGCCAAATGATTAAGAACCCAGATCCCAAGGCCATGGTTGCTGTTCAACAAATTGATGGTGTTGGAGAATGGGATTGGAGCTGGATGGCTAAGAATGAGGAAGAGGACAGAGCTTTGGTTGCTGAGGTTAAAGAAGAGCATGCTGAATATGCTCTCATGGCACACTCCTCCTCTTCATCAGATAATGAGGTATATGATGATGCTTTCTGTTCTAAGGGTTGTCGTTTAAATACTGAAAAATTAAAACAAGAGATAGTTAAATTATTAGATGAGGCAAGTACTGAAAGATGCAAAGTATCTAACTATCAAGTTGCTCTTACCCAAACAGAAAAGACAGTATCTGAGTATAAGAAAATGGAGTTTGATTTAAAGGATCAAATAAATATCTTAAAACATGAGTTACATCAGAGTAAGGATGTTCAAGATATAGTAAATAGGGTTAATCTTGATTTGATAGCTCAGTTAGAGGAGGCTAACAAAAATAAAGATAATGTGAGTCTTAAAATCCAGAGATTTGATAAGGCCACACAATCCCTAGGAGAGTGTGTTAGTAAACAAAGAGACTCTAAGGATATGAGTGGGATTGGGATGAATAATTATACTGTTGTTCCACCACCAGCTGGGGATTTTTATGGTGTCCAATCAAAGGACTTATCTTGGACTGGCTTGCCAGAATGCCAAGAGGAGGAATTCATTCCTCCACCTAGAGTGACTTCCCCAGTTGAGGAATATCAGCAAAAGCTGACTGACCTAGAAGAGTGGAAGAAAGCGAACCACACTTTGTTTGTTAAGGGAGGGTTATTGTGTGAAAGTCCAAATGAGCCCACACCAATCACAAAACCAATTGATGATCCTAAACCTATTAAGATCACACACCCTACCACTGGCAAACCTGTTGACCTTGGCCCACAAAATGTTAGAAAACCTAGTGTTAAATATGCAGAGATGTATAGAAATTCTAGGTCACCAAAAAGCCAAGTTAGTAATCATGGAACAGGCTTCTTTGCCTCTAGACCTAAGACTATGTCTAGAAAAGCTTGTTATACATGTGGTAGCTTCTCACATTTGGCCTACAAATGTGTCAACGCTTCCAATGTCAACGCTGACAGGAACCATTTCAGCGCTGACAAAAGTCAACATAGGTCAAACACTGTCAGATCCAATACCTTTGTGAACAAAAGTTCACAAGTTGTTAGACCAGCCCCATTCTTTTCTAGAGGGTCTAACACACAAGGCCTATGACCTTTTCAAAAGTCAAGTACTTGGTCCAATAGGCAATGGGTTCCTGTAGCAAACCCTAGGTTCAACGCTGATAAGAGCAATCGGGGCGCTGACAGGAGTAATTTCAGCGCTGACAGACACACTGCTAAACCTAGGTATTTGCAACCACAGGGAACTAGGTCTAAAGCTTCTACTAGCTTAACATGGAGACCAAAACAAGACCAGAACCCTAATTCTACTGGTATTTCTATGACATGCAACAGGTTTCATTATATTTCTAAGGCATTGTCAACACCAATTGGGGTTAACTGGGAATTTCATTCAAACAGGGATGAAAATGGGGTTGTTATGAGAACCAAGTCTGTTCTTGTTGAACAACCAAATGAATCCAAGTCTTCTAAGGCTTGGGTTCCCAAAGAAAACTAATGTGTTTTCTTTATGTGCAGGGCATTCAGAAGAAGATCAATGATTATGGATACTGGGATAGTGGATGCTCAAGGCACATGACAGGAAAGGAAGACTATCTGACCAATTTCTCTCCTATTCAAGATGGTGATAAGGTATACTTTGGAGGTGGCTACGGCACAATCACAGGAAAAGGAACCCTTGTCACCAACAATCTAAGGTTTGATAATGTCTTCTTGGTGAAAGATCTGGATTATAATTTGTTTAGTGTATCACAAGTGTGTGATAACAAAAATAAGGTTCTTTTCACAGATACTGAGTGCTTGGTGTTAAGCAAAGATTATAAGCTCCCTGAGGAGAAATACATAGATTTTAGAACACCGAGGCATAAAGACATATATAATGTGAATCTTAATGGAATTAAGGTAAATAATAAAATGTCATGTCTGTATGCTAAAGCCTCAGTAGATGAAAGTAATCTTTGGCACAGGAGACTAGGGCACATAAACTTTAAGAATATAAATAGACTTGTGAGGCTTGGTTTAGTTGATGGTTTGCCTGAAAAGGCTTTCCACAATGACCACTCTTGTGTTGCATGCCTTAAGGGCAAGCAGCACAAGGTCTCATTCAGGTCTAAACAGGTGCACTCTAGTTCCAAACCACTTCACTTATTGCATATGGACCTCTTTGGTCCAACTAATATAGAAAGTTTGAAGGGTAAATCATATTGTTTTGTCATTACTGATGATTACTCCAGGTTTACATGGACTTTCTTTTTAGCCAAGAAAAGTGAAACTGCCCTAAGTCTGATTAATTTCATTACCCAAATTGAAAAGAAAAATGGTAATGAGGTCAAAATTATTAGAAGTGACAATGGGGGTGAGTTTAGAAATCAGTTGTTAGATGATTTTTGTGCCAAGAAAGGGATTACTAGGCAGTTTAGTATAGCTCGAACCCCACAACAAAATGGGGTTGCTGAAAGGAAGAATAGGACCCTTATTGAAGCAGCCAGAACCATGTTGGCTGATGCCCACTTTCCTATAGCCTTTTGGGCTGAAGCTGTTAACACAGCTTGTTATGTTCAAAACAGGGCATTGGTCAACAAGATACATAATAAGACGCCTTATGAATTACTTTGGGGAAGGAAGCCCAATATTGGCTTTCTCAAGCCTTTTGGGTGTCATGTAGTTGTTTTAGAAACTAGTGAGGCCCTAGGTAAATTTGATTCAAAAGGTGATGAAGGCTACTTCATGGGTTACTCAGTGCAGAGTAAAGGATATAGGGTTTACATTAAAAAGGAAAAACGTATACTTGAAAAAGTACATGTTAGGTTTTTAGAGAGTAAACCTAGTGATCCTGAGAGTGGTCCAAAATGGTTGTTTGACTTAGAACCTTTATCTAGAGCTTTAAATTATATGCCTGTTACTGATCCAGAAATTGTGAAGGTAACTTCAAGTGTTTTGGAAAAGAGAATTGGTAATGTTTCAGGTATACAGGTTGCTAAGGAGGATGGACCACCAACAGTTGAATCATCTCCCACACAAGAATATGTTACACTTCCTATATGGACAGATGAGTATTATGCTGCTGCTACTGCTGCAAGGAAAGATAATGGTGGTGTTCAAATACCACCAAATACAAACATGCATGATTCTTCAGGCGCTGACAAAGGGAAATCAAGCGCTGACACGACCAATTCAGACGCTGATGGCTCCAACGCTGACAACACCAGTTCAAGCGTTGTTAGCCCAAACGCTGACAAACAAGGATCAGACTTTGGAGACACCTTTACACAGCTTTTCTCTTCCCATTTTGAACAGGGTGGACCTTCCAATGTTCATGAAGGGATTTCTGTTGATCAAGAAGAATCTGAGGAAGAAGATATTGGCAACATGGAGCGTGAAATTGAGGACACCAGACTTTTTGAAGGAGGAGTTCTCACTTCCACAGCAAAGGATCACCCCACATCTCAAATCATTGGTGATGTTATGGCTCCAGTTCAGACAAGAAGATCCCATCAAGGTCTTGGTGGATTTATTGCCAATATACACAAGAAGGTTGATACCCCTCTTGTACAAGCATGTTTGTTTGCCTGTTTTCTGTCACAGGAAGAACCCAAGAAGATTTTTGATGCTCTCAAAGAACCAAGTTGGGTGGAAGCAATGCAGGATGAGCTTCACCAATTTGCTATACAGGATGTTTGGGAGCTGGTTGATTGTCCTAGATATGTGAGACCAATTGGGACAAGATGGGTTCTAAGGAACAAGAAAGATGAAAGAGGCATTGTGGTCAGAAACAAGGCACGTTTGGTAGCCCAGGGATATACACAAGAGGAAGGAATTGATTATGAAGAAGTTTTTGCACCAGTTGCAAGAATTGAAGCTATAAGAATTTTTCTAGCTTATGCCTCTTGTATGAATTTTACTGTTTACCAAATGGATGTGAAGAGTGCTTTCCTCTATGGGACAATTGTTGAGGAAGTATATGTCATGCAACCTCCTGGTTTTGAAGATCCTGAAAATCCAGACAAGGTTTATAGAGTGAAGAAAGCAATGTATGGACTTCATCAAGCCCCAAGAGCATGGTATGGTACATTGTCCACCTACTTGGTGGAAAATGGTTTCAAAAGGGGCACCATAGATCAGACACTATTTACAAAGAAGAAAGGAAAACATGTGTTGCTGGTGCAGGTCTATGTTGATGACATCATTTTTGGGTCTACTGATCCAAAAATGAGTGAGGATTTTTCCAAGCTCATGACAGATAAATTCAAGATGAGTGCAATGGGTGAGATGAACTTCTTTCTAGGTTTACAAGTTCAGCAGAAAGAAGATGGTATCTTCATCTCCCAAGACAAGTATGTAGCTGAAATCTTGAAGAAATATGGTTTTTCTCCACATGAAAAGGAGGCTTCCACTCCTATGGATAGACAACACCCTTGGGGAAAAATTGGAGCTGGAAAGGATGTGGATGTTAGGCACTATAGATCAATGATTGGATCATTGATGTATCTTACAGCCTCAAGACCTGACATCATGTTTGCTGTGTGTGCATGTGCACGCCATCAAGTGACTCCCAAAGAATGTCACCTTTTTGCTGTGAAGAGAATTTTTAGGTACTTAAGGTGTTATCCAGATCTTGGATTATGGTACCCAAAAGATTCTCCATTGGACCTTATTGCATATTCAGACAGTGATTATGGTGGTGACAAGTTTGATAGGAAATCCACAACTGGTGGATGCCAATTTCTTGGGAGCAGATTAATATCTTGGCAATGCAAGAAACAAACAGTGGTGGCCAACTCTACAACTGAAGCAGAATATGTTGCTGCAGCTGCTTGTTGTGGACAAGTCTTATGGATTCAGAACCAGCTGTTGGATTATGGGTATAATTTTATGCATACCAAGATTTTTGTAGACAATAACAGTACTTTATGCATTATTAAAAATCCTGTACATCATTCTAAAACCAAACACATAGAAATTAGACATCATTTTATAAGAGATTGCTTTGAGAAAGGTTTAATACAACCAGATAGGGTAGATACTGAAGATAATGTAGCTGATTTATTAACTAAACCTTTTGATGCTGGAAGATTTCAATATTTGGTAACAAATATTGGAATGGTTAATCTCACTTAATATGTGTTTTGGACCCTTTTTGTAAAAGTATGTACAGGATAATGCATTGTTATTGGTCTTTATGATGATTTAGATTTTCCACATTATTTTTCTAACACTGACAAAGGTAAATGCAACGCTGTCAAGTGTTATTTTGCCGTTGTTGGAGATATTATGGTCTAACGCTGACAAGAGTTCCTTCAACGCTGATAAGTGTTGTCGGGACGCTGTCAGCAACAAATGTTAGTTTTGTGGTTTTCATCTAAATGTGCAGGTAATGGTAGCTTTATGCCATTGGATACAGAGTTGCTTATGGATCTTTGAAGAGCTATTTGGACATGTTTTGTTTATGGATGATGGTTGGAATATTTATATTCCTATCTTGACATAAATTTTTAATGTTCATATATATTTTGAGAACTCATGTATCATAGTTTAAGGGGAGGTTTAAGGAACCTTTAGGACTCTTGGGTATTCTTATAATACTCTCATCACAATTATAGATTGTGTCCACAGGTGAGTATGGGTTAGTTTTATTAAACCATGAGGCACTGTAGCATGCAAAGGTTACAATCTATGCATGCTGCCAAGACACTTTTGGCCTAGACTTGGTTGTGGTCTGATGGGAGACTTGGGAATACTTTGGATATGGGTTTACCTGGGAGTTACAAAGAATTTTATGAAATAACTTTGTTGGTAAGTATTTTGGTTAGCAAGGGACTCTAGAGGACATTTGTGTCTATCTTGCTTATGCAAGTGTGCATAAATGGACAGTGCTTGCCGCCCAGTAATTATTATCAACTTGTAAGATATTTCCCTTAGGATAAATTACTTTCTTAAGGTCTTTTTTTTTTTTTTTTTTTTTTAATATTTTTATTTTTAGACGCTGACAAGTTTTTCTCCAAACGCTGTTACGTCCAATCGTGACGCTGACAAGGCTTTAGGCAAACGCTGACAAGAAAATATAGCCGTTGGGCGCTGATGGGCTATTTTTGACCGTTGACACCTAGTGGGCCCTACCCAGTTGTTATTTTTTGACTAATTTTTGGCCGTAATTTTTGGGAGAAGTTACTTTTAATTAATGCATGAGATAAGTTATATTTGATTCAAGATTTTCATGATTGCTCTTTGAATATAACCGCCTCATTTTTGACCAATCAAAATCATGCATCTCTCCTATAAATTTGGCTAATCTTTTTATTCTGGGTATTCATATTTTCTTGTCTAACACTTTTCCTCCTAGATTTTTCCCATATCATATAACCTAAACAACTTTCAATCATGGCACCCAAATTCAACTCAAAGAATTTAACATTGGAGTTCAAAAGCCAACACAATATGGTAGCTTACTTGACTGCTGATGATGCTTTATTTCCTCAGTATTCACAGATGGTGGCATTTTTAAATGCATCTTCATTGAGGTATGCACTTTCTCATACACCATTAGTCCCTGTCGCACACATTAGACAGTTTTGGAACAATGTTAGTTCCACAACAACTAATGGAGTGACTACATTAACATCTACTGTTCATGGAAGAACATGGGTGGTCACTGAAGCTTTGGTTCGCCAAGCTTTGCGTCTTGATGACGCTGATGGTGTGACTACTCTTGCCATAGCAACAATAGAACAGGGTCTTAGGGAATTGGGTTATCCTATTCCTGCTGATGTCACTTTAAATAAATATCATAAGCAGGAATTTCCCTCTGACTGGAAATATTTGATACATGTCCTTTTACAATGCTTAAGTCCAAAATGTACCTCTTTTAATGAAATAAACAGGTCAATAGCAAGTGCTTTGGTTTGTATCACACGTGGGCTTAAGTATAATTTTTCCAAAATGATTTTTGAAGGGATGTGTAAAAACAAGGGAAGTAAAATGACTTTGGCTTACCCTAGATTTTTGCAAATGGTCTTTGATTTACAAGAATATTGTTCTAGGGATCATGACACTTTTTATGAGATCCCTAAACAACAGAAAACCATTTTTGCTAAAATGAGCTCCACCAATGAATCCATACCTCTTACCCAACCAATGCTTGAAGTAATTCAGGCTGCACAACCACAACCACAACCACAACCACAACCAGACCCTGAACCCCAACTCGAGCCTATTCCTGAACCATCACCTTCACCAGAAAACATGGACATTGATCAACCCAGCGCTGACACTCACAATGTGGGCACTGACACAGCCAATCCCAACACTGATACACTTCCTGAACAATCCCAAACACCCCTTAATCAACCCACACCCACGCAATCTACTTCATCTTCCACTCCATTACAATCTAGGTTGACTAAACGCCAAAGGGTTACTGGAGTGTTCTCCTCTAGTGATCCTAGCCTTGTAGCAGAGAGAACCACCTCCACAAGTGTGGCTGGTGAAATGGGTGCGGCTAGGGCTATTGACACAGGCTTAGATGCTGGTCAAGACAGTCCCAACATCATTAAGACCTCATCCATGCCCTATGATTCTATTTTGGGAGGTCAAATCCCCATTCTAGCTGAGGGCAGATTGGAACCTATGACAATAATTGAATTGACGGCGGCTGTCATTAGCTTGCAAAAGCAAAATGTCAGTCTTGTACAAACTGTCAACAAACAGGGACGAGAACTCCAAGTTTTGAGGGAGAGAGTAACTGTTTTGGAGAATCCAAGTAGCAGGAGTCTAATGGAGGAATCTTCCAAAGGGGAGGATAAAGAGGATGAGGAGGATGAGTTGATTCACACAGCTAGTGAAAAGAGTTCAGAAAAGAGTTCACAATTTAGTGAATCTTTGCAGATTGCTGAAGCTCTCACCAACTTGAAGAAGCACCCAGTTGTTGATACATCCAAGATGACACCAAAGAACTTGGAAGGATCTTTCAAAGAAACATTGGGCGCTGATACAGGTTTGGACGCTGACACATCCAGCGCTGATAAAGGTAATCGTGGCGCTGATAGGAGCAACTTGGACGCTGACAAAGTTGCAGGTGGTGTTGATGTATTCCAGCCATCAACAATCATCAAAGATGTGTCCACACAGGTTTCTTCTTCTACTTTACCAATTATTGACCCAAAAGACAAAGGTAAAGGTATTTTGATTGAAGAAGATGTTCCAAAGAAAGATGCAGCACAAATAGCTTTTGATGAACAGTTGGCTGCACAACTTGTGGAAAGAGATTTGAAGAGGAGTAGAAGATCACCATTTGTTGTTTCTGAAAGTGAGGAAGAAAGTGGTGATGATAAAGAAGGTGATAGCTCCGATTCAAGCATTCAAATTATTGAAGATCCAGAAAGGCTTGAATATGGGGATGAGCTAGCAAAGGAAAGGTTGAGTGAGTTGAAGAATCAGGTTGATTGGGACCTACCAGAAATCACCAGAATGTACCATGCTTGGGAAGACCAGGTGATGGACAACCCAGGTATGAGTTTATCAGATCAAATTTGGGGGTTGGAAGTTCTTCTTAGGGTACAAGAAGACATAAAGGTGATTATGAGATTTAATGCACAAGAGGTCAAGACCTGGCTCAAAAGAGATAGAAGGCGGTTGTACTATAAGTTGCTTAGATGTCATCAGCCTAATTGGACATCAAAGAAGTTGCTGGCCTTGTCTTTTGAGGAGTTAGAGTATAGGGCACATCCTATTTGGAGGAAGGTGCAAGAACAGAATGTCTACCAGTTTCTTTCAGAAGAAAGAAAACAAGAGCTTGCAGAGGAGATGCAAATTCAAAAGGAAATAAGGATTGCTCAAAGACCAGTGAAGAAAGGAGATCCTTTTCAATTTCCTAAAGACATGGATGTGTATTTTCCAACTGAAGGTGTTATAAGGAAGCATCTCAAGCTTTCTCCTTTGGAAGCTTCAGATTTGGTAAATGTAGTACCTCTAGATGACAGAAATCCAATCATCAGTTTTGATGAAGATGAGTGTGGTTTTTGGAAGATTGGACGATTTGGAAAGGAGGTACATACTTTCACTTCAGTTATTTCTATATTTGCAAGCATAGACAGGGAAGACTTGGTGCATCTATGGAGGTTAATAGAGGCCAAGTATACAGCTGAAGCACCTACTTCAGCTAATGGAATAAGACTTTGGAACACATTTATGACTTTGTGTGGTCCAAAAGAAGCAGATCCTGCCATTTGGAAGGATCTTGAAGATGATCTCAGTAATCTTCATTGGAGGCTATATTCTACTTGTGGTGTATTTCATATGAGCTCTACAAAGTTTTCAGAGTATTTACTTGTGGATGCTGACTATTTCTTGTCCAAAGAAGTGTTGGAGAAGATGCTAGAGACACCCTTGGAGATAGATTATACTAGTGATGTGGCCAAGGACTTGATCAGATATGTTTATCACCAACATAAGAAGTTTTTGCAAGATTCCTCCTAAGCCTTTAGTTTTTATTCAGAAACTTGATCATTGGAATGGATATCAAGTTTAGGGGAGGATTGTTGGGAATAAAATATGGGTCAGATCACCAAACGCTGATAAGAAGAAAGTCAACGCTGATGGATTGACATTGGACGCTGATAGAAGTCAACGCTGACAGCCTTGAAGATTGACACTGATAGAATATCTTTTGTTTATTTGTTTCTTTATTTGTTTATGGTAAAGATAAACACAACATTGTATTTTCTATTATTATCTTTACCTAGAATAGTTGATTCGTAGCTTATTGTACAAGACTTCTTGTTCTATAAAAGAAGGTCTTTTAGGTTAAAGTCATATATCAGTTTTCATAGTATTCGCAAGTTAAACCTTTCATTGTAATCAACACGATTATTCTAATACAAGTGAAAGTTTGTTTAACATCATTGTGTTTTAGATTAAGTGTTAATTCCGCATAACACTTTGTTACTTTATTCATAAGCAAAGGTTTCTCTACGTGTAGTACTTGATCTAATCTCGTATACACAAAGCTAATCGATCTAAGTTTGGGATCAACATTTTCAAAGTCGGAGCATCGATAGAAATAACCGTGGGAGATGGTGGAGAAAGATTGTCTTCTTTAAGAATGTTTTGAATGAGGCGAAGATCTTCATCCCAATTGGTGGTAGAATCGTCATTAGCTAAGTTCACATCTCCCATGGTGGCTTCCAAATCTTTCCAAAGGAAATCATCTACATGTGCTTGTAGAAGTTCAATCATCGGGCGATTATCCGGTAGAGGCTCATTGTTGTTGTTATTATTGTTGTTGAAAGGTGGATTGTTATTGTTATTATTGTTTTGAGGTGGGTTATTGCTGTTGTTGTTTTGTACACAGGCCATGTCTAAGTCTTCGAGAGGCTCGGGCTCTTGATAAGACGTTGATCGTGTACGCATGCACCTACAAAAGAACTAACAAGGCAAAAACAAAGCAAAGATATTTTTTGTTTTTATTTTTTTTAATTTTTAGGATTTTTGAAAATTTTATATTTTTTAGGGTTTTTGAAAATTTTTATGAAAAAGTAACGTTCACGGTGAACGGATCCCAAAATCCAAGTTCTCAAAAAAAACTGTTGATCTTAACGAGAAGAGCCGGCAGCGGCGCCATTTGATACACGCGTTTTGTATGGGTTCATAATTAGTTCTCGGTATCTCCTCGAATTGATCTCGGCTCTAAGTGGAATGATTTGTTCTTGGTTAATAAAAAGGTTTTGGTTTGTTTATCTATTTTAAACTAATGACAAATAAGTAAGTGTCGAAAAGTAGAAATAAAGCTTTAAAAGATTAAACTAAAAAGATGAGTTTAAAGATAAATGTTTGAAGACATAAAGATTATATTAGAGAAATAAATGGTCACTCAATAAAAACTAACACTTGGAAAACTTTGTAAAAATATGAACTTAGTCGGAAAATACTAAAAGAAAGTAAGATCGGAATATATCAAAACAACTCAATCGGAATAATCTAAAAAGGTGCAATCGGAATATATTCCGATCTGATGATCGGAATGCTGAGGAGCCTGCTGATCGGAATGTTAACAAAAGGGCAAATCGGAATACTCAAAAACTTAGTCTAATCGGAATATGAGAAAAATAGTGCAATCGGAATAACATAAAAGGAAAGCTGATCGGAATATCTTAAACTTGGAGGCAATCGGAATATGAACAAAATGAGCCAATCGGAATGATCAAAAACATATCAAATCGGAATCTCTAAAACCCTTTTCCGATCGGGTGATCGGAATGAAGGGCTGGTGCTCTGGTCGGAATGATCCAATCGGAAAGGGGTTTATAACCCTTTCCGATGCCTATTTAATCCGAAACTAAGAAAGGGAATAAGCTATTGAATAAGCTAATACCCAAATCAAAACGAATCCAATAAGAAACAGATTAAATAAGCACTAAAAACAACTTTTCTAACTTTAAATAAGCAAACTTTTGAATCAAATAATAAAAAGATAAATTTTTTATGAAAACTTTAAAAGCTAAATAAGCTAAACCAACAAATAAGCCAATAAGCACAAAGATCTTAAAGCTTATTCGTGTAGAAACTTAAGGAAACATAAAAAGATCAACTTTTTAAGCACGAAAACATAGATGAACAACACGGATCATAAGTAATTCGTACCAAAAGTGAATCAAAATCAAAGAAAGGAAGAATGAGATTAAAGATTAAAAGCTTAAAACTAAACTTGATTAATGAAAAACAATACAAAGGTTTGATCTTGAAAGAGAAAAAGATGAAAACTAGTGAGAGAAAGTTGAGAACTTTCTCTCTCTAAAACTAGAGAGAATGAAAAACTAAAAACTACCTAAAAGACTAAATAACTCCAAATTTGTGAAGTAAGGTCCTATATATAGGCGTGTTGTGGTGGGCTTGTGAATTGGCTTTGGTTTGGGCTTCTTTTCTTCTCTAGTCTTTTAGTCTTTACGTTTCTTTTAAATAAACGTTTCCGACTTTGGATTTTGAGAAGTGTCGGTGAATAATTCCAACTCGTCTTATAATCTTTTGCTTAATAGACTCGAGTTCTTCGACATATATGAATCTTCCATCTTTGGCTCTATTCTTCGATAAATCTTCAAATAGGCACAACGACTTCAAATCTTTTGCATCTCTTGGACAATAGACTTCGTCTTGAGTCTTTTCTTTGATAAAACCCGTGCAATCCCATGTTTTCTTCAATATTCTCCCGGTTGACTCTGAAAACACAATAAACACAAAAACCACGCATAATTCCAAACAAATGATATTAAATACGTGTTTTGGTCTTGTTTTAGCCAGAAATAAGTGGTAAAAGGATGGGTGTTTTCACACCTATCAGTAGGACTCTCTTGATCTTCATCCGTGTGTCCTAATGAGATTTGATTGATCTCTTGACTCTAGACTCGATTTGTGCATTTTTAGTGGTCAGAGGCTGGAGCAGATGCCACCTATTCAATATCAACTATCTCAGAGTGAGAAAGTCAATAGAAGTCGTCTTGATCTCCGTGACAATAAAACAAACTTCTTTTGAGAGAAGCCTGCGTAGCTAGGAAAAGGTTGTGCTTCACATCACTGGGTCCATGATGAGTTTGTCTTCATGATGGGTTGACCCGGTTTCTGCCTAAGTTGTATGGAGGGCTTCTTTCTTTAGACCCTTTATCCTTACATTTCTTTTTCATTCTTCAACCCCTTCAATGCTTACCAAGACATCATTAATAGCACCTTGTTGTGATTGTTACAGTGCTATCATCAGTACTTAGTCGGCATTCAGCTACGTTCACATTCTACTCCATCTTTCCTAAGGACTTCTAATAATCTATTGGATTGTCCCTGGGAAGATCCCTCCGGTTCTGGTTGGATCATAGGACTTGAACCTAACCACCCTTTGACACCAATAATGTCTTGAATTAAAGATGTTGTGGGTTTTTGATCGTAACCATGAGTGCTTGAGTCTTTAGATCACATTTTAATCACATTTTCTCCCCTATCTCTAATATATAAAATCTTTTGATATTAGAGATACCAAATTTGATTAAAATATATTTTGAAAAAATAGTCTTAAAAAACTTCGGGAGAAATATGTGACAAACTTAGCATGAATTTTGGAACGCTCCCCCTCAAAAATTGATCCAATGGAATTGTCATTACGAGGATTTGATCCACATTAAACTTTTGAGGATAGGAGTTGTTGAACACACAATTTTTGAAAGATTTTGAATATCATTGAGAAATTCTTGAAAAAAGTGTGTTCAACGCTTTTTGAAAAATCAATTCTTTTTGACGAAAAGGTTTCTAAAGCATAAACTTGAGTTCATAGACTTTGAACGTCTTGACGAATCCACTCAAGTGTAAGAAGATTTAACTTCTTTTGCTAAGGGTAAGAGTACAAAAGCGTACACTCCCCCGTGAATTTAGATCCGGGTTGCAATCTGAAAGTAATTACAAGCCATTGTGTTGAGCTCAAAACGTTGAATGTTTTATGACAAGCTCAACCCATGATAGATTGCTCTACCCGTTGTTTGGAAATATTGTCCAAGATAGACAATTTCCTTTGAAAAGATAGAAATGACATGTTTTGAAATATATTTACAACTTTCATCCGAGCTTTATGTACACACCCGTGTTGTTATTGAGCGACATTTCTAGGTACGTCCATATTATTGATACTGAAAGACATGTCGAGAAGAATATTTTTGGATTTTCAAAGATTTTTTTATTTTTTTATTTTCTTTTTCATTAATATTTACAGGTAGATGTTTGATAGATGAATCAAGCACGCTTCTTTGCCAGAACCTCCAGTTCTGCTGGAGTCAAACATCTCATACTAATTTGCCTAACAAGATACGCAAACCTCTCTTTCGAAAGAGCTTTTGTAAACAAGTCAGCTAATTGGTAATCAGTTCCAACAAAGTATAATTCAACAATACCCTTTTCAACTTGTTCCTTAATGAAGTGATATCTGACATCAATGTGCTTCGTGCGAGAATGCTGTACCGGATTGCAGGAGATGGCTATGGCCAACTTTGAATCACAGTACATAGGTACTTTATCAAAATGGAATCCATAATCCGGGAGTTGTGTTCTCATCCAAAGAACTTGAGCACAACACGCAGATAGAGACATATACTCTGCTTCGGCTGATGAAAGTGACGTGCAATCTTGCTTCTTAGAAGACCATCCCACAAGCTTATCTTGACCTAGAAATTGTGCACCACCAGAAGTACTTTTACGTGTATCAAGACACCCTACATGATCAGAATCTGAATAGGCTGTTAGAAAGAAACCGGTTTCCCTCGGATACCAGAGTCCCATGTGAATGGTATTCTTAAGGTACCGAAAGATCCGTTTAACCTCCTTGAGGTGCTTTTCAGTGGGTCGTGCTTGATATCGTACACAATAGCATGTAGCATGATGAATATCAGGTCTGCTTGCTGTCAAGTACATGAGGGACCCGATCATGGAACGATATCTCGTTTGATCTATGGGTAATCCCTCCAAATCAGCATCTAGGGATGTGGTTGATAATGGTGTCCCAACGGGGTCACATGATGTCATACCATGCTTTGTGATTATCTCTTGACAATACTTAGCTTGGTTAATGAAGATACCACTTGGGGATTGGTGAACTTGAATTCCTAGAAAGAATTTTAGTTCGCCCATCATAGACATTTCAAATCTGCTGTGCATTACTTTTTCAAACCATTTTGAAAGTTTTGGGTTTGTAGACCCGAAAATAATGTCATCAACATAAATTTGCACAAGCAAAATGTCATCTCCATATTTATAAGTGAACAAAGTTAAATCAATGGAACCTTTTGAGAAACCTTTGGAGACCAGAAATTTCGAGAGCTCGTCGTACCACGCCCTTGGAGCTTGCTTGAGTCCATAAAGTGCTTTGTGGAGACGATACACCTTGTCAGGATAATGAGGATTGACGAATCCTTCTGGCTGCGTGACATAGACTTCCTCCTTCAAAGGACCGTTAAGAAACGCCGTCTTTACGTCTATTTGATAGACAATAAATCCCTTATGTGCAGCATAAGCAAGAAAAATCCTGACCGCTTCCATACGAGCTACTGGGGCAAATGATTCTTCAAAATCAATACCCTCTTTCTGTCCATACCCTTTAGCCACTAGCCTAGATTTATTCTTGATGATCGTGTTTTCTTCATCCATCTTGTTTTTCCAGATCCATCGAAGATTTAATGGTGTTACATCGTATGGTCTGTCAACAAGTTCCCAGACTTTAAGTCTTTCAAATTTTTGAAGTTCATCCGTCATCGATTCAATCCAAGCATGATCAGCCATGGCTTCTTTGATGTTTTTCGGTTCTGCTGAACTCACGGCGAGTGCGAACATACAAACATCGCCATCGGTGTCAAGCTGTCGTCTTGTACGAACGGGTTGTGAAGGGTTTCCAACGACATGAACCAAAGGATGATCTCGGGTCCAATGATGTGTTGAAGGATGTCGTTGATAAAACGTATGCATATTTGACGGATCAACATGGCGAGTAGAAGACTCTACAGTTTCGTGTACCGGTGTACCGAATGGGTTGATAAATTCGTCTTCGTCAGATAATGCATTGTCTGCTTGATTTGTGTTCTCTGGAGCAATGACAGTATTTGTGGATGTTGTAGGATCGACTGTTGAAGTGATATTCTAAGGAGGTAAATCTGCAGCAACCCGTGTTGAAGTAGATGAAGTTGTATCCGGTTGTTGACGATGATCGGTATCATCATTCTTATCATGAGTGTCAGCGGAAGACTTTGATACAACTTGTTTCTCCCCCATGAAATATTCATCATACATTGGTCCATATAACATTTCCAACTCTTCAATTTTCGTATCGACTGTCATATCAGCTCTAGGAACATGTTCTGGAACCAGCGTTGAACTTGACGGTTCATTGCTGTGGTCTTAAGTTCCGAGTTCCGTGCGGTTGTGACCGGAAGTCGTTTGTCGTTGTGGATCGGGACTTAAACTGTTTTGTTCAAGTGCCATCTCTTGTAATTCATCAAATCTAATGTGAATAGTCTCGACAATCAATTTTGTTCTCTTGTTGTACACTCTATACCCCTTAGACTGAGTTGCATATCCCACAAGAATACATGCATCACCTTTCTCTTTCATTTTATCCAAATTCTCACCATCTCGAATAATGTAACAAGTACATCCAAAAACATGAAGGTGTTTGAGTGAAGGTTTTCGATCATGAATTATGTGATATGGTGTCTTTTCGTGTCTTGGGATAATTAAGGATCGGTTTTGTGTGTAGCATGCGGTTGACACGGCTTCGGCCCAAAAATATAGTGGAAGTTTTGAAGCGGATAATAATGTTCGAGCAGCTTCAACTAAAGTACGGTTTCGTCTTTCAACAACACCGTTTTGTTCGGGTGTTCGAGCAATAGATGTTTCATGTTCAATCCCTTCGGCTTCAAAATAGTGTCTCAGTGTTGAATTCAAAAATTCTGTTCCTTTGTCAGTACGAACCACTTTAACTTGAGCTTGAAGACCACGTTGTATCAATTTAAGGAAGCTGATGAGAACGTCGGGTGTTTCATCCTTGGACCTCAAGAAGTGAGTCCATGTGTACCTTGAGTAATCATCGACTATTACCAGAATATATTTCTTTCCATTGATACTCTGAACACGCATGGGACCACACAGATCCATATGAAGAAGATCTAACCGTCCTTTTGAGCTTGGTGTGGTTTTTGTTTTAAAGCTACTTCGTTTAGCTTTACAAAGTTCACTAGAAGAACAAAGATGATCTTTGATGAATTTCAAGCTTGGAAGACCTCTCACAATATCTTTCTTGGAAAGCAAGTTAATGGTATCAAAGTTGAGATGAGAAAGACGTTGATGCCATAACCATGCCTGAGTCTTTGAAGCTTTAGCCATGAAACAAATTGGAGTTGATGAAGTTGTGTCTTGAAGTGAAATTGTGTAAATATCAGTACCCCGTGTACCGGTAAGTAAGTCATTCCCATCACAATCAGGAACAAAACATGTCTTCTTTCTGAAAGCAACTTCCAAATCCGCATCACAGAATTGACCAACCGAGAAAAGATTGTGATTGATCCCTTCGACGTAGTATACCCTTTTTATCGTGATATTCCCCTGAACCAAATCTCCATATCCTAGGATCGGTGCAAATTGATCATTTCCGAATCAGACCGTACCCAGGAACTTCTCAACGAAGTTAATTAGAAGCTTGAGATTCCCCGTCATGTGCTTCGTGCATCCGGAGTCCAGTATGAAGAGAATTATTTGTATCACCTACAGAAGAGTTAGAACACGATGGAGCATTTGCTAAATTGGATACCACAGTATTTGTGATTATAGAATCATTAGTATCCTTAGCAACATTTAAAGGCATACTAACACTCGTAGTCACATTTTCTGTCCTAATTTTAGGCATCCATTTATATCCGGGAGGACATTGATTAGCAAACCACCATTTCCAAGACTTACTAGCAGACTCATATAATTCCTTAATTTTGCTTCTAGGGTTCTTAGTGGCGGAGTCTGATGCATTACTTTTCGTAGTGGGGGTAGCACCAGAATGGTTCACTCTGTGTTTGGGTTTACTAGCACTAATAGGCATCATAGTTTGCTTCTTATTTCTAGTTTCTACGCCTTTGACTTTATTCATAGCACACATTGAATGATTAGCATTAGCACACTTTCTACATTTGACACAAACAAATTTCACATTCATAGCATTCAAATCATTCACAGCATTCAAATCGTCATTACATGCGATAACAGACTTTTTATGCTTAAAAACATTCAAATTCCTAGGGTGTTCTTCTACTTGCTTCATCTTCCCTTGATTCTTGTGTTTCCAGACCTTATCATTCACTTGAGTGCTCTTAAGCTGAGGCCGGCTAACACTAGTAGTGATGACTATTCCTGTAGTAGAAGACACACGAATATTAGTGTTTCTAGAAGTCTGAGGCGAGTGAGTATCTTTGTTTGTGGTCTTAGTGGACATTCTATACATCCCTGGTTTAATCACATTATTGTGCTTAACGCTTGGTGCTATAGGGTTCCTTATGGGTTGATTCTGTGGTAACAATTCCTTTCCATCCATCTTGGGGGCAAACACAGGTTTTCCAAACGAGGAATTTGATAAAGCAGATGGTTTTCCCAAGATAGAGGATCTATTTACTTTAGAGGCATTGGGTTGTCTAACAACAGGTTTCCTAATGCTAGGTTCCACGATTTTCCCACCCATTTTAGAAACGAGTTTCTGCAACTCACTATCGCTCTGTCCCTGTCTTGTAACTGAGATTTCAACCCTTTTATTACCAAATTCTGTTCATTCATTTCACGAAACGTTTGGGAAAGTTTTTCTTGCAATTTATTATAATGTGGAAAACTACCAACGTCTTTTTGCAAAGCAAGTTCAAGTGAATTGATATGAGCTTAAACTCATATCCTTTTATCAACAAATAACCCTAAAACATGAAGCAAAATACCCTTTTATATTGTAAAAAGCAGTGTTATGTGGTATGTTTGTGTTTGTGTGATCTTATGTAGGTAAAAGGATACAATTTCAAGCAAACAAGGAAAAACCAAGCTCAAATGGATGAAAAAGACAAAAGAAGATCAAAAGTGACAAGACTTTGAAGTCAAAGGACCTATCTTGACAAATTGTGAAAGTTGGAGGACTTAAAGTGCAAATTATGGAAAGTCAAGATTAAAGTCAAATTTGGTCAACTACAAAGTCAACTCAAGTCAAAGGGCAATTTTGTACAAGTTTTGGAAGTCCAAGGACCTAAAATGTCAAAGGAATGAAGATATTAGCTTGAAAGTGAAATCTGCCAAGTACAAGGACCTAATCTGCCAAGATGAGAAAGTTATGCAAGTTGAATCCATGTATATTAGCTCTAAGCCAATCAGAAACAAGAGAAGGGTTCACACGGATCAAACAATAAATTTCCACTCACAGCCGTCACATTTAATGCCATATCATAACAGTGCAATCCGCAACTCTCTCTCTCTACCAATAAAAAGATGACACGTGTCCTTCTCTTTCAACAAAATATTTACCAGGAACGGGTTTGAGATAGAAAGCGTTTCAAGAGAAGATCAAAACATCAAAGTTGCTTAATTTTGGAAGACGAATCCAACGGTGCAATCCATTTAACATATTATCCATTGGATCAAAAACCCCCAATTCAAGTTCATCACCTTCAAAGAGGATTTGCAGAATTCCTCCACGTGTCAAGTGATGATTGGCCCAAACACGTCACAACTCCAACAGAATCTTCTTATTTTGCCTATAAATACTTAGCTAGTACTTCATTTGTCATTGTAGCTTAACTTTGTAAACACCTAGTTCTCTAAATTTCTCTTTTCCCTTTTTCCCTCCTTTTCACCTAACTACTCAAGAGTCTGACAAACTCTTGAGTTAGTTAGTTAGTTAGAACCTTGTAACTACCTTTTGTAACTGATTTCATCAATAAAATTTCAAATTCAAGTTTTCCCGCCAAATTCTGTTCTTCAATTCCTGCTACTTTACTGCTATTGTGTGATTCCATTGTTGCTGTTAGAAGTTTGTTATGATCATACATTGATCATAACTGACTTTGTTGAAGACTTGTTGCTGTTTGATCAGAAATCTAGCATTTCCATTGTTCTTGAAGGTTTCATGGCAGAATGATGATTTGTAGCTAAATTGATTGTTGATTTGAGTTGATAGCTAGTGATAGGTGGTGGTATCACTAGGGCAAGAGAGCTCAGCGCTCCTCTTCTACCCAAAGGATCTCTACAATAGGTTTCATAGCTTCTGTTTTTAAGTTCCTCTAAATAAGTACTTGCCTGCTCAATTTCCTAGATAAATTTGATGGCTGCCTGTTTTTCTTGATATAAAGTTGTTGATTGATTGATTTGAGTTCATTTGTAGCTTAATCTTGCTTTCTTGTTCATTGTTTTAAGCTCCTTTTATAGTTTCTGCTCATTTTCAGTCTTATTCTAGCATAATAGCTACTTGCAGTTCTAGTCTTGGTTATTACTTGTTTTTAGCTTGAATACATTTCATTTTGTGCATTAAAACAAGTCTGCTATAGCTCTTTAATCAGTCTTAATCATTACTCAAAAAGTCTTTGAAAAAGTTTGATCATAACCTTTTAAGGAGTGTTTGGGAGTAGTTGTTAATCAGATTTCAAGTGTTAGAAATTGGTGTTAAGTAGATTGTTTCTAGTCATTAAGTGGTAATAAGTAGTTTTCAGTCATTTGTAAGTCATAAAATTAGTCAAAAAGGCAATTGGTTAACAAAAAGTTTGGGTCATAGTTGTTATCAGCTTTTATTTCAGAACTTGCCAAATTCACTTGCTTATTTCTCCTTCATTACTTGATCAAATTTGCTCAAACCAGTTTCCAGTCTTAGCTTATAACATAATCTTTCAGACTTTAAGAGGAAATTCTACAGTATCAAGAAATAAGCTAGAAAACAGCTTATTAGTTAAGGCTTGAGCATTTTGCATTCTCTGATGTGAAAGGCTTACTGTTTTGCTAGATCTCTTAATCCTCTTCATAAAAGTAGCTATTTTCTTTCACAATCCTGTTTAGTAAGTGTTGAATATGAGTTTTTGAAATTTTGAGCTTTTTCCAAAATTTGGTCAACGTTTGGTCAACATAAGCTCATTTGAGCTTATTTTCAGATATCTAGCTTATTACTGGATGAAATTTGTTCTAATTTGATTTCCCCTTCCTTAAATCAAGTGCTTAATCAGTTTTGACAATAAAATCAAGTTGTGGATGTTTGGATTAGGCTATAGCTTATTTTGAGCTTAAGTAATAAGCACTCTTTTGCTTGTTTTGGACTTTTAGCTAAAATCCTTGAATACACGTTTCTTAGATTGGATTTGAAGTTGTTTGCAATTTGTTTCAGCTTATTTGGTTGAGTATTAAGCTCAAACGAGCTTAAACTTTCTTTGTGCCCGTTTTTACTTAAAAAGTTTGGTTAATTGCCTTTTAGTCCCTAGAATTCTATTCAGTTTATAAACCTAGCTAATCTTCCTTATTTAGTGGTAATTGCATAATTCAGTCCTTGCTTTTGTTAGTTTGTTAAATTTCAGTTTTAAAGTTTGTTAGTTTGTTTAAATTTGGTTAGTTTGTTAAAGATTTTACAAGTTTAGTCCTTTTAGTTAACTGTTTTACATTTTTAGTCCTTATAACTTTTAGAATTTACATTTCAAGCATTTTCATTTCATAGAAATTACATTTTCAGTCCTTATAGTTTTATATTTTTCATTTTAATATTTTACTTGAATAAAATTTGGAATTTGCAACTTGTTTTACGTATAAGTAGGTCTATATTTTTCATTTTTAGATAGCTTTGTTTGAATTAGCAATAGATTACCAAGCAAGCTTGAACAACCAAAAACAATTATAAATTTGATATTGATTGGACTTTCTATTAGTTAAGAACTGAGAAAACGAACTTGCACTATACACATTTCAAATGGCGCCGCTGCCGGTTCTTTGACTACACGAGAGACTATCGATTGACGGTTTTCATTGGCTTTTGGGATCCGTTCACTTTGTGAACGTTATTTTTACGTATCATAAATCAAAAACAAATAAAAAAAATCAAAAATATAAAAATATATAAAAACTAAAAAATTAACAAAACAATTCTTTTCCTAAAGAATTGAACCAAAAAAATAAAAAATCAAAAAAAGTAATCTTTTTCCTAAAAGATTACACCCAAAAATATATATTATATCGATTTCATCGCTTTTTACGTAGATATAGTATTTTTCTTAAAAAACAAATAAATACAAAAATATTTTCTATATATTATTATATGTAAATACGTATACGTATAAGAACAATCAATTTACATATCTTCCATAAGTATTGCCGAGGCAATACACCGTGTTGAGGGGCGCTCCGGTCCTTGACACGCGTATCGATCAAACAAAATAAAGCAAGAATAGATAAATACTCTCAATAAGCAATAATTCGAAGAATACGAACATTTAAGTGAATAGAAAGGCGATGTGCTATAAAATGCCATCTAAGGGTCAATAGGTACTTAAGTGCTTCGCGCCACCTAACCCCCCGTTCACTTGGGAGTATTCTAAGAAGGAAAGCTTCATTGAGGGTCTTGCACCCAAAGTAGTATTACATATATTTTTACTTTCTTGTGGATATTTAATATCGAAACTCGAAGAGGATAATCTTATTCTTTTCAAAGTCACACGAGAGCTTCTCTCTCATTCCTCGTATTGAGTTGCATGCTCACTCGCGGGCGTGCACAAATACCGATTGGTGTACAACCTCTTCCTCCGAAAAGGAAGAAAAAGAGAAAGAGTAAGACCACCATCGTTCACCAAGCCGATCACGAGAATCGTGCTTTGTCACCACCACAAGGAGCCATGGCTGTTGATAACCGTACTTTGTTTGAACGTATGCAAACCAACATTCATGGATTTGTTAGTGCCATTAAGATTCCCGACTATCCCGCTAACACATTTGAGCTACATACATCTATGATCAATATGGTTGCTACATCACCTTTCTATGGAAAACAAAATGAGGATCCCCATGCTCATCTTAAGAGATTCCTTTCACTTTGCAATACCATTAAGCATAATGGGGTTCCACCTGATGTCATTAGATTGTTGTTAGTGTCATTTTCACTAGATGGGAGTGCTAAGCATTGGTTAGACACCCAACCACCCGATAGTATCACCACATGGGATGATTTTACCACTAAGTTTTTGAACAAATTCTTTCCTCCACAAAAGACTATGGCTTTGAGGAATTTAATTATGGGCTTTACACAAAAACCTAGTCAATCCTTTGGTGATGCTTGGGAAGAGTTTAGTGAGTTGTTGAGGCGATGCCCTAATCATGGAATGGATGATCTAAGCCAAATCAATACTTTCTATAATGGCCTTAAACCTCACCACCAAGATTCACTAAATGCTTCCGCGGGAGGGAGTATTCATTTCAAGACATACCAAGAGGCTTTAACCATTATTGAGACTAAGGCAATGGTTCAAACCAATGATCCATTTGAGGAAAGAGTTCATGTTATCCAAAACACTTCTCAAATTCCTTTTGACAACCAACTCCTCAAGTTTCAAGAAGCTATTTTTCAAAGGATGGATAGAGAAAGTGAGAGGCATTTGCAAGCACAACAAGACATGCTTCAAACTTTTAAGAGCATGACATTGAACAATTCCTCAAACAATGTGAATGCCATCACCATTTCTTGTGTTACTTGTGGAGGTCCCCACTCTTATGAACAATGTGACAAGGTGCAAGGGTATCAAGGGGAATGTTATGCTTATCAAGAGGAACACCGTGAACACTTCAAGCCTAACATTAATCCAAATAACCTTTCTTACAAATCCCAAAATTACCTTACTCCACCCGGCTTTCAACCCCAACCACCCACCCAAATTCAACCAAATCCTCCTCAAATTTTAGCAAGGAATCAAGGGCAAAGACAACCATATCAAGGAAATAACTACAAGGCACCAAATCAATTTCAACCTCAAGCAAGTACCTTTTATCCACCAAATCAAGGATTTACCTCCCAACCTTTACCTTTCCAACCTCAAGGTTTTCAAGGTTATGTGCCACAAGAGTTAAACACAATGGATCTTTTGCAAAAGATGAATCAAGAGACTGAAAAGAAATTACAAGCTATGGACAAGAAAATGAATGACCAATTCAATAAGCTTTTCATGGCATTAAATCAAAGACCACAAGGAGCTTTACCTTCTAACACACAAACAAATCCTAGGGCCAATGTCAATGCTATTACTACAAGGAGTGGTACAACAACAAAGGATCCTTCACCTCCTACACCTACTATTGTTCAACCCACTTGTGCTCCTACTTGTGATAAGCCTTCTACTTCTACTCCACCTCCTCAAAGTGCTCCTATTCACTCAAACACACCTTCTCAACCACCTCATACTTCTCCTTCACCTTCCACACTTCCCAATGAAGAGGCTAACAAAGACAAATCTTCCACTACAACACCTATTCCACCTACACCCAAACCTACTCTTCCATACCCTTCAAGGTTGAAAAAGGACAAGTTAAAGAACAAAGATGACATACAAGTCTCCAATTTCTTAAGGATGTTCAAGCAACTCAATATTAACATATCCTTTGCGGAAGCTCTTGCTTATATGCCAAAGTTTGCTAAGATGTTCAAGGATTTACTCTCAAACAAAGAAAAATTGGTTGACTTGCCCAACACATCACTTAATGAAAATTGTTCCGCGGTGTTACTTAAAACCTTACCAACAAAACTTGGAGATCCGGGGCGCTTCTTGATACCTTGCAATTTTCCCGGTGTTGAAAATTGCATGGCTTTGGCGGATTTAGGGGCAAGCATAAATCTCATGCCTTTATCGGTTTGGAAACAACTCTCTCTTCCCGAGCTCACCCCCACTAGGATGACTCTTGAACTAGCCAACCGAACCATAGCTCACCCCGTAGGTATAGCGGAAGATGTGTTTGTAGGTGTGGATAAGTTTACCTTTCCGGCCGACTTTGTAGTGGTCGATTATGACATGGATCCTCGAGTGCCTTTGATTGTTGGTAGACCGTTTTTGAGAACGGGTCGTACCTTGATAGATGTGGCGGAAGGAGAATTAATTATGAGAGTAGAGGATGAGAAAGTGGTGTTTAAGTTAGGGAAAGTTTGTGATAGAAAAGAGGTTAAGGAGTCTAGACCTTGTGAGACGATTAACATTGTGGATGTGTTAGATGAAGTGTGTAATGAACACTTTCATGATGCTTGTAAGAATGCTAGTGATGATATTCCACATGTTGAAACCGTGGCCTCAATTGCTCCCTCTTTAACACCTTTTGGAGAGAGTGATTTCCTCTTGGAGGAATTTGAGTCCAACTTTCTTGGTGATGATGATTCTCCCATTAATTGGGAAGAAGATATTCTTACAATCCAAAAGTTGCTCAATGAGGACCCTATTCCTTCCCCTATTCCACAAGAGATTACCATTGAGGAACCTTCCATAGTGAAACCTTCCATAGAGAGTCCACCTCCCATTGAACTTAAGGAACTTCCATCCCACTTAGAATATGCTTTCTTAGAAGGAAAAGACCAATTACCGGTGATTATTGCTAAGGAATTGAAAGAGGATGAGAAGGAGCAACTTATTGAAGTCCTTAAGAAACATAAGAAAGCTTTAGCATGGAAAATATCCGACATAAGGGGAATTGATCCACATTTTTGTACTCACAAAATCCTTATGGAGGATGATTATAAACCCGCCATTCAAAACCAAAGGAGAGTTAACCCAAAAATACATGAGGTTATTAAGAAAGAAGTGATTAAACTCTTAGATGCGGGTATGATTTACCCCATTTCCGACTCTCCATGGGTTAGCCCGGTTCATTGTGTTCCAAAGAAGGGTGTAATCACCGTGGTGCCTAATGAGAACAATGAGCTTATTCCCACGAGACTTGTAACCGGTTGGAGAGTTTGCATTGATTATAGAAAACTTAATGAGGCAACTAGGAAAGACCATTTCCCGCTTCCCTTTATGGATCAAATGCTTGAACGCTTAGCGGGAAATGAGTACTATTGTTTTCTTGATGGCTTTTCGGGTTATTTCCAAATCCCAATTGACCCTAAGGATCAAGAAAAGACCACATTCACTTGTCCATACGGTACATTTGCTTACAAGAGGATGCCTTTTGGCCTATGTAATGCACCGGGGACGTTTCAAAGGTGCATGATGGCAATTTTCCATGATATGATAGAGCAAACCATGGAGGTTTTTATGGATGACTTTTCCGTATTTGGGAACTCCTTTAGCTCTTGTCTCACCAATCTTGAGAAAATGCTTAAGCGTTGTGAGGAAACACGTTTGGTACTTAATTGGGAGAAATGCCACTTTATGGTGAAAGAGGGGATTGTTTTAGGACACAAGATATCCAATAAGGGATTAGAAGTTGATCGAGCCAAAATTGATGTGATTGCTAAGCTTCCCCCACCCACCTCGGTTAAAGGTGTGAGGAGTTTCTTAGGTCATGCGGGTTTTTATAGGCGCTTTATACAAGATTTCTCTAAAATAGCTAGACCGATGACTCATCTCTTGGAGAAAGAGGCTCCTTTCATTTTTGACCAAGCTTGTTTAGAATCTTTTGAGACACTTAAGGAAAAATTGACAAAGGCTCCCGTTTTGGTTTCTCCAAATTGGGAATTACCTTTTGAGCTTATGTGTGACGCTAGTGATTATGCGGTGGGGGCCGTCTTAGGACAAAGAGTTAATAAGCATTTCCAACCTATACACTATGCGAGTAAAACCATGACCGGTGCACAACTTCATTACACTACCACGGAAAAAGAGTTGCTTGCTATAGTATATGCTTTTGAGAAGTTTAGACCATACCTTGTGCTTTCCAAGACCATAGTGTATACGGATCATTCCGCTCTCAAGTATCTTATGACAAAACAAGATGCTAAGCCTAGGCTTTTGAGATGGGTTTTGTTGCTTCAAGAGTTTAAGATAGAGATTCGTGATAAAAAAGGGGCCGAGAATTTAGCGGCGGATCATTTGAGTAGACTTGAGCATCCTTTTCAAGGAGATTTCCCACATCAAGAAATCAATGAATCCTTTCCATTAGAGGAGCTCATGTCTATCTCTTCCCAAGAGGATGCTACACCTTGGTTTGCGGATATTGCAAACTATCTTGTGGGCAATGTGCTTATTGAGGGTCTTACTTACCAACAAAAGAAAAAGTTTCTTAAGGAAGTTAAGTATTACTTTTGGGATGATCCATATCTTTTTAGGCAATGTGCGGACCAAATCATTAGACGGTGTGTAGATGGGCCCGAGGCATTTAAAATCTTAGAGGCATGTCATAAAGGACCTACGGGTGGACATTTTGGGCCTAACTACACCGCCAAGAAAGTCTTTGATTCGGGTTACTATTGGCCTTCCATTTACAAGGATGCCCAAGAGATGGTGAAATTTTGTGATGTTTGTCAAAGACAAGGAAAAATTACACAACGTGATGAGATGCCACAAAATTTTATCCAAGAGTGTGAGATATTTGATGTATGGGGAATAGATTTCATGGGACCTTTTCCATCTTCTAAGGGAAACAAGTATATACTTGTGGCGGTGGATTATGTGTCCAAGTGGGTGGAGGCTAAAGCCTTACCTACTAATGATGCTAGAGTGGTTGTAAAGTTCTTGAAACAATTGTTTGCTAGATTTGGTGTACCTCGGGCCATCATAAGTGATCGCGGTACTCACTTTTGTAATGATCAATTCACGAGAGTTATGAAGAAATATGGAGTGAATCATCGACTTTCTACCGCGTATCACCCTCAAACAAATGGCCAAACCGAGGTCACAAATCGTGGTTTAAAGAGAATTTTAGAGAGAACGGTGGGAGAGCATAGAGCTTCTTGGTCGGATAAGCTTGATGATGCTTTGTGGGCGTTTAGGACGGCTTTTAAGACACCAATTGGTTGTACTCCTTATAGGCTTGTCTATGGAAAAGCGTGCCACCTTCCATTTGAGTTAGAACATAAGGCATCTTGGGCTCTCAAGTGGGCTAACTTTGATTTAAACCAAGCCGGTTCACATAGGAAAGATCAACTCAATGAGATGGATGAGTTGAGAGCCAATGCCTATGAGAATTCTTTGCTATACAAGGAAAAGACTAAGAAATTGCATGATGCTAAGATTAAGAATCGTGAGTTCAAAGTTGGAGAGCCGGTTCTCCTCTTTAACTCAAGATTGAAACTTTTTGCGGGCAAGCTTAAGTCGAGATGGTCCGGTCCATTCACTATTGCTCAAGTGTTTCCATATGGAACTCTTGAGTTGTCCCAACCCGATGGTCCAAATTTTAAAGTGAATGGTCACCGTGTTAAGCATTACTTTGGGGAGGACATTTCCGTTGAAATGGTCCAAGAGGTCCCCATTTTCCCCATGAATTAATTCATTGAGGGACGAGTCGAGCTAGAGACTCATTAACTCAAGCATCGTATAACTAGGTTAGAGTGTTGTAGGTTAGAAATAAAGGCAAAGATTTGGAGATAAGTGTAGGGGAGACCTTCTTTTGTCTTCATGCTTGTTTGTAGGGTTGCTCACTCATCTCATGCTTTGGAGCTTATGGAGGAGGCCCTTGTATCCGGTTCACTTCGTTACTTTAGTGATTTTTCATTGACACCTTGTGCTTAAACTTGATTTCACTAATAGTAGTCCTTTCCTTAACTTGGGTTAAGCAAAGTCTATTCATTGTCATAAGTGTAGGGGAAGTTTTTATACTTCCATGCTCTTAAACATTGAGGACAATGTTTAGCTTAAGTGTAGGGGGGTCTTCTATCGAAGTGACCTTACCTAGAACTTGTCATTGTCTTTCATGATAATTGGGAAAATTGAATTTTCAACATTTTTCAAATTTTTGATCTACTTTGGCCACCAAAAATATGCATTCATAAATTTTGCATCAATCATTTTTCATTTTGCATAACACATTTGCATTGTATATATTTCTTCTTTTATTTTTCATCAAAAATATATAAAAAGGAAAAATATAATAAAACATGGTTTTAACAAGTTTAGTCTTCTTTGACATATTAGGCCCGCCATGGATATTTTGACTCAACCCGAGTTTGCTTATTTTAGCACTCTCTAGCTAGTATCCTTAACCATGTAGTCCTTCATTGGTCTATTAGGCTAAGCTTCCACCAATTTCATTCTTTGAAATTTTAAATTTGTGGAGAATGGGAAATGATAGAGTTGAAGCAAGTGTAAAAGGGCTAGATAGACTTCATGGCAATTACTTGTGGCTAAACCCTTCTCTTCTTTATCTCTATTTTCTTCGCATGTATATAATTGTTAATAAATAATCAAGTACGGTTTTAATTGGTTTGTAATCTCTTATGCATTTTTGACTAATCATTTATGGTTGATATGAGTACGTCTTAAGATTCTAAGTTAGCACGTTTTATGTGTACTAGACTTGTGTCATGCTCCATATTTAGCGGGTGTTTTTCCTTTTCTTCTTTGCAAATTTCTTGGTGAGGAATAAAGAAAAATAAGAGCGGCTTATGAAAAAAATGAGTGGCTAGAAAAAAAAGAAAAAGAAAAAAATAATGCAAGACTCCCAAGAGGGGCAGTGTGGTGTTAATTATAGTGACTATTGAGTTCCAATATTACCTTGACGGGTTGCGGGGATTCAATAGATTGCTCCAATCCAATATTACCTTGACGGGTTGCGGGGTTGAAGATCCAAAATCTCAAAAAGATGCGGATGTAAATTATTGCGTGAGTTTTATTTTTCTTTCCTTAGCGAGTGTGTAGTTACTTATGAAAGCATGGCATGAGGATTTTACACATAAGGCGAATGACTTATTACTCTTAATACGGACTTGTATTAATTGTGAGCGGTTTTTCAAGTAATGGATGAGAGGATTACTTAGGATTAAAACCGTGCTTCCTTATTTTTGGATTTTACACTTCTTATATTTCACGCTTGAATAATGACAAATTTGCCCACAAGCAATTTGCTCAAATAATAACCGGTTCCACATTTAATTGTCATGAATAAGTTGATGCACTTTTTACTTGTGAATGCAATGATCCCATTTACTAGCTTGGTTTGGGGAAAGTGAAACTTGAGGGTGATAAGTGTCCATGGTACCCAAGCCCTAATCCAAGTCATTGAATTCTTTATGAGTTATTTCCATCAAAACCATTTCAAGAAAAATCAAAAAGATATAGATAGAATTGTATTTTGATCCATTGCATTGTTAAAAGTCAAAATCATGCATCATTTAGTTTAGAGTAGTGTAGATGCATCTCATATGGCCAAGGTGGATTAATTATGAGGGAAATGTAAATTTTTAAGCCTTGAAATATAATATTGCATGAGGACATGCCAATGCTCAAGTGTAGGGGAATTTGATATGAGCTTAAACTCATATCCTTTTATCAACAAATAACCCTAAAACATGAAGCAAAATACCCTTTTATATTGTAAAAAGCAGTGTTATGTGGTATGTTTGTGTTTGTGTGATCTTATGTAGGTAAAAGGATACAATTTCAAGCAAACAAGGAAAAACCAAGCTCAAATGGATGAAAAAGACAAAAGAAGATCAAAAGTGACAAGACTTTGAAGTCAAAGGACCTATCTTGACAAATTGTGAAAGTTGGAGGACTTAAAGTGCAAATTATGGAAAGTCAAGATTAAAGTCAAATTTGGTCAACTACAAAGTCAACTCAAGTCAAAGGGCAATTTTGTACAAGTTTTGGAAGTCCAAGGACCTAAAATGTCAAAGGAATGAAGATATTAGCTTGAAAGTGAAATCTGCCAAGTACAAGGACCTAATCTGCCAAGATGAGAAAGTTATGCAAGTTGAATCCATGTATATTAGCTCTAAGCCAATCAGAAACAAGAGAAGGGTTCACACGGATCAAACAATAAATTTCCACTCACAGCCGTCACATTTAATGCCATATCATAACAGTGCAATCCGCAACTCTCTCTCTCTACCAATAAAAAGATGACACGTGTCCTTCTCTTTCAACAAAATATTTACCAGGAACGGGTTTGAGATAGAAAGCGTTTCAAGAGAAGATCAAAACATCAAAGTTGCTTAATTTTGGAAGACGAATCCAACGGTGCAATCCATTTAACATATTATCCATTGGATCAAAAACCCCCAATTCAAGTTCATCACCTTCAAAGAGGATTTGCAGAATTCCTCCACGTGTCAAGTGATGATTGGCCCAAACACGTCACAACTCCAACAGAATCTTCTTATTTTGCCCATAAATACTTAGCTAGTACTTCATTTGTCATTGTAGCTTAACTTTGTAAACACCTAGTTCTCTAAATTTCTCTTTTCCCTTTTTCCCTCCTTTTCACCTAACTACTCAAGAGTCTGACAAACTCTTGAGTTAGTTAGTTAGTTAGAACCTTGTAACTACCTTTTGTAACTGATTTCATCAATAAAATTTCAAATTCAAGTTTTCCCGCCAAATTCTGTTCTTCAATTCCTGCTACTTTACTGCTGTTGTGTGATTCCATTGTTGCTGTTAGAAGTTTGTTATGATCATACATTGATCATAACTGACTTTGTTGAAGACTTGTTGCTGTTTGATCAGAAATCTAGCATTTCCATTGTTCTTGAAGGTTTCATGGCAGAATGATGATTTGTAGCTGAATTGATTGTTGATTTGAGTTGATAGCTAGTGATAGGTGGTGGTATCACTAGGGCAAGAGAGCTCAGCGCTCCTCTTCTACCCAAAGGATCTCTACAATAGGTTTCATAGCTTCTGTTTTTAAGTTCCTCTAAATAAGTACTTGCCTGCTCAATTTCCTAGATAAATTTGATGGCTGCCTGTTTTTCTTGATATAAAGTTGTTGATTGATTGATTTGAGTTCATTTGTAGCTTAATCTTGCTTTCTTGTTCATTGTTTTAAGCTCCTTTTATAGTTTCTGCTCATTTTCAGTCTTATTCTAGCATAATAGCTACTTGCAGTTCTAGTCTTGGTTATTACTTGTTTTTAGCTTGAATACATTTCATTTTGTGCATTAAAACAAGTCTGCTATAGCTCTTTAATCAGTCTTAATCATTACTCAAAAAGTCTTTGAAAAAGTTTGATCATAACCTTTTAAGGAGTGTTTGGGAGTAGTTGTTAATCAGATTTCAAGTGTTAGAAATTGGTGTTAAGTAGATTGTTTCTAGTCATTAAGTGGTAATAAGTAGTTTTCAGTCATTTGTAAGTCATAAAATTAGTCAAAAAGGCAATTGGTTAACAAAAAGTTTGGGTCATAGTTGTTATCAGCTTTTATTTCAGAACTTGCCAAATTCACTTGCTTATTTCTCCTTCATTACTTGATCAAATTTGCTCAAACCAGTTTCCAGTCTTAGCTTATAACATAATCTTTCAGACTTTAAGAGGAAATTCTACAGTATCAAGAAATAAGCTAGAAAACAGCTTATTAGTTAAGGCTTGAGCATTTTGCATTCTCTGATGTGAAAGGCTTACTGTTTTGCTAGATCTCTTAATCCTCTTCATAAAAGTAGCTATTTTCTTTCACAATCCTGTTTAGTAAGTGTTGAATATGAGTTTTTGAAATTTTGAGCTTTTTCCAAAATTTGGTCAACGTTTGGTCAACATAAGCTCATTTGAGCTTATTTTCAGATATCTAGCTTATTACTGGATGAAATTTGTTCTAATTTGATTTCCCCTTCCTTAAATCAAGTGCTTAATCAGTTTTGACAATAAAATCAAGTTGTGGATGTTTGGATTAGGCTATAGCTTATTTTGAGCTTAAGTAATAAGCACTCTTTTGCTTGTTTTGGACTTTTAGCTAAAATCCTTGAATACACGTTTCTTAGATTGGATTTGAAGTTGTTTGCAATTTGTTTCAGCTTATTTGGTTGAGTATTAAGCTCAAACGAGCTTAAACTTTCTTTGTGCCCGTTTTTACTTAAAAAGTTTGGTTAATTGCCTTTTAGTCCCTAGAATTCTATTCAGTTTATAAACCTAGCTAATCTTCCTTATTTAGTGGTAATTGCATAATTCAGTCCTTGCTTTTGTTAGTTTGTTAAATTTCAGTTTTAAAGTTTGTTAGTTTGTTTAAATTTGGTTAGTTTGTTAAAGATTTTACAAGTTTAGTCCTTTTAGTTAACTGTTTTACATTTTTAGTCCTTATAACTTTTAGAATTTACATTTCAAGCATTTTCATTTCATAGAAATTACATTTTCAGTCCTTATAGTTTTATATTTTGCATTTTAATATTTTACTTGAATAAAATTTGGAATTTGCAACTTGTTTTACGTATAAGTAGGTCTATATTTTTCATTTTTAGATAGCTTTGTTTGAATTAGCAATAGATTACCAAGCAAGCTTGAACAACCAAAAACAATTATAAATTTGATATTGATTGGACTTTCTATTAGTTAAGAACTGAGAAAACGAACTTGCACTATACACATTTCATGAATGACAATGTTTTTGAAGGAAATTATTTTTGTGTTGAAGAAACTCAAAAGCCTTTTTGTCAACATTTTCTTTACGTTTCGAAAGCTCAATTTCAAGACGTTCACATTCTTTGCTTTTATCAAGATATTGGCATGCAACTTCAGAATATCATCAATATCAGCACAAGATGTAAAATAAGCACTCATAACATATTTAGAAACGCATTCTTGCAAGAGTAAATCATATTCATCTGAAAAATCAGACTTCTCCATTTGAAGATCTTCAATGTGTTTTTCAAGAGATTCAACGTATTTTAAATCATCATACATTTCAGTCCGAATGAACTCCTCAAGTTGAAGGACAGTTTCTTTAATCAATGCCGTGTTTGGAATTAAGAGTTCTTTCACAAGCAAGGTAATATCTTGAGGAATCGGACGTGTCCACTCAGCATTTTCACGTTTTGCCCAGTCTCTTTCAACAATAGATTTAACATTATCTATGTGGTGTTTAAGAATACCTAATGTTTTCCTACTCTTGTTTTTAGATTCATCTAGAGGAAGGTAGTTTATGTATTTGTAAACATTAGATTTCTTAGGGGCAAATGCTTTCTTCCATTGAATTCTCTTTTGTTTGCATTCTAGAAACACTTCCTCACGGGTTTTCTGAGTTTGTTTTTTGAAAAGACCATAAAGACTATTCTCATAAGCATAATTATATGGTTTTACAAACTCCTTATTGACAAGTGGTTGACTATCATCATCCCAAAGGGCAGTCTCGTCACTATCGGCACTAACAGGCATGCAATCAAGATCAGTTCTTTCAGTCTCATCAAGATAAAGATGCGGGTTCGCAGCTTGAGCTTTGGCAAGGTACTCAGGACATGCAAAGCTAGCTTGACCCTTAAACATCGATGGAGGTGCTAGCATTCTTACGCATTGAATAGAATCATGCGTTTTATAAACAACGTTCTTAAAAAAGTTGACTTGTGCTTCTAGTTTCGTTACTTTTTCAGTTTCTTTATCATATCTACTTTTGAAGTCGTGTTTTAACGCATCTACCTCTTGTTTCTTATCCTCAAGAATTTTATCAGAATCAATAGTGGTCATAGAGAGCTTTTGTTCAAGTTCATAACTTTGGTATTGGCAAGGTACGTTTTTTTAACATTCATCCATTAAGAAAACATTATATTGACGCTTCTCTTTGGCTAATAACTCAAGAGTGGTATTATATTTGTTTTCAAAATCGTCCTCTTGACTTTTTAACGCATTTCCCTTGTACCCCTCAAGCTCTTTGGTTTTCCGAAGGAGCTCATCTCTATAGCTTTCAGTCATCTCAATAGATTTGATAAGAGCAGCTTTGCATTCTTCAAAACTTTGAGTGAGCATAGCGTTTGCCTTCATTAATTGCTTTTGACTCTTTTTATTTTCAGTGACATCTTTTTGTAAAGTAGCAATTAAATTAGCAAGCGCAATACGTTCCTCTTCATCATATTCATTTGCATGTTGATCATCCTCAGACTCATTATTGCACATGTCTGATGAATCAGGTGTGGTATTGCTATCAACCGTTTCCATCATACACGTGTCATTAATGGCATTGGGTAGATCACTATGCTCAGGAATGTCACCAAACACATTATATTCATCAGTAGTGTGTACCTTATCGATTGGCTCAGTGTCAAAGATAGGGCCATTGTCATCTTCAGTGACTTTGAGAACTTCTTCAACCTTTGCCATGTACGAGTAATGTGCATCGAGCTCTTGATCAGAATCTTCATCATCAGTATCATCAAGCATTGCTCCTTCCTCGGCTGACAATTTAACCCCTGCTTCTATCTTTTTGCATAACAGCATCTTTTCCTTATGATAACCAGAATCTCTAACTTGTTTTGGTTTCCTACATTCCTTTGCCATATGCCCATAACCTTGGCAATTAAAACATTGAATCCCACTCTGCTGAACCACTTGACTTCCAACAGTTTCCCTATTCCCAATAGCAGCAGCAATCCTCTGAGTATCATACTTGGCAGTTTGTCGATCATTGATAGGTGTGTAAACACCCATCCTTTTTACCACTTAATTGCAATAATAACCGAGCCAAAACGTGTATTTTATGTCATTTATGTCGGAATTATGCGTGGTTTGCGTTTTTGTTGTGATTTAGGACGAAAAGGTGAAAAGTTGGGAAAAGACGGGCATTCACGGGCTTTTATTGAAGAAATAGGTGAAAGACGAAGTCAAGAAGTCAAGAGTGCAAAAAGAACGGAAGTCCAAGACCAATTCTGAAGATTTATCGAAGAAAAAGTCAAAATACGGAAGTTTATCAAAAGCCGAAAAACTCAAGTCTAATTTATTGAAGGATTACAAGACGAGTTTAAAGAAATCCCGAGCCAAAAGTCATTAAAGTCCAAGATTAACAAAAGATTAAGAAGAGAAGGACTTTAGTGTGCAATTAAGGAAAAGAGGAAAGAGGAAGGAAGCTTCCTAAGCACTCCTTAATCTCCCCCATATATAGTTTAAGATCATTTCATTTTACTCTTGTTGGCTAAGGTGACAATTAGTCTTCCACCTTTTAATTACTTGCTCTTTAAATTCATGTCATTTTAAATACTTGTCTTGCACTTTTAATACCTTTTAATTCGAAGTAAGTGTTCTTTAATTTTCTTGTTTTAATCTCTCATCTACCTTTCTTTCCATGCTTTAATCTTATTGTTTACATGCTTTTTGTGTTGCTTATTTGATTAAAGGTTATGTTTTTATGCTTTTGATTGTTTTGGATCATTGATTTTTATAGCTTATTTGTGTCCATCTTTAAGTTTCTTTAGTTTTTATAAAAGTTATTTTTATATAAAGTTTGTTTTCGTATACCTTTTTCATTTAGTGTCTTCAAAAGTCTTTAAATTTTAGCTTATTAGTTTTACTTATACTTGTTTTGATTAGGATTTTAGGTGTGTGCTTATTTGGTTTATAGCTTATTAGAACTAGCTTATTTCGTTTTTCCTTTACTATATTCTGATTATCACCCGTCGGAAAAGGGTTTTGCATTCCGACGGGGTTTCCGATCTACCATCGGAAAAGGGTTTCAAGTTTCAACAAGAATTCCGATTTGCATTCCGTCAAGGGTGTTTTTGAGTGATATTCCGACGAGACCTAGGTACCACATTCCGATGAGATCTCCTTAGGTTGTATTCCGATTAGTGGATTCCGATACACATTCTGATAGGGGTGTCTTTGACTTCATTCCGATTGGTGAGTACACATTCCGATCAAAGGGCGAGTTTGGTTATTCCGATCAGGTCTAGGTGACAGCATTCCGATTGGGAATTCCGACAATTTTCCGATCAGAAAGGCAAGTGTATTCCGATCCATATTCCGATTGGAAGGTAGGTTTAACATTCCGATCATATTCCGATCGAAATGTATTCCGATTAGGTTTGTTTTTTTTTCTATTTTATCTTGTTTATTTTTTAAGTTCTCATTTTAATACTTTGTCATATTTTAATTCTCGTCACGCTTTAATTTTTGTCATCTAATTAATTTACTTTTCAAAGTTTTTAAATATTGCACCCTTTACTTTTAATTAGACTTAGATTCAATTTACCGCCATTTACTTTCAAGTCTTTGCATTTTATTTTAAAAACTACAAAAAATATTTGTTTCACCAAAAATAATAGTCATACTTTGAACCAGAAATCAATTCGTTAAGATACCGAGAACACGAACTCTAATTTTTATACGGGCAAAAGCCCAGTTATCAAATGGCGCCGCTGCCGGCTCTTTTCGTAAAGATTAACGGTTTTCTGTGAGAGACGTTGCTTTTTGGGATCCGTTCACTTGTGAGCGTTATTTTCTTGCTTAAAAAAATTCAAAAAAATCATAAAAAATAAAAATTGATAAAACACCATAAAAATTAAAATTTTCAAAAATCCAAAAAGATTTTATTTTTTGTGTATATCTATTCTCTTTGCGTTTGGTATTGTTTTCTTTTGTCTTTGTAGGTGTATGCGTACTAGATCTTCTAAATATTAAGAGCCCGAGACTCGAGAAGATTTAAGTATGGCAGGTGTTAACAACAACAATAATCACTGCACCTCAACAATAACAACAATGTTCTTCCACAGCCCGATCTTCGGACAATGGAGGAGATTTGTCAACCTACCATGTTTGGACGAGGAGGACCGATTGCGCCGATGCAAATCACGGCTCCGGAGTTTTCATTGAAGCACCACATGATTCAGCAAGTGCAAACAAATCCTTTTCGAGGAATGCCTGATGATGATGCCAACAAATACCTCGACAAATTCATTACAATCACCCAAAGCATGAAGTTGCCTGGTGCCACAATGGATGTTCTTCGCCTACAACTCTTCCCACATACTTTATCACACCATGCCGAGAAATGGTTTGATCATCTCCCGAAGAATTCTATTCATACTTGGGATGACATGACTCAACGCTTTTTGTCGCGCTACTTTCCACCATCCATGGTCACGAGCCTTCGCAATCAAATCAGCGGTTTCATGCAAGATCCCGATGAATCTCTCTTTGATGCTTGGGAAAGATATAATGTCTTGATTGATCGTTGTCCAAACCACAACATGCTCCCTGTGACCTTAATTGATACTTTCTACAACGGTTTGACTTTTCGTGATCGTGATACGATTAATGCAGCCGCCGGTGGCACATTTATGAAAAGGAGACCCGAGGAGTGTAGAGAGCTTATTGAGAACATGACTACTCACCACAAAAATTGGGATTCCTCTACTTCTTCAAGGAACAACCCGAGAGTCAATGTTTCTTCCACTTCAGCAAGCCCCGACATGACCGAATTCACCCGCATGATGACTGAAATGAACAACAGTATCTTGCTTCTCGCTTCCAACCAACAACAACAAGTTAAAGAGGTTGCACCTTCTTGTGAAACATGCGGCGGTCCACACTCATACACCGATTGTCCTGCTACTCAAGGAAATCCGGAAAATGTGTATGCAGCTTATGGTAATTATTCACCGGAAAATTACCAAGCTCGACCTCAAGGGGATAGAAATTTGCTGAGTTACCGGTCAAACAACTACCTTTCACCCGATTTTTCTCCTCAAAACCAAAACCCCGCCAACAACTACAATAGAAGCAACCAAATCCCACCAAGAGCTTCTAATCCTTATCACCCACCCGCTCAACAAACCCCACCCATTAATCCCGATGTTGAAGCCATAATGAGAACCCAAGGTGAGCAAATCAAGAATCTGCAGAGCCAAATTATAAATTTGAAAGGAGATATCACCAAGCAAGGGAATGAGATAAGATCCGAGCTTCGAGATAATATTCAATCCTCCTTCAGCAATCAAACAAATGATTTGAAGAATATGTTTGCTAGTTTCTTGCCCACCGCTCAACCCTATTCTTCGAGTTCTCTACCTTCAAACACCGTCACCAATCCACGAGCAAATGTGAGTGCTATTACTACCCGTAGTGGAGTCACCATAGTAGGACCATCAATCCTGCCCCCATCATCTACACCTCCTCCACCACCATTTATCCTACTCCTCCTACACCTAGTATTAGTGCACTATTACCGTCTCCGCCTCGTCATGACGATGTTCCCAAGAAGAACCCTTCAACATCTCAACCTTTACCACCTTCACCTTCACCACCCAAACCTAATATCCCATATCCTTCTCGCTTAGGCAAGACCAACGAGCTAACCAAGAATGACTGTCAAGTGTCGAGCTATTTGAAGATGCTCTTTCAAATGAACATCAACATGAGCCTTGTTGAAGCACTTGTCCACATGCCGAAATTTGTTAAAGCATTTAAGAAATTGCTTAACAAGAAGGAGAAGCAGATTGAGCTCGCCAACACACGCTTAAATGAAAACTGCTCTGCAGTTATTCTTAAAGAACTTCCGGAAAAGCTTGGAGATCCTGGTCATTTTGTGTTGCCTTGCATTTTTAACAAAACCGAAGAATTTACTGCCCTAGCTGATCTCGGGGCCAGTATTAATCTTATGCCTTTGAGTGTTTGGAAAACACTATCATTACCCGACCTTACTCCAACAAAGATGACTCTTGAACTCGCAAATCGCACTCTCGCTTACCCCGTTAGTATTGCCGAAGACGTGTTTATTAAAGTTGGCACATTTACTTTCCCGGTCGACTTTGTCGTTGTTGATTATGAAATGGACCCTCGTATTCCTTTAATACTTGGTCGGCCATTCTTGAGAACCGGACGAGCTCTAGTTGATGTTGCCGAAGGTGAGTTAATCTTAAGAGTCGGGGATGATGCACAAGTTTTTAAAATGGGGAAGCTTACAAGCAAATCCTATGGACGAGAATCTGCGAATATGATTAATGTGCTTGATGATTTTGTCATCTACAACAATCCTCTATTCGATTCTTGCATTGATAATCCACTTTTTCAAGATGATGTGGATGATTCTCTATCCAATTTGGACCCTTCACCCATTTATGATTCTCCACCGATCTTCGATGCTTATGATGATGATTCTAGCTCAGATTCGGATGATTATGATGACCTTACTTCTGAGTATCCCGATCTGCTCACATATGATGATTTTGATGAGGCCGATACTATTTCGAGTGATTCTTCACATGATGAAGATCCTCCGTCATCCATGCTTAATCCTACTTTGGATGATTACTCTTTTGAGGAAGACTTCTCTACGTTTCTCAACACTTACTTCCCTCATGAGAGTGATGCTCCTCCTTTCGACTTTGAAGATTATCGTCTTGATCCTACTTTGGATTTGAAGAAAATTCTTTCAAAGGAGAAGCGACCGGTCGACACCAATATCCGCATCACATATGATTTAACACCTCTTTGTCCCCCTTCTGAGGACGAGGTTGTGCATCTTCTTCGTGGATCTTCTTCACACTCTGCTGAGCCTGAGTGCTATTTTCCCTTAAAGGAAAAGATGTTCGACCCCGGTATCGATATTCTGCAGCCATCTCAGTATCCACCTAATGAAATAAAAGGAAAAATATTTGGAACTATTGAAGACATGCTTGCACCACACCATACTTGCTTCCACCCTGCTCCATCTTTGCTTAAGGGAACCTTGCCTCTTCTTCTTTAGCTTGCCTTGTTCGCCTTAAGCTTGTGCTATTTGATGGACGAAAACTATGTCTTTGATCTTGGTGGATATATTTCATGCTTCTTCCGTTGATAATCAAGGTCGAGTCAGGCTCACGACTCGGTTAACAAAAATCAAGCGCTTCTTGGGAGGCAACCCATGCATCTATCTTTTAGCTTTCTTTATCCTAAGTGTAGGGGAGACCCGTTGGTGTTTGCTATTTCCTCTCCTCTACTAATCAGGGATTCGCGCGCTCAATGATCCACTCTTGATGATTCTTGACGACCCGTAATTCCGTGTTCCCTTCTTCCCGGTTCTATCCTAAACTCTTTTCGATTCACTATTTTATATTTTCCAATATTAAAATAGGAATCTCTTTAGTTGTCTTTTCCTTAGCGAGATTTAAACAACGTGCACAATGTCCTAAGTGTAGGGGAGTTTAATCCCACATGCTTAAACATTGAGGACAATGTTTATATTAAGTGTAGGGGAGACTTCTATCGAAGTTAAGTGGTCTTTTCCTTGTTTTTGTCCTCATTTAACCGGAAAATCAAGTTTTCGACATTTTTCAAAATTTTTGATCTATTTTGTCCTATTAGTTTTTACTTTTGTATAGTTATTTTCCTTCTTTGCTAGAATAAATGTTTAATAAAGTGGTTTTAATTTTCAAACGTTGTGAATCTTTTGAATCAACCCGAGTTTACTTATCTAAGTTTACTCTAGCTAGTATCCTTAACGTGTTTAAGTCAAGTTTTGATAGGCTTTTATATAGGGAGCTATAAAACGCGAAAGTTTTAACTCTCACGGGTTAAGAACAAGAACTTTTCGCAAGTTCCTATAATTGATCCTAGAGAGTCGTTTATCAAGGGAACTTTAAAACGCGATTTCTAAACATGAAAAAGTCTAAGAATTTGCAAGATCCTATAGGCGACTCGAAAACCCAAAACTTTGATTTAATAGGCTAAGCATCCACGAGTCTCATTCCTTGAGATTTTAAACTGTGGAGAACGAGAGAAGATAGAGCCAATTATAAGTTTGGTATTCTTTCGTGAATTTATGTGAGTTAATTATAAGCCTATTCTCCCATCGCTTGCTAATATGTTTATCTACAATAAATAAGGCTGTACGATTTGAAAAGTTACTTAGCTTCTAGCCCAAGATCGTTTAAAAGTTGCTCGGTATGGATTAGAGTTCATAGCCAAGGCATAACTTATTGAAGCGGGATGCGAAGATTGGCGAGTCCAAAAAGGTCCTAACAAGACATGAGGGCTACATTTTGTTGCTAAAGATCCAAAGTGTTGTGACGAATCATTTATCAAAGATCAATATGAAGGATCGAGACACACGACGAAAAGCAAAAACTCCCCAAAAGTCATGGAGAAGTGTATCCGAAAAGACAATAGCAAGGTATGAGGATAAATAGATCCAAGTCAAAAAGAAGGCGGATCGTTGTATATCAAAGTCCAAAATAAAGATTGGAGAAAAATGAAGAAGTCGTGGTCCAAGTATGAATCTCTCAAAACTTCAAGTGATGAAATTCCATTATGAAGAGAAGACCATAATTTCATGAACGTCTCTGAAGGTTCGAAGTATGAAGTCGCTGCCAAATATCGGTTCGAGAAAGGTCTCAAATCACGAAGCGAGTTATGCCAAGATATGAACTTTATGAGGTCCCGAGAAGCAGTTTTAAAAGATTTTGTCCTTTAGCTAACTATTGATTAAATCGTTCACTTTATTTTCGGCCTAATAAACTATCGAAATAAGTCAACAATGCATCCTCGTGATCATTCAAGACAATAATAAAATATAAGAGATACACCTAGGAATAAGGGAGTCTAAGTGAATAATTGGCCCACATGAGTTCGTGTTAGTTTGCTAACTTATAATAACAATGATCTCGTTTTTAAGCTTGGTTTGGAGAAAGTGAAAACTTGAGGATGATGATCATTCACAACATTTCCAAAACCCAAGGTATGTTTTTGATTTCTTTACTTTGAATGTTTATAGTTTTCTATCTCTTTAATAAAGGCCAAGGTGGATTGATTGTGATGAAAAATGTAAACGTGCTTTGTAACTAATGCATTGCATGAGGACATTGCAATGGTTAAGTGTAGGGGATTTGATAGGTGTGTAAACACCCATCCTTTTTACCACTTAATTGCAATAATAACCGAGCCAAAACGTGTATTTTATGTCATTTATGTCGGAATTATGCGTGGTTTGCGTTTTTGTTGTAATTTAGGACGAAAAGGTGAAAAGTAGAGAAAACACGGGCATTCACGGGCTTTTATTGAAGAAATAGATGAAAGACGAAGTCAAGAAGTCAAGAGTGCAAAAAGAACGGAAGTCCAAGACCAATTCTGAAGATTTATCAAAGAAAAAGTCAAAAGACGGAAGTTTATCAAAAGCCGAAAAACTCAAGTCTAATTTATTGAAGAATTACAAGACGAGTTTAAAGAAATCCCGAGCCAAAAGTCATTAAAGTCCAAGATTAACAAAAGATTAAGAAGAGAAGGACTTAAGTGTGAAATTAAGGAAAAGAGGAAAGAGGAAGGAAGCTTCCTAAGCACTCCTTAATCTCCCCTATATATAGTTTAAGATCATTTCATTTTACTCTTGTTGGCTAAGGTAACAATTAGTCTTCCACCTTTTAATTACTTGCTCTTTAAATTCATGTCATTTTAAATACTTGTCTTGCACTTTTAATATATTTTACTTCCAACTAAGTGTTCTTTAATTTTCTTGTTTTAATCTCTCATCTACCTTTCTTTCCATGCTTTAATCTTATTGTTTACATGCTTTTTGTGTTGCTTATTTGATTAAAGGTTATGTTTTTATGCTTTTGATTGTTTTGGATCATTGATTTTTATAGCTTATTTGTGTCCATCTTTAAGTTTCTTTAGTTTTTATAAAAGTTATTTTTATATAAAGTTTGTTTTCGTATACCTTTTTCATTTAGTGTCTTCAAAAGTCTTTAAATTTTAGCTTATTAGTTTTACTTATACTTGTTTTGATTAGGATTTTAGGTGTGTGCTTATTTGGTTTATAGCTTATTAGAACTAGTTTATTTCGTTTTTCCTTTACTATATTTCGATTATCACCCGTCGGAAAAGGGTTTTGCATTCCGACGAGGATTCCGATCTACCATCGGAAAAGGGTTTCAAGTTTCAACAAGAATTTCGATTTGCATTCCGACAAGGGTGTTTTTGAGTGATATTCCGACGGGACCTAGGTACCACATTCCGATGAGATCTCCTTAGGTTGCATTCCGATTAGTGGATTCCGATACACATTCCGATAGGGGTGTCTTTGACTTCATTCCGATTGGTGAGTACACATTCCGATCAAAGGGTGAGTTTGGTTATTCTGATCAGGTCTAGGTGACAGCATTCCGATTGGGAATTCCGACAACTTTCCGATCAGAAAGGCAAGTGTATCCCGATCCATATTCCAATTGGAAGGTAGGTTTAACATTCCGATCATATTCCGATCGGAATGTATTCCGATTAGGTTTGTTTTTTTCTATTTTATCTTGTTTAATTTTTAAGTTCTCATTTTAATACTTTGTCATATTTTAATTCTCTTCACGCTTTAATTTTTGTCATTTAATTAATTTACTTTTCAAAGTTTTTAAATATTACACCCTTTACTTTTAATTAGACTTAGATTCAATTTACCGCCATTTACTTTCAAGTCTTACTTTGAACCGAAAATATTTGTTTCACCAAAAACAATAGAGTCATACTTTGAACCGGAAATCAATTCGTTAAGATACCGAGAACACGAACTTTAATTTTTATACGGGCAAAAGCCCAGTTATCAATCATACCTTGCAGAACCCTCAACATGTGTTGGATTATGTCGATCATACCTAGAAGGACTTTCACCACGTCGACGTGTGTCATACCTTGGAGGAATCTCAACATATCGGTTCTTTGTGTTAGATGAAGTACGAAGATTGTTGTTTGTGGGTTTGTAGATTTTCTTGTAAGTCTTCATTATGTAAGCAATTTGTTGTTTCATCTCTCGGTTCTTTTGAGCTTGATCTTCATCACTATCTTCTGCAGATGATGACTCAGATGGTGGTGATGGTGCTCTTGGCACTTTACCTCGAGATCTTGTGGATGATGAAGGCTTAGATGATGTGGAATATCGTGGTGAAGATGATGTAGTGGAGTATGGTTTAGGAGCACGAGAGTGATGATCTTGAACATGTTGTGTGGTAGTCACTAAAGCAAGTGGATTAGCCGTTTTGGCAACACGTTCAGCTCTAATCTCATTTGCTTCATTCTGAAATTGCTTCAAGATATCAAAGAGTCGATGATATGAGACCTCGTCTAACTTTTCTTGTTGTTTCACTAAAGTGACGAACCCTGTCCACTCTGGTTGAAGTTGTTGAAGAAATTGAACATTGACTTGCTTGGTGGAGACTTGCAGCTTATTTCTTGTCATGTCATTCATCATTTTATAGAACCTGGAGTAATATGAATCAATTGATTCTCCATCCCTTGAAGTAAACTTGCCAAAATTCCAAAACAAGTTTGTTTTGACATCTTGTTTGTTGAGTGATTCTCCTTGTTGCAAGCGTTCAATCGCAGTCCACATTTCATGTGCTGTCGGGCATGCATCAACCGTGGAGTTAATATCATCTCCAATCCCACTTAAAACCATATAGATGGCTTCCTTCTCCGCATCATGCCAAGCATAATTTTCAGGTGTGAGATCGGCTCTTGTTTCATCACGTTCACTTGCGGGTATTGGATCAGTAGTATATGTGGCAGCTCTTGGAGGAATTGAGATTTTCTTGAATACATATGGTCCATGAGTAATACATTTCCTCAAGGCATCACCATTGGGTCTTGTATCAAGATATCGTATGAAACGTGATTGCCATTGAGCATACCTACTAGACACAAGCATTGGTGGCCTCTCTTTATTACCCACCACCATGATATTGTTGTTTGTGACACGATACTCTTGAGTAGAATCCATAGCTTATAACTTTGTAATCGATGAAGTGGAAAAAGGATCTTAAGTAGATGTGTTGTGATTGGTGTTTTCGAGAAAAGATGTTGAAATACCCTAAAATTATCTTCACAATTAACCAAAAATTTCCAAAAAATACAAAATTTTGAAATTAAGTGAAGAATTTCGCAATGAGGGGTGAAATTCCGCAATCCTTTAACTGTGACAATTCTGCAATTCTAGAGTGAAGAACAATTTCGCAATCACTGAGTGAATAAATCCGCAAAACTTGAACAAATTCGCAATTAAGTGAATAAATCCGCAATACTTGAACAAATTCGCAATTGATGACCAAATTCCGCAATGAAGACAGGATTCCGCAATTATTGAAGAAATTCGCAATAGGAATAATTCCACAAAGATGACCAGAATTCGCAATTAACTCAGAATTCCGCAATGAGTGAATAAATTCGCAATTCCCAATATGACAAGATTTCGCAATCCTTTAGTGCAAGATTCCGCAATACTTGAACATGAACAATTCCGCAAATCTTGGAATTCAATTTCGCAATTAGAGACAAATTCGCAATTCTTATACACATATAATTCCGCAATTCCTAGAATATTCAAATTCTCAATTGGAGGCCAAGTTCGATTCCGCAATAAGTTTCGCAACATTTGAAAATCTACAATTTCGCAATTAGAGAGAAAGATGCGAAATTTGTACCAGATTTGCTAGAAAACAGGAACACGAAGAACACTTATCAAAAATGTGATTTCACACCAAAAATCAAGCCAAACACCACAAAATTTTGCGTTTTTGACCAAACAAAGTAACCCAAATCACTACAACGTAGATGTAGATGATTTGTCTACTCACAAACACCACAAAAAACACAAAAATTTTGAGGATTCGAGCAAGATAGTGAATAAAATCACACGAACATAATGGAAATATCAAAACCAATCACGTATCTACCCCATGGCGATTGATACCAAATATTGTCTCATATATTTAGATGATTATAGATAGAAAATAGATGAAAATAGATGGATTCTTAGAGAGAGAAAGTAGTGAGAGAAAGTAGAGAGAAGGAGAGGATTAACTTGTTGAATATTAGATTAAGGAATGAATGAAATGAACAATCTACCCTCCTAACATGCTAGGAGGGTATTATATATAGTCCACCCACATGCGGGCTTTAATTGACTATATATTGGGCCGGGCTTGTCTTTTGGACTTTAATTAGTTTAAATCCAAGCCCGTAAACCACGACTAATTAACTAACTATTACAACGTCCTAATTAATGTTACAATAATAACCAATGACCGAACATTTTTGTTTGACTCAATATTTTGAGGCTAACAAAAATGTTCATTGACAAAAAGGCTACGAATCCCACGAAGAGAACGCAATGGTTGGATGTGATTTTGACTCGGTATACTCGATTGAAGCAACATGTTTACACAAAAACTTAAAACATGCTTTCGGCTCAAATAATCTCAAACTTTTCTTTTAAATGCCTTAAGTTACTCATATATGATGTGTTTATATTTGAAGATAGATTTTTAACCATGTTTCTAACGTACCCATTTAACCATTTCTCTAGCAAAGTTTATTATTTCATGTAAATCTTGTCTAGTAGTTGTAAGAAATGGTTTTTAGTTGTGCAAGTACAAGTAATGACTAATGAAAGAAAAATAAAACAAAGATTTAAAATCTTATAAAGTTATGCTAGAAGTGATGATAAAACAAGAACTCGCGATAAAAAAATAGCAACCCAACTCAAAACCCTAGCTCGACCTTAAGCTATCCCCGATGTAACCTAAACCAAATCTAATTTCGTCCTAACTCAAACCCTAGCTTAAAACCCACATAGATCTTCTAACCGTGTGCACCCATGGTGATTGTATGTGTTCGAATGATGTATGTATATGTGTAAGTGATGTGTTTAGATGTGAAGTGTTAGCTTGAAAGTAACATGGAAATAGAGGAAATGGAAGTTAGAGTTGATGATATAGGTGTGTGTTGTTTCGACAGAGAGAGAGACAAAGAGAATGTTATGAGTTTGAGTTAGATTGCAAATAATATGTGTAATATGCATATATTATGTAGCATATACTCGGTCACTTATGAAATGGGTTAGGATTTGGAAAACCTTAGTGAATCTTGGATAGATTTTGGGTATCCAAGAACAAGATTGCTTATAAACATGTGGGGAACTAGTTGTGTGTAAGTTTCGACCACAAGAAGTAAAATAAGAAGTTTTGACAAGCTTTTCTAGGTCATGCAAAATGAGTTGACTTCATTTAGAATAAATTACAAATGCCTTGTATTTTTTTTGTCGTATGTGTTTTTGTGGGAGTATGAATATGGTAAAAGTAAAGTAGTGGGTAAAGGAAAGTATATGTTGGTGTTTAGCCTCATGTAGGTTTATTATATTTTAATTCCTTTTGTGAGTGGAGTATTTGTGAATTAATTAGACTATTGGGGGTTTGAGTTGTAGGATAGAAATAAAATATAGATAGTCTAGTAGTGAAATAATGTGGAGATGAATTGATAGGTAAAATGAGAAGGTGAAATATTTTATGTATTTTTTTATTTTAAATTTTTGTATAGTAAAAGATTGATTAATTGTTAACTTAACAAGTTAACGATAATTATTTATGTTCAAATGATAAAGTGATGAATGACGCGATTTTTGCTAGTGACTCAAAATAATACTGAGCACAAATAATTAACACAAAGAAAAATTAAAAACCATGATATTCCATAAATATGAGATAACTTCTCAATTATTTAAGTTTAGAAGGTTCAAAGCTTGAATTAAATAAATACATGGGGAAAATAAACATGGAAAATTGACGGATGTCACATTAGCCGCTGACAGTTGGCTTTCATCCTTGACATAAACATACTTTAACTTGTTGATGAACATCCCATACCCAAAGAAGGTCTCAGTGGATACAATCCAGCCACTGACAACATATCTCCTATTTCAAGTGGGTATGGAAGAAATGATGATGGTGATCTTGGTAATTTGAAGTCTACTGTTTAAGATAACACAATACTTGGGGGAGGAATTCTTACTTCAATTGCTAAAAATCATCCTGCTTCTCAAATTATTGGTGATATTAACACTCCAGTTAAGACTAGAGGGAAAAAGAAGCTCCAAGGTAGATTAATTGCTAATATTCATAAGAAGGATGATACTCCTTTTGTTCAAGAATGTTTGTTCGCCTGTTTTCTCTCTCCATCAGAATCGAAAAAGATTTTTGATGCTCTTAAATAAAAAAGGTGGGTTGAAGCAATGCAATATGAGCTTCATTATTTTGGAATACATGATGTTTGGGAGCTTGTGTATTTTCCCAAGCATGTTAAACCTATTGTAACACGTTGGGTTCTAAGGAACAAGAAAGATGAGAGAGGCATTGTTATTAGAAACAAGGGAAGATTGGTTCCTTAAGGATATATACAAGAATAAGGTATTAATATGAAGAGGTTTTTGCACGTGTTGCTAGGATAGATGCAATAAGGATTTTCCTAGCCTATGCTTCTTGCATGGGTTTCCAGGTCTACCAAATGGACGTTCAGAGTGCCTTCCTATATGAAAAGATTAAAGAAGAAGTGTATGTGATGCAACTTCCTGGTTTTGAAGATCCATAGAATCCAGACAAGGTTTATTGAGTGAAAAAGGCAATGTATGGCCTTCATCAGGCCCTTATAGCTTGGTATGGCACACTTTTCATATACATAGTGGAAAATGTCTTTAAGAGGGGCACCATAGACCAGACATTGTTCAAAAATAAAAATGGGAAGGATTTTCTTCTTGTGCGGGTCTATGTTGATGATATCATCTTTGATTCATCTAACCAAAATATGAGTGATGAATTTTCCAAGATAATGACAAACCATTTTCAAATAATTGTCATGGGTGAGATGAATTTCTTCTTAGGTCTTCAAGTTCAGCGGAAAGAAGATGGGATTTTTATTTCTCAAAAAAAATATGTGGCTGAGATATTAAAGAAATTTGGTTTCTCAACTCATGAGAAACATGAAAGTACTCCTATGGATAGAGAACGTCCGTGGGGAAAGATTGGAGATGGTAAGGAAGTTGATGTCAGGCATTATAGGTCAATGATTGGATCATTGATGTATCTCACCGCATCTAGGCCATACATCATGTTTGTTGTATGTGTGCACATCATAAAGTGAGTACCAAGGAGTGTCATCTTCATGCTCTTAAAAGGATCTTTAGGTACCTTAGATGCTATCGTAGCTTGGGTTTATGGTATCCTAAGGGCTATCCATTGGATCTTATTGGCTATGCAGACAGTGATTATGAAGGTGATAATGGACAGAGGATATCTACAACTGGTGGGTGTTAGTTCTTGGGGAGTAGGTTAATCTATTGGCAATGTAAGAAACAAACTGTTGTGGCCATCTCAACAACTGAATCAGAGTATGTAGTTGTTGCTGCATGTTGTGGTTAAGTGCTATGGATTCAAAATCAGCTGTTGGACTATGGGTACAATTTTATGCATACCAACATTTTTGTAGATAATAACAGTACATTATGCATCAATAAAAATCTTGTACATCATTCTATTACCAAACACATAGAAATTAGACATCATTTTAAAAGAGATTGTTTTGAAAAAGGTTTAATACATTCGTATAAAATTGACACAGAACAAAATGTATCAGATCTTTTAACTAAACCTTTTGATGTTGGGAGGTTCCAGTACATGGCCTCAAGTATAAGGATGATCAATCCTTGAAAATGTGGTTTTTGGAATTGATGTAAAGTATGTAAAAGATGTGCACTGATACAAGGTTTTTTGCTAGGTTCAATTTTACTCTCGATATCCTCTCGAATTGATCTCAGTCTTAAGTGGAATGATTGTTCTTGGTTACTAAATAAAAGGGTTTGGTTTGGTTTTCTAATCTAATAGAAAGTGGAAATGAAAATTTAAATCGAAGATAATTAATTTAATGATGAGTAATAAAAACTTGAATTTAAACTTGAATTTAAATTAGAATTAAGCTTAAAAGAAAATTAAAATTAAATCAAGGAAACAGTAAAGAAATAGTAAAGAAACAGTAAAACTTTAAAATACCCAAAAGATAACTGATTCGGAAGTTACTATTCATTCGGAAGTTAAGCTTCATTCGGAACTTTTGGATTCATCCGGAACTTATCCTTCATTCGGAAGTTTTGACAAAGGGATTGATTCGGAACTTAAACACTCATCCGGAACTTACTGATTCGGAAGTTTTGGACTTCCGAATGAAGCCCCTTGATTCGGAACTTACTGGTTCGGAAGTCTTTGGTTTGGAAGTCTGGTTTGGTTCGGAACTTTAGCTTCGTTCGGAAGTTTTGGCTTGATCCGGAACTTTTACCTTCGTTCGGAACTTCTTCTTGATTCGGAAGTTTAGCTTGGTTCGGAACTTTTTAATACTAAACTCATTCGGAAGTTACTATTCACTGATTCGGAACTTCTGGGAACCCAGATATAGAAACTTAAGCGAAGAACAAGGAAACACGGTTTTGATCCAAAAATCACCAAGTTTTTCACCAAAAACTAAAATAAATCAATCACAAAGCATCTACTAATCATAAACTACTAATCCCATCAACAAAAACACAAATCCCAACAACTTTTGAGGCTCAAATAAAAAAAAAATAAAAACTTAAGAACTTGAAGATAAAGATGAAGATGAACAAGATTAAATGGAAAGATTAAACAAGACTTTGTATTGAATGATTAATGTTTTAACAAGATCAAACAAGAATTAAAATAACAAGATTTGGAAAACAAAGATTAAAATCACCAATCACCCTAGTGGTGATGGTGATGAAACGGAACAGAGAGAAAGAGTGGGGAAGAAGAAAAAAACTAAAAACTAGTCTAAAATGTGTGAGGGGAGGGCTATTTATAGCCTTGTCTTTTGGTTGGTGAGTGGGCTTTCTCCCATTCTTCTTGTCTTTTCGTCTTTTCAGAAAAGTTTCTGTTTTCGATTCTGATTCGGGATTTGTCGTCGATTAAATTCAACTCGTCTTTTAATTTCTTCGTTTAATAGACTTGAGTTTCTTCGACTTATATAAATCTTCCATCTTTGGTCCTTTTCTTCGATAAATCTTCGAATAGGCCCAGTGACTTCAAATCTTTTGCATCTCTTGGACAATAGACTTTATCTCGAGTCTTTTTCTTCAGTAAAACCCGTGCAATCCCATGTTTTCTTCAATATTCATCCGGTTGGCTCTGAAAACACAATAAACACAAAAACCACGCATAATTCCAAACAAATGATATTAAGTACGTGTTTTGGTCTTGTTTTAGCCATAATTAAGTGGTAAAAGGATGGGTGTTTACACACCTATCAAATCCCCTACACTTAACCATTGCCATGCCCTCATGCAATGCTTAGTGATAAAGCAATTTTACATTTTTCTCATAATTAATCAACCTTGGCCTTATTTAAATTCTACTAAACAAAAATTAAAGAAATAAAACTTCAAGGGTAGCAAAGGGATAGAAACCCATTTTCACTTGAAAATAGCTACATGAAAATAACTTGCAAAGAAATCGATGACTTACATTAGGGCTTTGGCGCTGCGAAGATTTATCACCCTCAAGTTTCACGTTCCCCAAACTAAGCTTAAAAACGAGATCATTGTTATTATAAGTTAGCAATTCAAACACTTACACACATGGCTTAATTAAATGCTTAAACTCCCTTATTCCTAGGTGTATCTCTTATATTTTATTTTTGTCTTAGAATGATCATGAAGATGCATTTTTGGACTTATTTCGATAGTTTATTAGGGCTGAAAGCAAAGTAGGATGATTTGATCAATAGTTAGCTAAAGGACAAAATCTCTTAAAACTGCTTCTCGGGATATCAAAAAGTTCATATCTTGGCATAACTTGGTTCACGATTAGAGACCTTTCTCGGGCCGATATTTGGCATGTACTTCATACTTCATATCTTCGAGAGACGTTCTTGAGATAATGGTCTTCTCATCATAATAGAGTTTCTTCACTTGGAGACTTTTGAGGGGTACTCCAACTTTGTTGACCACGACTTCATGATTATTTCTTCAATCTCTAATTGGGATTTTGAGATACAACGATCCGCCTCCTTTTCGGACTTGGATCTATTTATCCTCATACCTTGTTAGGGTCTTTTCGGATAGACTTCTCCATGATCTTTATGGGAGTTGATTGCTTTTCGTCGTGAGTCTTGATCCTTCATATTGATTTTAGGAATAATGATTTTCACATCACTTGGATCTTCAGCAATAAAATTGAATCCTCATGCCTTGTTAGGGCCTTTTCGGACTCGCCAATCTTCGCGCCCCGCTTCATAAGTTATGCCTTGGCTATGAACTCTTATAATTACCGAGCAACTTTTAAACGATCTTGGGCTAGAAGCTAAGTAACTTTTCAAATCGTAAGACCTTACTTATTGCAGATAAATTATTAGCAAGTGATGGGAGAATAGGCAAATAATTACACCAAGTGAGCTTGTGCAAGAATACCGACTTATAACTGACTCTATCATTTCTCGTCCTCCACAATTTAAAATCTCAAGTAATGAGACTCGTGGACACTTAGCCTAATTAACCAATTAAGGTCTACATGGTTAAGGATACTAGCTAGAATAAACTTGGATAAGTCTATTCGGGTTGAGTCAAAATAAACGCAACGGGCCTAATATGTCAAAGACTTCTAAACTAGCTACCCACTTTATTAATATTTTTGACTTTATTGCGGAATATATACATATGAAAGCAACGATAAAAATTTAAAAATTACAACTAAATGGCCAAAGTTAATGAAAAAATTTGAAAAATGTTGAAAAATAAGATTTTCCGGTTAATTGAAGGCATTTTCATGGAAAAGTCCACTTAAAACTTCGATAGAAGTCCCCCCTACACTTAAGATAAACATTGTCCTCAATGTTTAAGCATGTGGGAGAAGTTTCCCCTACACTTATGACATTGTGCACGTTGGTTAACTCAAGTTAAGGGAGAGACGACTAAAGTGATCAATTTCAAATGTGAGTATGAAGAAAATTGAATCACGATAGTTTAGAGATAGAACCAGATTTTGGATAACACGGGAGCACGGTTCTTCAAAAATTCCAAGAGTGCACTTATCCCTGTAATCACATCACCACACAAAGACAAACACATATAGAAGTCCCCCCCTACACTTAGGGGATTAAAATATAAAAGGATAGATACTCGGGCTGCCTCCCGAGGAGCGCTTGTTTTTGATAACCGAGTCACGAGCCTGACTCGACCCAAAATTAGTTCATGGGGAACGTGGTGAGGGATGGAATCACCTCCTGAGAGGTGTCCTCACCAAAGTACAACTTCACTCGTTGGCCATTCACCTTAAAATTTGGTCCATCAGGTTGAGCGAGCTCGAGAGTACCATATGGAAAAATTTGGGCAATGGTGAATGGGCCGGACCAACGAGATTTGAGCTTTCCCGAGAAGATTTTCAACCGAGAGTTAAAAAGTAAGACTTTGTCTCCAACATGGAACTCTCGGTTTTTGATCTTGGAGTCGTGAATGAGCTTAGTTCTTTCCTTATAGATCAAAGAATTTTCATAAGCCTCATTACGGAGTTCATTTAGCTCATTGAGTTGGATCTTGCGTAGGTCACCGGCTTTGTTTATATCAAAATTAGCCCACTTCAAGGCCCAATAAGCCTTGTGCTCCAACTCAATGGGGAGGTGGCACGCTTTCCCGTACACAAGACGATAAGGCGTACAGCCGATCGGGGTCTTGTAAGCAGTACGGAAAGCCCACAAAGCATCATCAAGTTTATCAGCCCAAGAGGCACGATGCTCTCCCACGGTCCTTTCAAGAATTCGCTTCAGTCCTCGGTTGGATATTTCAGCCTGGCCATTAGTTTGTGGGTGGTAGGCTGTGGAAAGACGATGGTTTACACCGTACTTAGCCATGACTCGAGCAAATTGGTCATTGCAGAAATGAGTCCCACGATCACTAATAATGGCACGAGGCACACCGAATCTAGCGAATAGAGCCTTCAAAAAGTTACAAACCACCCTTGCGTCATTAGTAGGCAAAGCTTTGGCTTCAACCCACTTTGAAACGTAGTCAACGGCTACAAGGATGTATTTGTTTCCTTTAGAAGAAGGGAATGGCCCCATAAAGTCGATACCCCAAACATCAAAAATTTCACACTCTTGAATGAAATTTTGAGGCATCTCGTCTTTATGTGTGATTTTGCCTTGATTTTGGCAAACATCACATCATTTGACCATATCGTGAGCGTCACGGTATATGGAGGGCCACTAAAATCCGGAATCAAACACTTTTTTAGCGGTGAAGTTGGGACCAAAGTGACCACCGGTGGGTCCTTTGTGGCAAGCATTAAGGATTTCAGACGCTGCCGGTCCATCAACACATCGGCGAATAATCAGGTCAGCACATTGTTTGAATAGGTAAGGGTCGTCCCAAAAGTAAGTCTTGATGTCGGTGAAGAACTTCATCTTTTGTTGGGACGTCAACCCTTCCTTGAGAATTCCGCCCGCCAAGTAGTTTGCAAAGTCTGCAAACCACGAGGTTTCATTCGGCTTCGAGTTTATAGACATTAAGGTCTCCAAGGGAAAAGAATCATTGATTTCCTTGGTCAGATGATCCCCTTGGTAAGGATCCTCAAGTCTGCTGAGATGGTCCGCGGCTAGGTTTTCTGCTCCTTTTTTATCGCGAATTTCGATTTTAAATTCCTGGAGCAGCAAAACCCAGCGAAGAAGTCTTGGTTTGGAATCTTGCTTTGTCAACAAGTACTTCAGCGCGGAATGATCGGTATACACAATAGTGGTAGAAAGGACAAGATAGGGGCGGAATTTTTCAAAAGCATAGACAACAGCTAAAAGCTCTTTTTCGGTTGTCGTATAATGCAATTGTGCCCCTGTCATTGTCTTTCTAGCGTAATGGATCGGTTGGAAGTGTTTGTTCACTCTTTGTCCAAGAACCGCTCCAATAGCAAAGTCACTAGCATCGCACATCAACTCAAAGGGTAGCTCCCAATTAGGGGTAACCAAGACGGGTGCCTTAGTGAGCTTATCCTTAAGCGAGTCAAAGGCTTCAAGACACTCTTTGGAAAAGATAAAAGGAGTATCTTTTTCCAAGAGGTGGGTCATCGAGCGAGCGATTTGAGAAAAATCTTTGGTAAATCGACGGTAAAAGCCCGCATGACCCAGAAAACTTCTCACACCCTTCACGGTTGAAGGTGGAGGCAACTTTGCGATAACATCGACTTTAGCACGGTCTACTTCAAGACCGGCTTTCGAGATCTTATGTCCAAGCACGACGCCTTCTTTTACCATAAAATGGCATTTTTCCCAATTCAGAACTAGGCGAGTGTCTTCGCACCGCTTTAGCATACGTTCTAAATTGGCAAGGCAAGAAGAGAAGGAATCACCGAAGACCGAGAAATCATCCATGAAGACTTCCATGGTATGTTCAACCATGTCATGGAAGATAGCTAACATGCACCTTTGGAAAGTCCCGGGCGCATTACATAAGCCAAAAGGCATTCTTTTGTAAGCGAAAGTGCCATAGGGACAAGTGAATGTAGTCTTCTCTTGATCTTGGGGATCGATGGGTATTTGAAAATAACCCGAGAAACCATCAAGAAAGCAGTAATATTCATTACCGGCTAAACGTTCGAGCATTTGGTCCATAAAAGGTAGAGGGAAATGATCCTTTCTCGTGGCATCATTGAGTTTGCGGTAGTCTATACAAACTCTCCACCCAGTAACGAGACGAGTGGGAATCAACTCGTTGTGTTCATTGGGAACAACGGTTATTCCGCCCTTCTTGGGCACACAATGGATTGGACTAACCCACGGTGAATCCGAAATAGGGTAAATCATACCCGCATCAAGAAGTTTGATAACCTCTGTTTTGATGACTTCATGGATTTTTGGATTCACCCTTCGTTGGCTTTGAATAGTGGGCTTATAGTCGTCCTCCATGAGAATTTTGTGTGTGCAGAAGTGAGGATCAATTCCACGAATATCCGAAATCTTCCAAGCAATAGCCTTCTTATGAGCTTTTAGCACGGCAACGAGGCGAGTCTTCTCTTCATCTTTCAAATCCGTTGCAATAATGACGGGCGACTTCTTGTTGTCGTCAAGGAACACGTACTCGAGATGAGGCGGCAACTCCTTAAGTTCCAAATCCGGAGGATTTTCTACGGGAGGCGTTTTCAAAGTCGTGGCATCGATAGCAATAACCATGGGAGATGGAGGCGAAAGATTGTCTTCGGTGAGAAGATTGTCAAAGAAATTCATGTCTTCATCCTCATCGATAGGAGAATCATTAGTAGCTAAATTCGCATCTCCCATGGTATCTTCAAGATTGTTCCAAAATAAATCACCATCTCCAAATAGAGACAACGATGAATCAATGGAGGACACGGTCTCAACTGTGGGAAGAGAGGTAGGAATACTTTTGCAAGCATCATTAAAGTGTTCTTCACAAGCCTCATCAAGAACGTCAATACAATTAACTCTTTCATATGAATAAGGCTGTTTAGACAACTTTCCCATGTTGAAGACTACTTTATCGTCACCCACTCTCATGATAAGCTCACCGGCTTCAACATCAATGAGAGTGCGACCGGTCCTCAAGAATGGACGACCAACAATAAGTGGTACACGGGGGTCCATCTCGTAGTCGACGACAACAAAATCAGCAGGGAAGGTGAATTTGTCGACTCCTACAATGACGTCTTCGGCTATCCCCACTGGATAAGCAACCGTACGGTTGGCCAATTCCAAAGTCATTTTAGTGGGGACTAGCTCTGGGAGAGATAATTGCTTCCAAACACCTAGAGGCATGAGATTAATACTGGCACCTAGATCGGCTAGGGCCATGCAATTCTCTACTCCCGGGAAATTGCAAGGGATAAGAAAACGACCCGGATCACCAAGCTTGGTTGGCAATTTCCTTAAGAGCACTGCAGAGCAATTCTCATTAAGTTGGGTGTTGGCAATATCGAGGAGCTTTTCCTTGTCGCTCAGAAGATCTTTAAACATTTTGGCGTATTTGGGCATGTGTGCGAGAGCCTCAGCGAAGGAGATATTGAAATTCAGTTGTTTGAACATTTTAAGGAAATTCGAAACCTGAATATCATCCTTGCTCTTTTGCTTCTCTTTTCTCAACCTTGAAGGATAAGGTATATTGGAAGAAGAGGAAGGCTTTAGGGGAATAGGATCACTCACAAGCACGGGTGGAGGAGGGGTAGAAATTGGGGAAGGAGAAGGATGAGGAATAGGAGCAGGTGACTCGTTCTCCTTAGTCACAACCACCGGTGGAGGTATAGGAAGCTCGGGTTCCTTGGTACCTTTGCCACTTCGAGTAGTGATTGCTTTCATCTCCCCTCTTGGGTTCGCAACGGTGTTACTCGGAAGAGTACCCGAAGAAGAGGGTTGATTACCATTGAAGAAACTAGCCATCATGTTCCTCAGATCATTGGTTTGGGTATCCAACGTGTTTCGCATGTCGGCTCTCAAATCATTTCCTTGCTTGACCAAATCTGCTTTCAAATTGCGCACTTCCTCTTGGAGATTTCCCACTATCACATCATTGGTCCTCATATAGGTTGCAACCTCTTGGTGTAATGCAGTGGTGGCTTGGTTGGGAGGAGCATTGTATGCAGGTGGTTGGTAAGCAGGTTGTTGGTAGACTTGATTGTTACGTTGAGGTGGTTGTTGCTGCTTATGAGGTGGGATGTATGGTTGTCGAGGCAGTTGTTGTTGTTGAGGAGGGCGATTAAGGTTTTGTTGTTGGTTTGAGTTGGTAGGAGGGAAACCAGGTGGTGAAAGATAGTTGTTTGATCGATAGCTAAGCAAGTTACGGTCACCTTGAGGTCTAGCTTGATAAGCAGGTTGTTGGTAGGTGCCATATGCCGCATTCACATTCTCAGCAGGGTAATCTTGGGTGGCGGTACAAGTTGTGTAAGAGTGAGGACCACCGCATATTTCACAAGGTTGGCTGACAGCGTTCACTTGTGCGTTTTTGGCGTTGTTGCTGTTGTTGTTGCTGACGGTGTAGGTGACAAGCGATTCCAGAAGCGTAGTGATTTTGTCTAATCGCTTGTCGCTGTCACTAGTGCTAGCACTAGCGACATTGGTCCTAACACTCTTGGTTTGCACACGAGATTTATTCTCAATGATATCCCAAGCAGCATTGGAAGTCTTAGCCAATAGATTACCCCCCGAGGCACTGTTCAGTGAATCTTGATCACTCATGCTTAAACCATTATAAAAAGTATTGATTTGATGTACTTTGGTAAAACCATGTTGTGGGCATTTTCTTAAAAGATCTTTAAAGCGATCCCAAGATTCACTGAATGACTCATCGTACTTTTGTTCAAAATTTATGATCTCATTCCGCAAAGCGGTAGTACGAGAGGGTGGAAAAAAGTAGTTGATAAACTTTGTTTCCAAATCCGTCCACGAGAGAATACTCTGTGGCGGTTCCTTAGCAAGCCAATGCCGGGCTTGTCCCTCTAAAGAAAAGGGAAAAAGTTGTAACCTTATAACCTCCTGTGGAACACCATTGAACTTGACCGTGTTGGTGAGTTGCAAGAATCTCTTTATATGGTCATGTGGATCATCAATGGTTTGTCCCAAGAACGGTTGAGCGGAGACCATCTGGATAAAGCCTGATTTTAGCTCGAAATTGTTGGCGGCAATTGGTGGTATAACAATTGAATCTGTGTTGCCATCGACATGAGCTTGCAGCAATTCAATCATTGGGCGATTATCCGGAAGGGGCTCATTGTTGTTGTTATTATTCATGTTATTGTTGTTATTATTGTTTGGAGGTGGTACACCGGCCATGTCTAAGTGATCGAGAGGCTCGGGCTCTTGATATGACGTGGATCGAGTGCGCATACACCTGCAAAAGAACGAACAAAGAAAAACAAAGCACAAATATTTTTGGTTTTTATGTTTTTTTTTAATTTAATTTAATTTTTTTTTTTTTTGTATTTTTGAAAATTTTATATTTTTTAGTTGTTTTTGAAATTTTTTGATGAAAAAGAACGTTCCGGGGAACGGATCCCAAAATCCAAGTTCTCACAAAAAACTTTTGATCTTAACGAGAAGAGCCGGCAGCGGCGCCATTTGATACAAGGTTTTTTGCTAGGTTCAATTTTACTCTCGATATCCTCTCGAATTGATCTCAGTCTTAAGTGGAATGATTGTTCTTGGTTACTAAATAAAAGGGTTTGGTTTGGTTTTCTAATCTAATAGAAAGTGGAAATGAAAATTTAAATCGAAGATAATTAATTTAATGATGAGTAATAAAAACTTGAATTTAAACTTGAATTTAAATTAGAATTAAGCTTAAAAGAAAATTAAAATTAAAGCAAGGAAACAGTAAAGAAATAGTAAAGAAACAGTAAAACTTTAAAATACCCAAAAGATAACTGATTCGGAAGTTACTGTTCATTCGGAAGTTAAGCTTCATTCGGAACTTTTGGATTCATCCGGAACTTATCCTTCATTCGAAAGTTTTGACAAAGGGATTGATTCGGAACTTAAACACTCAGCCGGAACTTACTGATTCGGAAGTTTTGGACTTCCGAATGAAGCCCCTTGATTCGGAACTTACTGGTTCGGAAGTCTTTGGTTCGGAAGTTTGGTTTGGTTCGGAACTTTAGCTTCGTTCGGAAGTTTTGGCTTGATCCGGAACTTTTACCTTCGTTCGGAACTTCTTCTTGATTCGGAAGTTTAGCTTGGTTCGGAACTTTTTAATACTAAACTCATTCGGAAGTTACTATTCACTGATTCGGAACTTCTGGGAACCCAGATACAGAAACTTAAGCGAAGAACAAGGAAACACGGTTTTGATCCAAAAATCACCAAGTTTTTCACCAAAAACTAAAATAAATCAATCACAAAGCATCTACTAATCATAAACTACTAATCCCATCAACAAAAACACAAATCCCAACAACTTTTGAGGCTCAAATCAAAAAAAAAATAAAAACTTAAGAACTTGAAGATAAAGATGAAGATGAACAAGATTAAATGGAAAGATTAAACAAGACTTTGTATTGAATGATTAATGTTTTAACAAGATCAAACAAGAATTAAAATAACAAGATTTGGAAAACAAAGATTAAAATCACCAATCACCCTAGTGGTGATGGTGATGAAACGGAACAGAGAGAAAGAGTGGGGAAGAAGAAAAAAACTAAAAACTAGTCTAAAATGTGTGAGGGGAGGGCTATTTATAGCCTTGTCTTTTGGTTGGTGAGTGGGCTTTCTCCCGTTCTTCTTGTCTTTTCGTCTTTTCAGAAAAGTTTCCGTTTTCGATTCTGATTCGGGATTTGTCGTCGATTAAATTCAACTCGTCTTTTAATTTCTTCGTTTAATAGACTTGAGTTTCTTCGACTTATATAAATCTTCCATCTTTGGTCCTTTTCTTCGATAAATCTTCGAATAGGTCCAGTGACTTCAAATCTTTTGCATCTCTTGGACAATAGACTTTATCTCGAGTCTTTTTCTTCAGTAAAACCCGTGCAATCCCATGTTTTCTTCAATATTCATCCGGTTGGCTCTGAAAACACAATAAACACAAAAACCACGCATAATTCCAAACAAATGATATTAAATATGTGTTTTGGTCTTGTTTTAGCCAGAATTAAGTGGTAAAAGGATGGGTGTTTACACACCTATCATGCACTATTATTAATATTTGTAAAATTAATATTTTCCACTATATTTTCCTATCCGCTGAAAAAGGCATTTTATCCGCTGACACGTGGAAAGAAGCCGCTGACAGCTTTTGTGGTAGTTTTTGTGGTTTTACATCTAATAATGCAGACATGTAGGGCAATTGTACATATGGATACAGAGTTTCTTATGGACACAAAGACAGACTCTTTAGAAAAATAGACGCGACAAATAAATATATTTTTAGTTGGATCAATTGGTAGTTGGTCTCTATCTATGTCAAATAATTCTCCAAGTCTCAGTCCAATACAGTCCAGATAATAATACGGTCCTAATCCTAATTTTTTTTTCCAATAATTATAATAGTATTCTTCGTCTTATTAATTTCTATTGTTCATTAATTAATAATACAATGGTCAAAAATAAAGTGATCATCCCTGTATGGTCGTTTATAAATAAATTATGAGACCCTTGTCCGGGACGCACTTGAATTGGGTCTTTTAGTTTGGTTAGAGCCAATGGGACCCGAAATATACGATTAACACAAAGAATGCCTAATCTCACGCTCCACGCGCTAACTGTGACACCAATTAAGTCTGCGTTAATATATATTATAAATATGTAATATTTATTAAGTTTTAAGTTTTAAGTCTAAACTAATTAAAGGGTTCAAGTTTGATAAGTCTACTAATTAATCGGGATTTATTTTTCTATACAATCTTTAAATAACTAAAATGTTACTAGGAAATGTCAATGCCATATATTTGTTTTTGCTCCGCTTACTGACGCAACACAGTGGCTGTCACACTAGTACTTTAATAAAAAAATAAAGTTTTGGAACTCCATTTCATTTCTCTCTCTCGACGTACGGGACAAAAAGATTTAATACATCCCGATAAAATTGACAACGAACAAAATGTGTCAAATATTTTAAGTAAACCTTTTGATGTTGGGAGGTTCCAGTACTTGGTCTCAAGTATAAGGATGATCAATCCTTGAAAATGTGGTTTTTGGAATTGATGTAAAGTATGTATAATATGTGCACTATTATTAATCTTTGTAAAATTAACATTTTCCACTATATTTTCCTATCCACCGACAAAGGCATTCTATCCGCTGACACGTGGAAAGAAGCCGCTAACAGCTTTTGTGGTAGTTTTTGTGGTTTTTCATCTTACATTGCAGACATGTAGGGAAATTGTACATATGGATACAGAGTTTCTTATGGATTAAATGAGTGTGCCAAATGGTTTATTTATGATGGTTGGAATGTTTCCATTCCTATCTTGAAATAACAATTTTATCACATATACTTTTTAAGCATTCTCATCATAGTTTAAGGGGAGGATTAGGACAACCTTTAGGCTCTTGGGTATTCTTATAATACTCTCATCATAACTCTAGATTATGTTCATAGGTGACTGGGGGTTAGAAGTTATGATGCCATGTTTTTATATATTTGGTGGAATTTTTATCCCTCGAGGCACTGTAGCATGCACGTAATTTATTTTGCATGCATGCTGCCAACACTTTTTGACCTAGATTTGGAATCGGTCGGATGGGAGACTTGGGGTATATATATATTTTGGGTTTACCTGGGAGTTACAAATATTTTATAAAATTTAACTTCAACCCTTAAGAATTGTGTAAGCAAGGGACACTTGAGGACAATTATGTCTATCTTGCTTAAGCAAGTGTGTATGATTGGATAGTGCTTGTGATGCTCAGTCATTTAGGGTTAAAGTTGCTTTCCTTAGTGTTAAAGTTTTGTTAGGTCTTTTATTTTTATTATTTATTTTCTATTTTTGACCCCCTAACAAAACAAATTTTATCCATAGACAAGCACATTTTTAGCCCCAAACAAAGCAAATTTATCCGCTGACAAATATAGTCGTTGCCGCTGACAAAACTTTGACCGTTGAAAAACACTAGGGTCCTACCCAGTTGTTATTTTTACGATATTTTGAGCCGTATTTTTGGAGAGTGGTTATTTTCTTTAATTGGTATGAGATAAGTTTTATTTTTTAAAGATATTCATGATTACTTTTGAGAATTTTTCTCACTTACCTCTATTTTCAACCAATCACATCCCACGTATTTTTCCTATATATTTGGCTCACCATATTGTGTACATGACAACTTGTATTATTTGTTTCACATAATTTTCATTCATACTAAACTTTTTACCTTCATTAAAAGCTTTTTACTTTCATCAATGGAGCCAATGTTTAAACCTACTGATAATGTCTTGGAGTTCAAGGATCAACACAATATGCTTGCATATTTGTCTGTTGATAGACAACAGCCTCAATACACACATATGATAGAGTATTTTATTGGCTTCTCCTCTAAGGTATGCACTTACTCATGCTCCTATCATCCTTGGCACACACATCAAACAGTTTTGGAACAGTGCAAGTTCCACAACAGTTGATGGAGTGCCTAGAATAGAAGGCATCATCCATTGGAAACAATGGGTGGTTACTGAGGCTTTGGTATGCCAAGCCTTGCATCTTAATGATATTGATGGTATAGTCACCCTTCCTATAGAGTTTCTACATGAAGGTCTTCAAGGCTTGGGGTATAGACTCCCCCAACAAAGAAAATTAATAAATATTCTAAGGGCCAGTTTCCCCCAACCTAGAAGTTTTTGATACATGTCCTTCTTCAATGTATTAGTCCTAAATGCTCTTCATTCAATGAAATCAACCGTTCAGTCGAGAGTGCTCTTCTTTGTTTGGCAACTAGGCAACTTTATAACTTTTCAAAAATAATTTTTGAAGGCATGTTGCATAACAAGGGTAGCAGGATGACTCTTGCTTACCCAAGATTCTTACAAATCGTGTTTGATTTACAAGGAGATTGTGGCAGGGATCATCAAAATTTTTATGAGAACCCTGTCCAAAGAAAAAGCTTTTCATAACCTTGAACAGAGAACCATATGAGCCCTTGCCCTTGACACCCCATATGCTTGCTGTAATTAAAGCAGCCTGATAAGTGTGAAGACACTCATCAATTATGACCAAAAAACAACTTAAAACACAGCCCAATAAAATATATTTAACTTTAACTTATCAGAATTACGTGGGTATTTTGTGTTTATGTGTTTTTAGGTAAAAAGATACATTTTAGAGCAAACACGCGTTTTAAAGGGATTTATTTGACAAAATATGAAGAAAAGACAAGACATGCTTTTAAGGACCTTATTTGCCAAATTTTCAAAGATCAAGGACTTAAGTTGCTGAAATTACAAATATTAAGCCTTTCAAATGCAAGTGGAAAAAGATAAAAGTTTGGAAATGCAAAGTGAAACAATTATAAAAGTTCAGGGACTATTTGGAAATTATGTTTGTTAACTTGACTTAATCAGTCAACGTTTTACTTTGATATGAACGCGTCTTCTTCATCACAAAACGAAGAAAGAGAAAAGTTATAACAGTCGTTTCATACCCTTTTTCCACCAAGAGACTACAAATCATTTTTGAGGAAGATACACAAGGAATCAGAAGAAGCTTCGAACTACAAAGTTTTTCATCTCTTCATCCTCTACAAGCTGGTGCTATTTAATTTAATCAAGATCAAGAGTTGAAGAAACCCCCAAAATCCGTGAAGAACCCTAAACACACAATCATCGTATTTACACGTGGCAGATGAAGACTGGAGGTTACACGTCATCCACATCCTCTCAAACGTCTATAAATTCAGAGCTTCCACCTCATTTCGATTCGGTTAGCTAGGTGTAGTTACACATAGTTAGGTGTAGGAGTAGATAAATAATCTTTCACATAGTCTTATTCTTGTTAGATTCAGTTAACTTGTAACCGAATTAGTTTATCTTCTTGTAACTAAATTTTCTTTTCACCATTAATGAAATCCACTTTAGATTCTTCAAGCTTTCTTAATACTCTTTATATTTCTGTTTTTCTTTTACTGTTACTATTCACGTGATTGAAGTTTCTGTTACCTCTTTAATCGATTGAGTTTAGTATTTACAAGCTTCTCTAATCTCTTAATTGTTTAAGCATTTTCTTAGACAAAAGCTCATAAGCTCACAAGAGCTTATGAGAGGTTTTCGAAAGTATTTTGGTTGACTCAGTAGGATAAAACATATATACTTTGGATGTTACAGTTTTATCAGGTAATCTGACTAATTTAGAGTAACTAGTTCGATAAGTTTCGTTTTGGGACAAGCTTATTCAGTAAGTTTGACTTTAGCTTATTGAAGATTCGACCTGGACTAGTTGGCAGTATTAATTCTAGATTTGAGTTAAATTCTGTCAAGTTTGGTTATTATCATTTTCTTCTATTATATCTTTTTGTCAGTTCATAAGCACATAGTTTATGAACTATAACAAGTTTTTGTCAGATTTTGTTATATTGTAGGGTTACAAGTTGCATGTTAGTTGATCTTTGTCTTTTGGTACATTGCTGATTTCTACTGATTACAATTCAAGGTAGTAGTGGCAGTTCACAAGTTGTTAGAGAGACGTAGATGGAGATGTGAATAAAAAGTTAGCTCAACGCTATACTTCACCATCAACGGTTATCCTCGGATAAGAGGTAAGACTTGTTTCATTTTCTCGAAAACGCTAGAGTAATCTGTGGTAATTAGCTGTAATATAGACTTGATTGTATAGTTCTTATAATTCTTGCTATTAGATGTTCAGTTAAATGATCTTGTTAAGTGATTTGATTCATAGTGCGTTTGTTTTTGTGTTGAGTAGCTTGAGAATCGATGTTCGCTTATAGGCAATTTTAGTTCGTAATATTGGTACTGTAAATTTACTTGCCATATTTTCTAGGTCAGTAGGATAACACGTAGGTTGTAAGTGGATGCAAGTTACTTGATTTCATTTTTTCAGGTAGTAATGGTTAAAGGATCTTGAATAATCAAGTGATTAGCCTAGTAGAAGAAGTAAAAAATCATTCCATAAAAGCTAGGACTTAATTTTGATAAAATCAGTTTTGGAAAGAAATAAAAGTTAGCTTTAGTTCTCTGAAAAACACAGTCTTGTGAATCTGTTTCTTTTAAGAGCTATGAAACGTTTTTGAGTAATCCAATCTGTTAAATAGATAAATCTGTTGGTAGACTTAGTTTTATTTTGGGCTAACAGGACTTGTGAACGAATGTATTTGTACTTTTGAATGTTTTATGATATTATAAATCCTTTGGGTCCATCAGTTTAAAGTTTGACTATTTTACTTCTTAATTGGGGCTTGTTATATTACTGGACTTCTAAATAGCAGATTTAATTTGTAGTTTTATAATTTTTGCATTGTTATAAATATTAGCTTTGCATTTGGTAAATTTTATTTGTAGTATAAATTTGTATTATTCATTTTAATATGTTGTACATTTTAATGTGGTTCTTACAATATGTTTTACATAGTAAGTATATGTAGTAATAGATATTATTTTCACTTTTACATGCTTTATGCCAAGTAGTCATACACACCATTCAACCTTCTATCACCAAAAACAATTAAGTCATACTTGTGAAATTGTTTTGTTGGATCAATATTTACTGACCCTAAAGCAACTCTAGGATTTGAATATAAAATCCCCCTAAGTGTTTCATGCTCAGCAGTAAGGCCAATCTGCTGAAGGATGACCAGAGGAACAAAGTTCCTACTGAAGACTTTATAGTTGAAGAAAGTTCAGCACTCCCCTTCCAGATAACTTAGAAGACAAAGGAGTCTTCGCTTCAAATACTAGGCGGTCTAGTTGCTGAAGAACAAGGACTGAAGAATGGCTTTCAGTTCAGCTTGGTTTGACAATACCAAACTGAATGATGTCGATCTCCTCTAGGATACAAAAGACTCTTCAGTATTCTGATGGTTTGCATTAGGCGGGAAAAAATAACTTTAAGTCAAAGTAGGTTGCTTTTATACTTAGATATAAGTACAACCTTTATCTTTTCTAGAATAATTTAATATGTACTTTGTACTGTTTATCCAGCATGGGCATCAACCACCCACTCGATAAACCCATGCATTGAAACATACCAAATGCAAACCCTAGTTTACACTTCCTATATAAGGAGTGCACATTGGGAAAGAAAGGGTTAACCAATACAAGAGCTTAAACTATGGAAACCTTTCTCTCTCGATACCAACTAAACCGTATAGCCAAGATGCATGTGAATGTTTAGATTAGAGCTTAGAATTTAACTTTGGTTAGACGTTTAAGTAGAGGAGATCACAACCCATTGTCATTCCACCACTTTGTTATTCCGCAAACAAAGTGGGTTATAGATTCCTTATTTGATTCTTATAAAAGTTTATACGTTGAAAAGTATATTGGTATTGTTGTTTTAATCTTTCATAGTTATTATCTAATGTTAAAACAACACACTTGGGTCGAAGTAAAGAGTTATTACTTAAGTTAATAAGTAATAATGAATTACAAGGGACCAACAAGTGGTATCAGAGGAGTTTGATTGGCTAAACTTTTATTTTATTAAACTGCTCATTTAAAAGTTTTCAAATCAAGACCCAAAAATGGCTCAAGTTATACCACAAACCCTAGAATATAGGGGTGGCCAACTCAATGTTGCTCTTGTACTAGAGGTAACCAATTTTACAAATTGGAAGAAGATGTTTCTTACCCACGTGGTTGGGATTGAACCTCAATTCCTTGGAATCATTAAAAATGGTCCTTTTGTTCCTATAGTTAGTGATAGGTGTGAAAACACCCATCCTTTTACCACTTAATTCTGGCTAAAACAAGACCAAAACACGTATTTAATATCATTTGTTTGGAATTATGCGTGGTTTTTGTGTTTATTGTGTTTTCAGAGCCAACCGGGAGAATATTGAAGAAAACATGGGATTGCACGGGTTTTATCAAGGAAAAAGACTCAAGATGAAGTCTATTGTCCAAGAGATGCAAAGATTTAAAGTCATTGTGCCTATTTGAAGATTTATCGAAGAATAGAGCCAAAGATGGAAGATTCATATATGTCAAAGAACTCGAGTCTATTAAATAGAAGATTATAAGACGAGTTGGAATTATTCACCGACACTTCTCAAATCCAAGTCGGAAACGTTTATTTAAAGACGCATGAAGACTTAAGAAGAAAGAAGAAAAAGAAGCCCGAATCAAAGCCCAATCAAGAGCCCATCAACACCATGTACACACCTATATAAAGGCCCTTACTTCACAAAAATTCACACTTAGTTACTTAGTTTTTAGTTTTTAGTTTTTCTCTCTAATTTTAGAGAGAGAGAGTTGAGAACTTTCTCTCACTACTTTTCATCTTTTTCTCTTTCAAGATTAACTCTTTATATTGCTTATTTTTATTAATCAAGTTCCATTTTAAGCTTTTATCTCTTAATCTCATTCTACTTTTCTTTGATTTAAGATTGATTTTGGTGTGATTATCATGTGATCCGTGTTGTTCTAATTGATTTCATGCTAAAAAGTTAATCTTTTGATCATTTTATAAGTTTTCATTTGATTAAGCTTTAAGACTTTTGTGCTTATTGGCTTATTTTTATGATTATCTTACTTTTCTTATTAAAAAGTTATTAAAAAGTTTAAGTTTTTATTGTTTGATCTAAAAAGTTGTTTGATTTCGGGTTGATAAGTTGATTCTAGTGCTTATTTGATCCGGTTTAAGCATTGATTCGAGTTAGTTTTGGGTTTTAGCTTATCCTAATAGCTTATTTCCATTGCTAAGATTCGAACTTGCACCATTTTCGGAAAAGGCAAAGCCCTTTTCCGACCATAACATTCCGACTAGCGACACCCACCCTTTCCGATTGACTCCAATCGGAAAAGGGTTTAGTTTTCCGATTGGGGCATTGTGCACATTCCGACCGTAGTCAATTTATTGTATTCCGACGGGTAGAAGTACTACATTCCGACTGAGCAAGTTGTTGTATTCCGATTGATGCCCATTTAATATTCCGATTGGTGCTATTTCTCCAGTATTCCGATCAGCAGCATATTGTGGTTATTCCGATTGACTCGTTGGCTCACATTCCGATCACTCCCAATCGGAATACATTCCGATTGGTGCATCTTTTCTACTATTCCGATTTGAGTATTTTTTTTTTGTTACGATCCCACTTTCTTTTAGTACTTTCCAATTAAGTCCATATTTTTACAAAACCTTCCAAGTGTTAGTTTTTATTGAGTGTTCATTTATTTTCCTCGCATAATCTTTAAAGTTTTCAAACGTTAATCATTTAAATCTTTTACTTTACTCTTCGACACTTAATTTCTTGTCATTAGTTTAAAATAGATAAACAAACCAACCACTTTCTTTTAACCAAGAACAAATCATTCCACTTAAGACCAAGATCAATTCGAGAGGATATCGAGAGTAAAATTGAACCTAGCAAAATCACTACATACCAAATGGCGCCGCTGCCGGCTCTTTTCGTGAAGATCAAAGGTTTTTTGTGAGTGACGCGTTGGATTTTGGGATCCGTTCACTTGTGAACGTTATTTTTCTTGTCAACAATTTTCAAAAATCCAAAAACATTTGAAAAATCATAAAAAGCATTTCTTTTTCAAAGTTTTGCACCAAAAATATTCTTCTTGCTTATCTATCTTTCTTCATGGATTTTTATGTCCATTGCGTCCGGTGTGGGAAACAATTATCTGGGAACAAGTCTTGTCAATGGTGTACATGTGAGCGGTGCGGAAACGATATCGACTACACACAATTCGGATTTTGTCCCTTGTGCAACTCGACTAATTCATTCTTTTTGAACCCACCTCCTGTTCCCCCGTGCATCTATTGTGGAAGCGATTCTCATTGGCATGTTTCGTGCCCGGTTCGATACCCGTATGGTCACGGGCAAGAACCGGGGTACAATTATGACAATGAAAATAGCTATCCACAAGACGCACCTAATTTTTTTCCACACCCGGTTTGCAACAACTGTGGGGGTCCTCACGATACCTATTATTGTCAACCAATGAATTATTATGAGCAAAATCTGGATCCTCAGTTTTCTTCACCTATGGATTATTATGAACCAAACCCGGTTTCTAATTATTCCCAACCGATGAACAACTATGAGCCACAACCTTGCTATAATTCAGGTTTTCAACACTATGAGCCCCCACCGCACTCACTCGATCATCAGCCTCGTCACGGGATGAGTTACCAAGAACCAATTGTCGATCTTGCTACAGCTTTTCAAGCGCAATCAAAAGAGCTTTTACACACGCTGCAAACTTGTATGGAGTCATTTTTACAGCAGCAAGATCAGACGAGTACCCATATCCCTGAGCATATTATTGACCCTATAAATAATGAGGAGAGTGATGATGATATTGAGGTTATTTTCGACGAGGAGGAATTTCTAAAGCAAAATACTTCACTCCTTAGTGATGATAGCTTTCACATTCCTGAGATCGATGAGTTTCTTGCTATTGATACACCCGTGGAATACACATCCGGGTATGCTGATGTGGATGGAGATATACTTTTTCTAGAGGATTTATTACACGATGACACTACACCTTCTATTCCAGAGGTAGAAAGATGTGAATCTACTGAAAAAGGAACACAGGTGGAAGGTAATTGTTCTCATACTTCTCATACTATATTGCCACCTCATCCTCCCACGTGCACACCCAAGCGGGTGATGTATCACTTTTACTCTACTCGTTTTATACCAGGAAATGAGGATGAGTGTTTTGATCCGGGAGGTGACATTGATTATGCTATGATTGATAACAATACGGCTTTGCCGTTTGCTCAGCATCCATTGTCTTTGGGGGATGACAATGTGCTTACTATACCCAACCCACCTCCCATGGATCTTGCCTTCACATACTATACGTATGTTGAAAGGACCTTTCTCCCTTTCAAGACTTATTCCCCCGCCTCTCCTTTATTAATGTCTACCGGGAACGAGGACAAGGTCTTTGATCCCGGTATCACATTGGAGGCTTCCCCATGGACTATTTAATTCGGGGACGAGTCAGGTTCGTGACTCGGTTAACAAAAACAAGCGCTTTTTGGGAGGCAACCCAATTATCTATCTATTTTCAACATAAGTGTAGGGGGGAGCCCCGTTGGTGTTTCTTGTTCTCTTTCTTATCATATGCAGGGATTAGAGCTTCAAAGACACACTCTTGATGACTTTTGACGAACCGTGATTCCGTGTTCCCTTCTTCCCGGTTCTATCCTAAACTCTTTTCGATTCACTATTTTATATTTCTCAATATTAAAATAGGAATCTCTTTAGTTATCTTTTCCTTAACGCGATTTAAACAAAGTGCACAATGTCCTAAGTGTAGGGGAGTTTACTCCCACATGCTTAAACATTGAGGACAATGTTTATATTAAGTGTAGGGGGGACTTCTATCGAAGTTAAGTGGTCTTTTCCTTGTATTTGCCCTCATTTTAACCGGAAAATCAATTTTTCGACATTTTTCAAAATTTTTAATCTATTTTGGCCTAGTTGTAGTCCCCTTTATTTTTGCTATTTTTCTCCTATTTTAATAAAATGGTTTTAACAAGTTTAGTTATCTTAGATATATTAGGCCCGTTGTGAATTTTTTGACTCAACCCGAGTTTACTTATCCAAGTTCACTCTAGCTAGTATCCTTAACCATGTAGACCTTAATTGGTTTATTAGGCTAAGCATCCACGAGTCTCATTCCTTGAGATTTTAAATTGTGGAGAACGAGAAATGATAGAGTTGGTTACAAGTTTGGTATTCTCTCATTAACTTATGTGAGTTAATTATGATCTTTTTCTCCCATCACTTGCTAATAAATTATCTGCAATAAGTAAGGTCGTACAATTTGAAAAGTTACTTAGCTTCTAGCCCAAGATCGTTTAAAAGTTGCTCGGTAATGATAAGAGTTCATAGCCAAGGCATAACTTATGAAGCGGGGTGCGAAGATTGGCGAGTCCGAAAAGGCCCTAACAAGGCATGAGGATTCAATTTTATTGCTGAAGATCCAAAGTGATGTGAAAAGCATTATTCCCAAAATCAATATGAAGGATCAAGACTCACGACGAAAAGCAATCAACTCCCATAAAGATCATGGAGAAGTCTATCCGAAAAGACCCTAACAAGGTATGAGGATAAATAGATCCAAGTCCGAAAAGGAGGCGGATCGTTGTATCTCAAAATCCCAATTAGAGATTGAAGAAATAATCATGAAGTCGTGGTCAACAAAGTTGGAGTACCTCTCAAAAGTCTCCAAGTGAAGAAACTCTATGAACGATGAGAAGACCATTATCTCAAGAACGTCTCTCAAGATATGAAGTATGAAGTACATGCCAAATATCGGCCCGAGAAAGGTCTCAAATCGCGAACCAAGTTATGCCAAGATATGAACTCTTTGATATCCCGAGAAGCAGTTTTAAAAGATTTTGTCCTTTAGCTAACTATTGATCAAATCGTCCTACTTTGCTTTCAGCCCTAAATAACTATCGAAATAAGTCCAAAAATGCATCTTCATGATCATTCTAAGACAAAAATAAAATATAAGAGATACACCTAGGAATAAGGGAGTCTAAGCATTTAATTAAGCCATGTGTGTAAGTGTCTGAATTACTAACTTATAATAACAATGATCTCGTTTTTAAGCTTAGTTTGGGGAACGTGAAACTTGAGGGTGATAAATCTTCGCAGTACCGAAGCCCTAATGTAAGTCCTCGATCTCTTTACAAGTTATTACCACGTAAGCTATTTTCCATCCTTTTGTTTACTTTAAAGTTTTAATTTCTCTTAGTACTTTAATTTTTTGTTTAGTAGTATTTTAATAAGGCCAAGGTTGATTGATTATGAGAAAAGTGTAAATGAGCTTTGTCACTAATGCATTGCATGAGGGCATGGCAATGGTTAAGTGTAGGGGATTTGATAGGTGTGAAAACACCCATCCTTTTACCACTTAATTCTGGCTAAAACAAGACCAAAACACGTATTTAATATCATTTGTTTGGAATTATGCGTGGTTTTTGTGTTTATTGTGTTTTCAGAGCCAACCGGGAGAATATTGAAGAAAACATGGGATTGCACGGGTTTTATCAAGGAAAAAGACTCAAGATGAAGTCTATTGTCCAAGAGATGCAAAGATTTAAAGTCATTGTGCCTATTTGAAGATTTATCGAAGAATAGAGCCAAAGATGGAAGATTCATATATGTCAAAGAACTCGAGTCTATTAAATAGAAGATTATAAGACGAGTTGGAATTATTCACCGACACTTCTCAAATCCAAGTCGGAAACGTTTATTTAAAGACGCATGAAGACTTAAGAAGAAAGAAGAAAAAGAAGCCCGAATCAAAGCCCAATCAAGAGCCCATCAACACCATGTACACACCTATATAAAGGCCCTTACTTCACAAAAATTCACACTTAGTTACTTAGTTTTTAGTTTTTAGTTTTTCTCTCTAATTTTAGAGAGAGAGAGTTGAGAACTTTCTCTCACTACTTTTCATCTTTTTCTCTTTCAAGATTAACTCTTTGTATTGCTTATTTTTATTAATCAAGTTCCATTTTAAGCTTTTATCTCTTAATCTCATTCTACTTTTCTTTGATTTAAGATTGATTTTGGTGTGATTATCATGTGATCCGTGTTGTTCTAATTGATTTCATGCTAAAAAGTTAATCTTTTGATCATTTTATAAGTTTTCATTTGATTAAGCTTTAAGACTTTTGTGCTTATTGGCTTATTTTTATGATTATCTTACTTTTCTTATTAAAAAGTTATTAAAAAGTTTAAGTTTTTATTGTTTGATCTAAAAAGTTGTTTGATTTCGGGTTGATAAGTTGATTCTAGTGCTTATTTGATCCGGTTTAAGCATTGATTCGAGTTAGTTTTGGGTTTTAGCTTATCCTAATAGCTTATTTCCATTGCTAAGATTCGAACTTGCACCATTTTCGGAAAAGGCAAAGCCCTTTTCCGACCATAACATTCCGACTAGCGACACCCACCCTTTCCGATTGACTCCAATCGGAAAAGGGTTTAGTTTTCCGATTGGGGCATTGTGCACATTCCGACCGTAGTCAATTTATTGTATTCCGACGGGTAGAAGTACTACATTCCGACTGAGCAAGTTGTTGTATTCCGATTGATGCCCATTTAATATTCCGATTGGTGCTATTTCTCCAGTATTCCGATCAGCAGCATATTGTGGTTATTCCGATTGACTCGTTGGCTCACATTCCGATCACTCCCAATCGGAATACATTCCGATTGGTGCATCTTTTCTACTATTCCGATTTGAGTATTTTTTTTTTGTTACGATCCCACTTTCTTTTAGTACTTTCCAATTAAGTCCATATTTTTACAAAACCTTCCAAGTGTTAGTTTTTATTGAGTGTTCATTTATTTTCCTCGCATAATCTTTAAAGTTTTCAAACGTTAATCATTTAAATCTTTTACTTTACTCTTCGACACTTAATTTCTTGTCATTAGTTTAAAATAGATAAACAAACCAACCACTTTCTTTTAACCAAGAACAAATCATTCCACTTAAGACCAAGATCAATTCGAGAGGATATCGAGAGTAAAATTGAACCTAGCAAAATCACTACATACCAGTTAGGGACAATAAAAAACCTGAAGTACAATGGACTGCGGATGATAGAAAAGCTGCTAACCTAGATCAGCGTCTCAAAAGTCTCATCATGTCTGTGCTTCTAGATGACCAAATGAATTCTGTTGTAAATTATGAAACAGCCAAAGCTACATGGTAGGACCTTATTCTTTACCATGGGGGACCCTCTGATGTAAAAGAAACCAGAATCATGGATTTAAAGCTTCAATACAACACCTTCAAGCACAAAGAAAGGGAAACCCTCACACAGACATTCACCAGATACAAAGCACTGATGAATGAACTTGTGAATGATGGTGTTGAGCTTTCAAAGCTTGAAATCAACACAGTTTTTGTAAATACATTGCCAAAGAAGTGGCTCAGTTTCTGCCAAATCTTGAGAAATGCGAATCACATTAAAGATTGTGATCTGGCCTCTCTTTTTGGGAAACTAAAATATGAAGAAAATTAACCATTTCTACAACCTTGTCTACAGCTTTCTTCAGTGAAGCTGTCATTTAAGACTACCAAGACAGTCCTGATGATGAGGAAGACACTAGATCTAGTGAGGAATATCTGAATGACCTCAAAGAGGAATTTCATGAAAGAGAACTTCTGGCCAAGTCTATAAGGTTCTTTAAGAGAGGATGCAAGTTCTCCAGCTCCAAAAAGCTTCGGTTGACACTGAATGCTACAAATGTGGGAACACTGGTCACTATGCTAGGGATTGTTATTAAAAAACGTCTGTCCCTTCATATTCCTCACCAGCTCAATCAAGACCCTCTGGTCAATCATCATTTCAACTAAAAGAAATTTCTTCTACTCCATTTTAGCAAAACAGGGCTGAACTTAGACCAACAAAATACTTTGAGGCCAAATAAAGAGAAATCAAGGCTAGATTGGCTCTCATGAGTACTGAAAGTTCTTCTTCCAAGGCCCCCAAGCAAGACAAAAACAAAGGTCTTGTTGCTGAAGCTTATGAATGGGATGAAGAAGATGTTTCTTCAGATGATGATGAATTGGTCAACGTGAAAGTGCTGATGGCACTTTCTGATGATGAAGGGGATAACTCCAATGTTGTGGCATTAAATTTGTCTTTGATTTCCTGTGTATTAATCTAAAATTTGTTGAAGAACAAAGAAACAATTTTCTTGAAAAATTTCACAAACTTGTTCTAAAACTTGAAGATTTTGAAAGTAAGCAAATAGAGCTAAAAGAAGCTAAACTTGATATTCATACTATTCAACAACTGAACAGAGAGATTCTTGATGAAAATAACTCCCTAAGAGTTGAACTAAAAGAATCAAAAGACATTGTAAAATCTTGCCTTAGATACTTTGATAGGGTAAATCAATGCATCAATGAACAAATTCCTGCTCAAAAAAGGAAAATGCTTTGTGCTGAAGGATCCTCCAGCACCAAATCCCTTACCCTTTGTCAAAGCCTCAAATGAGGATGGTAGCTCGATCCATGACATTGAAAGGTCAGGTGAAGAGAATTTACCCAATCATGATACTGGACGAATCCTTCTTCCTATGTTCCAAGCAAATGCTGACACTTCAGCACCAGTTGAGTCCTCAGTTACTGAGGATGACTCAGATGATGATATAGAGAATGAAGTAAGTACCCCATTTCCTCCTTTGAAGAAGCTGGTTGGTGTTGAACCCTCTATTGGACCATAATCAATCTAGTTTATCATCAAGTCAGACACCTCACTCAAAAGTTAGTTCTTCCAAACATGTCAAAATTGACACTTCAAAGAACTCCTCAGCTCCTGCTGAAGGATCACTTATGGGAACTTCCTCTTCAGTTTCAACAAATAAACTGAAGAATGCTAGATCTAAAGAAGATGATAGAATGTCTCTTGTCATGCAAGAGATCAATGATCTTAAATTGCAACTCAGGCAGCAGCAAACACCAACACGATTCAGAGATGAACCTTCCGATTCTCCTCATTTCATGTACAATACACAATTTAAAAAGGCTTGTGATTTATGTGGTCTAAACAACCATCTCACTGAAACTTGCCTAAGAGTGATTTATTGTACTAAATGTGAAAGGAATGATCATCGCACTTGTGAACACACTCAGTATATGTTGGCCAAAACAAGTGCTGATGCTCACAAAACTGAAGCATCTGATTCCAGGCGAAATATGCCTTTCCCACCCTGCATTCATTGTGGTATGGCAATCATCACTCAGATGACAGCCACTATTACGATGTTTGTAATATTTTTGGAAGTTATGACCATGACACTCATGGACATAATCGTATCATCTCACTCAGAAGAGGTATTAAACCAAGAAACCCAAACTCTATTACTAAATGTTGTGAAACTTGTGGAAGCGATATCCACACTACATCTGATCACAACCATATAGAGTGGTTCAGAAGAGGTGAAGCCCTCCAGGCTAAGAAAGAAAAAGCTGTTCAGACCTCTTCTTCTTCTGAGCAATCATACATACCCTATATAAGAGGACCCTTCAGATCGAGAACACCTTCTAGATCTAAAACCCCCACCCAACAAAGGTGGGTTTCAAAACAAAACTGACCATTTCAATAACTTGTGCAGTATGATCACATGAAGCCTATTTGGTACCTAGATAGTGATTACTCAAGGCATATGACTGGAACCAAAAGTCATCTGCACTAGTATAAGGAGGAACAAAGTCCTAAATTTGTTTTTGGTGATAACTCATCAGCTACTACTGAAGGATTTGGTTCAGTAAAATGTAATGGTATAGTTTTCTCAAGGGTGGCATATGTCAATGGATTGAAGCACAACCTCATCAGTATAAGTCAACTTTGTGATGCAAAGTATCTTGTGCTGTTTGATGGCAAAAAAGGTACAATCTTCAACTCCAATCATGAAACTATGATGATTGCTCCCAAAGTCAATGATGTTTATGTCATGAACATGAACTCTACTCAGGAGACATGCATCTTTTCTAAAGCCTCTAATATTACCAACTGGCTTTGGCATAAGAGGCTCTCCTATCTCAACTTTAAAACAATAACTCTTCTGGCAAAACAAAATCTTGTTATTGGTCTTCCTTCACTTGTCTATTCCAAGGACAAACCATGCTCAGCATGTGAAAAAGGGAAGCACCATAGGGCCAGTTTCAAAACAAAGCAAACTTTCTTAATCAAAGAAAGTCTTCATTTGCTTCACATAGACTTATTTAGCCCAGTATCACCTAGGGCCATTTGTAATGAAAAATATACATTTTTCATTGTTGATGAGTACTCTAGGTACACTTGGGTATATTTTTTTACAAAGAAAAGCCATGCACCAGATGCCATTATGTTTTCATCAAAAGAGTTGAAAATGAAAATGACACTCATGTCAAACAACTCAGAACTGACAATGGCACTGAATTCAGAAATCACACATTGATCACATTCTGTGATGACAAAGGAATTTCCCAAAATTTCTCATCTCCTTACACACCTGGACAAAATGGTGTGGCTGAAAGAAGGAACATAACTTTCATTGAAGCAGCAAGGACAATGCTTGCTAGATCTGCTCTCTCTAATCATTTTTGGATTGATGCTGTAGCCACTGCTTGCTACACTCAAAATAGATCCATCATTGTGAAGAGACACATGAAGACTCCATATGAATTCTTCAGGGGGAGAATTCCAAACATTTCATTCTTACATGTGTTTGGGTGTCCAGTATTCATTCATAATCAGAAGGATCACCTTGGAAAGTTTGATGAAAAATCTAGTGATGGTTACTTCCTTGGATACTCTCTAGTATCTAAAGCATACAGAGTCTTCAACACAAGAAGACAATGTATTGAAGAAACCTATCACATCACTTTTACAAATCCATCATATGATGAACTTCATATTCATGAATCTCACAATTATCCATCTGATGAATTTGAACATTATCAGCCTTCTCAAAAATATCAAACAAGCAACTCAGTCCCTCATATTGATCCATTTGAAGATATGAAAAGTCCTACAAAAGGAAATCCTTTAGTATCACATACTGATGGCTGTCAATCAAATAATGATCAATCTTAAAATGATCAAAATGATCAGCAAGGCAACACAAATGACCAGAATGGTCAGTCTCAAAACAATCTGCATGCTGACACACATGATCAAAATGATCAATCATATACAGCTGCTGATGAACAATCTGAGCCCCTTGCTCAAAGCTCTCCTATCATCTCTAGGGAATTAGGTCTTGGATATGTTACTTCTGACCAAGAAGGAAGCCCTCCATTGATTGAACCTTTGTCCACTGAATATCCTTTAGTGGACACTAGATATAATCTAAGTCCAAGTCCATGTAATGGACTTTAAAGCTCTAGCTCTAATCATGATACCAGTACCTATTCTCCAGCTCCAAAAAAATCTTGGACTTAAAATAGTCACATACAGCTGGTGAACATAATAGACAATCCTGGTGAATGTAGAGTCACTAGATCTATGGCAAAGAAACTGAGTGCTGCTTCATCTAGAGAACTCCTCTATGCAAACTTTCTCTCAGATATTGAACCTACAAAGGTTTTTGAAGCACTCACACACCCTGGATGGGTGGATGTCATGCAAGAGGAACTCAATCAATTTGAAAGAAACAAAGTTTGGAATTAGGTTCCTCTTCCATATGGTAAATCAACCAATGGCACCAAATGGGTTTACAAGCTCAAAAGAGATGAAACCAATGCAGTGACCAAAAATAAAGCTCGGCTGGTGGCCCAAGGATTCAATCAAGATCCTGGTGTTGATTTTGATCAAACCTTTGCTCCAATTGCACGTATGGAAGCCATACGAATCTTCCTGGCTTATTCCACGTACATGAACTTCATCATCTACCAAATGGATGGTGACCTAAAAGAAGAAGTTTATGTTACTCAGCCTCCTGGCTTTGAGAGTAGTAAATAGCCAAATCATGTCTACAAGCTCTACAAAGCTTTGTATGGACTGAAGCAAGCTCCAAGATCATGGTATGAAACTCTCTCAACATTTCTCATGGAACATAAATTTTTTAGAGGAAAAATAGATAGCACCTTGTTCATCTATAAATCTAAAACTGACACCATTCTGGTACAAATTTATGTGGATGACATATCGTTGGTTCTACAAGCTTGAAACTTTGCAAACAATTTTCCAAGCATATGACCAACAAGTTTGAGATGAGTATGATGGGAGAACTCACATACTTCCTTGGTCTTCAGATTAAACAATCTGACCAAGGCATCTCCATCAATCAAGAAAAATATGTCAAGGATCTGCTAAAGAAGTATGATATCAATTGTGCTTTAGTGAAGACTCCAATGGTACCCCCTAACAACTTAGGACCTGATCTCAATGGACAATCAGTCAATGAGACTCGGTATAGAGGTATGATTGGGTCGCTCATGTACTTAACTGCAAGCAGGCCTGATATTCAATTCTCTACATTCCTTTGTGCAAGATACCAAACAGATCCAAAGGAATCACACCTTACTGATGTAAAGAGAATCTTAAGATACCTAAAAGGTACACCAAGTCTAGGTCATTGGTACCCCAAATCCTCAGGTTTTGACCTAAAGGGGTATTCAGATTCTGACTATGATGGATGCAATTAGGACATAAAAAGCACTTCTAGTGCCTGCCAATTGGTAGGTGACAAACTTGTGTGTTGGAGTGCTAAAAACCAACAAACAGTTGCCATGTCATTAGCAGAAGTTGAATATGTGGCAACTGCTGGATGTTGTGCCAATGTTCTTTGTATGAAAAGCCAATTGGCTAATTATGACATAGAATACGAAAAGGTACAAATCTTTTGTGATAACACTAGTGCTATTGCAATATCCAACAATCCAGTCCTCTACTCAAGAACAAAACACATTGATATCAGATATTACTTTATCAGAGATCACACTGTGAAAGGGGACATTGAATTACATTTCATCCCCACTCATTACCAATTGGCTGATATCTTCACCAAACCATTGGATGAACCAACTTTCAAAAGATTGATAATAGACCTTGGTATGCTGAACATTGATAATACAAAACCTGAACCTTCAACATTTAATGAAGAAGCTTGATGGTTCAGCATTTCTTAAAAGATTTTGATTAATGTTAAGTAGCATTGTCTATGTAAAGGAGTGTGCAATATCATGTGTCTATTTCACTTTATGTGATTGTGTATATGATGTTTTGTCGCCTTATCTGATTCACTGAAGCTGAACAAATAATCACCAGTCATCAAAATATTTCTTCAGCAATGCTGAACAAAATTTTTAATACAACTGAGTAGCAAGGCCTGAGTAGAGGAGCGTGCAATGTCATATGTCTTGTTCACTTATGTAAACATTTATATGGGGTTTTGTCGCCTCATCTGACACACTGAAGCTCACAAGCGTCCATATCAATGTCAACATATCTGAGCAACAGAATTTAAAACAAATCAATCATGTGACTCTATGGAGTTAATGGCATTAAATTTCTTGAGAATAAATAAAAAAACATTCTTTCAAAAGGTGTCAATTGTTTATCTAGGAAATATCAAGCGTCCATATCAATGTCAACAACTTTCTGACACAATGAGGCGTTTCACTGGTCAAAGCAACAGAAAATCATCACATTTTTCAGAACATTAATGAGAGAGTTTGAGCCATTTGTTCACAAGAAACCCTAAAAGTTTCATTCTCTTTTCAAATGTTTTATAAACTTTGAGAAATCAGTTTAAAAAAGTGTTTACATATAACTTTTGAAGATTGAAGATTCATATCATTTGCAATTTCAAACAAAAAACACACACAAATCTCTCTCTTTCAAAAGAAAACACACACAATAAACATCAATGTCTGATGAATCCTCTTCACAACCACAAGAGATTGAGATCACCCTCAATCCTCCATCCATGTTAAATATCCCATTGAGGAGATATTATTTAAACCCAAAAACCTCACCTTGATAAAGCCAGAAACCCTAACATCTGAACCTGGAAAGCAAATACTAAACTTTTATCCAAATGTGTGATTCGTGATTCCGTGTTCAAGGATCCAGGGGTTATGTTTGAAAATGTGTTAAATGAATTTTAATTCACAGCACAAGGGTCAAAGAACAAGAAATCTATTGATTTTGTTTCTACAACTTTAGGTATTCATGGGAAAATAAGTTTAAAGTTGTTTAGAAGGGTATTAGGGTTAAACTATTTGGAGGACTCTAGTGAATATGAGGCTGTACCCAATGATTTCTCTGTTGTCAAATAATTTTTTAAAGAAATTGGGTACACTGAAGAGATTAGTGAGAAAGGTGGGTTGAAGAGAAGCTGCTTTCCACCTAAGTGGAAACTTATGATGTCCATCTTAATTGATTGTCTGGGTGGGAAAACTGGTGGGCTTGATCAAACCAACCAAAAGGATGCCCTGATTTTGTATTGTCTGGAAAAGGGCATAAAGGCTGATTTTGGAAAATTAATCTTTGAAGATCTCCATAGAAAAATGGAGAAGAAAACTAGGGAAAAGAATGTGGTATACACCAGATTTTTATCACTCATTTTTGCTGACCAATTTGGTTATGAGTATTCAAAAAACCAAGGAGTTAAACTAGTTTTTCAAATCTTTGATACCAACCGCTGGAACATTCCAGTCAGCACAACTGAACCTCCTTTCACACAGTCCATGCTGGATATTTGCTCAACAAATGCTCCAGTAGTGTTCAAAGCTCCACAAGACACTCCTCTAAATGGAGAAGGGGATCTGTCAGGCACAAAGTCTAGAGTTTCTTCTGGACCACGTCAAAAGAGCACTTCTGTGAACACTATTAAGTGTAGACGTGAGTCTAAGAAAAGGAGGCACCCCACAGAATTTTCATCAAAGAAGTGTTCTGATGATCCCAAAGGCCAAGTTTCGAAGAAACACAAGTCCTCGGGCTAAGCCAACTGCCACCGGTAGTCTCCACTGAAGGTGGCATGCATCAAGAGGCCCTGAAGGCAACCAATCTCTCAACCTCTTAAGGAGAGAAGGGTAAAGATAGAGCGCACCTAATAAATAGGATTTATTTATAAAAATTGTTCGTTGAAGTGGTCTATTCGAATTGATTACTGGTTTAAAATACGACTCAGCTGTCTTTTGGTGGATAACAAAGATTTGTCGTTGTAGTTTAATTAAAATGCAAAACGTTAACGTAAATGACGGTTAATTAAATCTAAGACTAATTAAAATGTAAATGGTGCAAAATTTAAAACTTTTAAAAGTAAAGTGATTAAATGACTTAAAATTAAAGCGTGACGAAAAATTAAAATTTGACAAAGAATTAAAAATGTAACTTAAAAATCAAACAAAGCAAAACATAATCCCAAACCCAAAACCATCGGAATGTCAGATCGGAATGCTGTCACCATGCCCATCGGAATCCAGATCGCAATATATCATCGAAAAGAGTCTATCGGAATAGTAAAGATGTTGTCTATCGGAATGTATAAAAACTAGTCCTATCGGAATGCTGATCGTAATAAGCTATCGGAATGACACTTCAAATCAGAATGTTGCTCATTAAATTTGGGCAGCACTTCGACTTAAAATACCTCAAGAGCCGTCGGAATGTGCGATCGCAATGTGCGATCGCAATCCCAGATCGGAATAAGGGGGAATAACCTCAGATCGCAAAGTCCTGTCGCAATGTGAAAACCTCTTCCAATACTGTCACTATCGGAATGTGGAGCAAACGAGCTGTCGCAATGTGTAAAATCCCTCACTTTCGATGGAGTACAATCCGCAATAAGCAAAAGCTAAATAAGCTAAAACTAATAAGCTAATTTCAAAAACTTAAATAGAAATAAGACGTGACAATAAGCTACAAAATTAAAGACCTTTACAAAGCAACAAATAATTAAACAAAATAAGCAAACTTTTAGAAAGATGAAACTTTTAGAAAACTTAGAAAAGAAAATAAGCTAAGTACAAAACAAGCTAATAAGATTGTCAAACTTATAGCTTATCTCATACAAAAACTTAGATAAAAGTAAAAACGTGAACTTTTTACTCAAATAAGCAAAGAGATTAAGCAAAACCTTGCTTAATCCGAAATAGCAATGAACCAAAAAACAAGAAAAGTAGAATGAGAAAGATAAAGAAAAGCTTGATTAAAAGTAAAGATTTAACAACAAAATTAAAGATTAAACTTACTTGGATTAAAGGAATTAAAGTGCAAGACAAGTATTTAAAATGACATGAAAATAAATTTGCAAGAAATGAAAATGGTGGAAGAGCTAATTTGTCAAGTTAGCCAACAACTCCTAATGACACATTAGGAGTCTATTTATAGTGATTAGGAACACTAAGCATGTGTTGGTTCATTCTTCTTTCTTTCTCGACTTCTCGTCTTCTAATTTCTTCGACTTTTTCGACTTTGTCTTGGGATTAATAAACTCGTCTTGTAATTTCTTCATTAATTTAGACTTGAGTTCTTCGGCTTTTATTAAACTTCCGTCTTTAGACTTTTTCTTCGGTAAGTCTTCAGAATTAGCCTTGGACTTCCGTTCTTTTGGCACCCTTGATCTTTCGACTTCGTCTTTTGTCTTTTTATTCGATAAAAGCCCGTGAAAGCCCGTGTTTTCCTCCCTTTTCACATTTTGATCCTAAATCACAACAAAAACACAAACCACGCATAATTCCGACATTTACGACATAAAATACACGTCTTTTGTCTTCTTATTATTGTAATTAAGTGGTGAAAGTATGGGTGTTTTCACACATATCATATCCCCTACACTTGACCATTGCAATGTCCTCATGCAATGCATTAGTTACAAAGCACGTTTTACATTTTCCATCATAATCGATCCACATTGGCCTTTATTAAAGAAATAGAAAATTATAAACATTCAAAGGAAGAAAGTAAGTAAAGAAATCAAAGTCATACCTTAGGGTTTTGGAAATGTCATGAATGATTATCATCCTCAAGTTTTCACGTTCCCTAAACCAAGCTTAAAAACAAGATCATTGTTATTATAAGTTAGCAAACTAACACGAACTCATATGGGCCAATTATTCACTTAGACTCCCTTATTCCTAGGTGTATCTCTTATATTTTATTATTGTCTTGAATGATCACGAGGATGCATTGTTTGACTTATTTCAATAGTTTATTTAGACCGAAAATAAAGTAGGACGATTTAATCAACAGTTAGCTAAAGGACAAAATCTTTTAAAACAGCTTCTCGGGACCTCATAAAGTTCATATCTTGGCATAACTTGCTTCACGATTTGAGACCTCTCTCGGACCGATATTTGGCAGTGACTTCATACTTCAAATCTTGAGAGACGTTCTTGAAATTATGGTCTTCTCTTCATAATAGGAATTTCTTCACTTGAAGTTTTTAAGAGATTCTTCATATTTGGACCACGACTTCTTCATTTTTCTCCAATCTTTATTCTGGACTTTGATGTACAACGATCCGCCTCCTTTTAGGACTTGAATCTATTTATCCTCATACCTTGTTAGGGCCTTTTTGGATAGACTTCTCCATGATCTTTGGGGGAGTATTTGCTTTTCATCGTGTGTCTCGATCCTTCATATTGATTTTCGATAAATGATTCTTCACATCACTTTTGGATCTTTAGCAACAAAATGTAGCCCACATGCCTTGTTAGGGTCTTTTCGGACTCGCCAGTCTTCGCATCCCGCTTCAATAAGTTACGCCTTGGCTATGAACTCTAATTATTATCGAGAAACTTTTAAATGATCATGTGCTAGAAGCTAAGTAACTTTTCAAATCGTACAACCTTATTTATTGTAGATATATTTATTAACAAGCGATGGGAGAATAGGCTTATAATCAACTCACATAAATTCACGAAAGAATACCAAACTTATAATTGACTCTATCATCTCTCGTTCTCCATAATTTAAAATCTCAAGGAATGAGACTCGTGGATGCTTAGCCAATTAAATCAAAGTTTTGGGTTTTCGAGTCATCTATTGGATCTTGCAAACTCTTAGACTTTTTCAAGTTTAGAATTCTCATTTTAAAGTTCCCTTGATAAACGACTCTCTAGGATCAATTATAGGAACTTGCGAAAAGTTCTTGTTCTTAACCCGTTAGAGTTAAGACTTTCGCGTTTTAAAGCCCCCTAAATAATAGCCTAGCAAAACTTAACTTAAACACGTTAAGGATACTAGCTAGAGTAAACTTAGAAAAGTAAACTCGGGTTGAGTCAAAAGATTCACAATGTTTAAAAACTAAAACCACTTTATTAAAAATTTATTCTAGCAAGGAAGGAAAATAACTATAACAAAGGAAATTACTAATAAGCCAAAATAGATCAAAAATTTTGAAAAATGTCGAATAATTAGATTTTTCGTTTAAAATGAGGGCAAATACAAGGAAAAGACCACTTAACTTAGATAGAAGGCCATTTATTTATAAAAAATGTTCGTTGAAGTGGTCTATTCGAATTGATTACTGGTTTAAAATGCCACTCAACTGTCTTTTTGTGGGAAACAAAGATTTGTCGTTGTAGTGTAATTAAAATGCAAAACGTTAACATAAATGATGGTTAATTAAATCTAAGACTAATTAAAATGTAAATGGTGCAAAATTTAAAACTTTGAAAAGTAAAGTGATTAAATGACTTAAACTTAAAGCATGACGAAAAATTAAAATTTGACAAAGAATTAAAAATGTAACTTAAAAATCAAACAAAGCAAAACATAATTCCAAACCCAAAACCATCAGAATGTCAGATCGGAATGCTGTCACCATGCCCATCGGAATCCAGATCGCAATATACCGTCGGAAAGAGTCTATCGGAATAGTAAATATGCTGTCTATCGGAATGTATAAAAACTAGTCCTATCGGAATGCTGACCGTAATAAACTATCGGAATGACACCTCAAATCGGAATGTTGCTCATTAAATTTGGGCAGCACTTCGACTTAAAATACCTCAAGAGCCGTCGGAATTTGCGATCTCAATGTGCGATCGCAATCCCAGATCAGAATGACGGGGAATAACCTCAGATCGCAAAGTCTTGTCGCAATGTGAAAACCTCTTCCAATACTGTCACTATCGGAATGTGGAGCAAACGAGTTGTCGCAATGTGTACAATCCCTCACTTTCGATGAAGTAAAATCCGCAATAAGCAAAAGCTAAATAAGCTAAAATTAATAAGCTAATTTCAAAAACTTAAATAGAAATAAGACGAGACAATAAGCTACAAAATTAAAGACCTTTACAAAGCAGAAAATAAGTAAACAAAATAAGCAAACTTTTAGAAAGATGAAACTTTTAGAAAACTTAGAAAAGAAAATAAGCTAAGTACAAAACAAGCCAATAAGATTATCAAACTTATAGCTTATCTCATATAAAAACTTAGATAAAAGTAAAAAGGTGAACTTTTTACTCAAATAAGCAAAGAGATTAAGCAAAACCTTGCTTAATCTGAAATTGCAATGAACCAAAAAACAAGAAAAGTAGAATGAGAAAGATAAAAAAAAGCTTGATTAAAAGTAAAGATTTAACAACAAAATTAAAGATTAAACTTACTTGGATTAAAGGAATTAAAGTGCAAGACAAGTATTTAAAATGACATGAAAATAAATTTGCAAGAAATGAAAATGGTGAAAGAGCTAATTTGTCAAGTTAGCCAACAACTCCTAATGACACATTAGGAGTCTATTTATAGTGATTAGGAACACTAAGCATGTGTTGGTTCATTCTTCTTTCTTTCTCGACTTCTCGTCTTTTAATTTCTTCGACTTTTTCGACTTTGTCTCAGGATTAGTAAACTCGTCTTGTAATTTCTTCATTAATTTAGACTTGAGTTCTTCGGCTTTTATTAAACTTCCGTCTTTAGACTTTTTCTTCGATAAGTCTTCAGAATTGGCCTTGGACTTTCGTTCTTTTGGCACCCTTGATCTTTCGACTTCGTCTTTTGTCTTTTTATTCGATAAAAGCCCGTGAAAGCCCGTGTTTTCCTCCCTTTTCAGATTTTGATCCTAAATCACAACAAAAACACAAACCACGCATAGTTCTGACATTTACGACATAAAATACACGTTTTGGCTTGGTTATTATTGTAATTAAGTTGTGAAAGGATGGGTGTTTTCACACCTATCAAATCCCCTACACTTGACCATTGCAATGTCCTCATGCAATGCATTAGTTACAAAGCACGTTTTACATTTTCCATCATAATCAATCCACATTGGCCTTTATTAAAGAAATAGAAAATTATAAACGTTCAAAGGAAGAAAGTAAGTAAAGAAATCAAAGTCATATCTTAGGGTTTTGGAAATGTCATGAATGATTATCATCCTCAAGTTTTCATGTTCCCCAAACCAAGCTTAAAAACGAGATCATTGTTATTATAAGTTAGCAAACTAACACGAACTCATATGGGCCAATTATTCACTTAGACTCCCTTATTCCTAGGTGTATCTCTTATATTTTATTATTGTCTTGAATGATCACGAGGATGCGTTGTTTGACTTATTTCGATAGTTTATTTAGACCGAAAATAAAGTAGGACGATTTAATCAATAGTTAGCTAAAGGACAAAATCTTTTAAAACTGCTTCTCGGGACCTCATAAAGTTCATATCTTCGCATAACTTGCTTCACGATTTGAGACCTCTCTCGGACCGATATTTGGTAGTGACTTCATACTTCAAATCTTGAGAGACGTTCTTAAAATTATGGTCTTCTCTTCATAATAGGAATTTCTTCACTTGAAGTTTTTGAGAGATTCTTCATATTTGGACCACGACTTCTTCATTTTTCTCCAGTCTTTATTTTGGACTTTGATGTACAACGATCCGCCTCCTTTTAGGACTTGGATCTATTTATCCTCATACCTTGTTAGGGCCTTTTTGGATAGACTTCTCCATGATCTTTTGGGGATTATTTGCTTTTCGTCGTGTGTCTCGATCCTTCATATTGATTTTCGATAAATGATTCTTCACATCACTTTTGGATCTTTAGCAACAAAATGTAGCCCTCATGCCTTGTTAGGGCCTTTTCGGACTCGCCAATCTTCGCATCCCGCTTCAATAAGTTATGCCTTGGCTATGAACTCTAATTAATATCGAGCAACTTTTAAACGATCATGTGCTAGAAGCTAAGTAACTTTTCAAATCGTACAACCTTATTTATTGCAGATATATTTATTAACAAGCGGTGGGAGAATAGGCTTATAATCAACTCACATAAATTCACGAAAGAATACCAAACTTATAATTGACTCTATCATCTCTCGTTCTCCACAATTTAAAATCTCAAGGAATGAGACTCGTGGATGCTTAGCCAATTAAATCAAAGTTTTGGGTTTTCGAGTCATCTATTGGATCTTGCAAACTCTTAGACTTTTTCAAGTTTAAAATTCGCATTTTAAAGTTCCCCTTATAAACGACTCTCTAGGATCAATTATAGGAACTTGCGAAAAGTTCTTGTTCTTAAACCGTAAGAGTTAAGACTTTCGCGTTTTAAAGCTCCCTAAATAATAGCCTAGAAAAACTTGACTTAAACTCGTTAAGGATACTAGCTAGAGTAAACTTAGATAAGTAAACTAGGGTTGAGTCAAATGATTCACAACGTTTAAAAATTAAAACCACTTTATTAAAAATTTATTCTAGCAAGGAAGGAAAATAACTATAACAAACGAAATTACTAATATGCCAAAATAGATCAAAAATTTTGAAAAATGTCGAATAATTAGATTTTCTGTTTAAAATGATGGCAAATACAAAGAAAATACCACTTAACTTCGATATAAGGCCATATATTTATAAAAATTGTTCGTTGAAGTGGTCTATTCGAATTGATTACTGGTTTAAAATGCGACTCAGCTGTCTTTTGGTGGGAAACAAAGATTTGTCGTTGTAGTGTAATTAAAATGCAAAACGTCAACATAAATGACGATTAATTAAATCTAAGACTAATTAAAATGTAAATGGTGCAAAATTTAAAAATTTGAAAAGTAAAGTGATTAAATGACTTAAAATTAAAGCATGACGAAAAATTAAAATTTGACAAAGAATTAAAAATGTAACTTAAAAATCAAACAAAGCAAAACATAATTCCAAACCCAAAACCATCAGAATGTCAGATCAGAATGTTGTCACCATGCCCATCGGAATCTAGATCCCAATATACCTTCAGAAAGAGTCTATCGGAATAGTAAAGATGCTGTCTATCGGAATGTATAAGAACTAGTCCTATCGGAATGCTGATCGTAATAAGCTATCGGAATGACACTTCAGATCGGAATGTTGCTCATTAAATTTGAGCAGCGCTTCGAGTTAAAATACCTCAAGAGCCGTCGGAATGTGCGATTGCAATGTGCGATCTCAATCCCAGATCGGAATGAGGGGGAATAACCTCAGATCACAAAGTCCTATCGCAATGTGAAAACCTCTTCCAATACTGTCACTATCGGAATGTGGAGCAAACGAGCTGTCGCAATGTGTAAAATCCCTCACTTTCGATGGAGTATAATCCGCAATAAGCAAAAGCTAAATAAGCTAAAACTAATAAGCTAGTTTCAAAAACTTAAATAGAAATAAGACGAGACAATAAGCTACAAAATTAAAGACCATTACAATGCACAAAATAAGTAAACAAAATAAGAAAACTTTTAGAAAGATGAAACTTTTAAAAAACTTAGAAAAGCAAATAAGCTAAGTACAAAACAAGCCAATAAGATTGTCAAACTTATAGCTTATCTCATACAAAAACTTAGATAAAAGTAAAAAGGTAAACTTTTTACTCAAATAAGCAAAGAGATTAAGCAAAACCTTGCTTAATCCGAAATTGCAATGAACCAAAAAACAAGAAAAGTAGAATGAGAAAGATAAAGAAAAGCTTTATTAAAAGTAAAGATTTAACAACAAAATTAAAGATTAAACTTACTTGGATTAAAGGAATTAAAGTGCAAGACAAGTATTTAAAATGACATGAAAACAAATTTGCAAGAAATGAAAATGGTGGAAGAGCTAATTTGTCAAGTTAGCCAACAACTCCTAATGACATATTAGGAGTCTATTTATAGTGATTAGGAACACTAAGCATGTGTTGGTTCATTCTTCTTTCTTTCTCGACTTCTCGTCTTCTAATTTCTTCGACTTTTTCGACTTTGTCTCAGGATTAATAAACTCGTCTTGTAATTTCTTCATTAATTTAGACTTGAGTTCTTCGGCTTTTATTAAACTTCCGTCTTTAGACTTTTTCTTCGATAAGTCTTCAGAATTGGCCTTGGACTTCAGTTCTTTTGGCACCCTTGATCTTTCGACTTCGTCTTTTGTCTTTTTATTCGATAAAAGCCCGTGAAAGCCCGTTTTTTCTCCCTTTTCACATTTTGATCCTAAATCACAACAAAAACACAAACCACGCATAATTCTGACATTTACGACATAAAATACATGTTTTGGCTTGGTTATGATTGTAATTAAGTGGTGAAAGGATGAGTGTTTTCACACCTATCAAATCCCCTACACTTGACAATTGCACTGTCCTCATGCAATGCTTTAGTTACAAAGCACGTTTTACATTTTCCATCATAATCAATCCATATTGGCCTTTATTAAAGAAACAGAAAATTATAAACATTCAAAGGAAGAAAGTAAGTAAAGAAATCAAAGTCATACCTTAGGGTTTTGGAAATGTCATGAATGATTATCATCCTCAAGTTTTCACTTTCCCCAAACAAAGCTTAAAAACGAGATCATTGTTATTATAAGTTAGCAAACTAACACGAACTCATATGGGCCAATTATTCACTTAGACTCCCTTATTCCTAGGTGTATCTCTTATATTTTATTATTGTCTTGAATGATCACGAGGATGCATTGTTTGACTTATTTCGGTAGTGTTTTAGACCGAAAATAAAGTAGGACGATTTAATCAATAGTTAGCTAAAGGACAAAATCTTTTAAAACTGCTTCTCGGGACCTCATAAAGTTCATATCTTGGCATAACTTGCTTCACAATTTGAGACCTCTCTCGGACCGATATTTGGCAGTGACTTCATACTTCAAATCTTGAGAGACGTTCTTGAAATTATGGTCTTCTCTTCATAATAGGAATTTCTTCACTTGATGTTTTTGAGAGATTCTTTATATTTGGATCACGACTTCTTCATTTTTCTCCAATCTTTATTTTGGACTTTGATGTACAACGATCCGCCTCCTTTTAGAACTTGGATCTATTTATCTTCATACCTTGTTAAGGCCTTTTTGGATAGACTTCTCCATGATCTTTTGGGGATTATTTGCTTTTCGTCGTGTGTCTCGATCCTTCATATTGATTTTCGATAAATGATTCTTCACATCACTTTTGGATCTTTAGCAACAAAATGTAGCCCTCATGCCTTGTTAGGGCCTTTTCGGACTCGCCAATCTTCGCATCCCGCTTCAATAAGTTTTGCCTTGGCTATGAACTCTAATTAATATCGAGAAACTTTTAAACGATCATGTGCTAGAAGCTAAGTAACTTTTCAAATCGTACAACCTTATTTATTGCAGATATATTTATTAACAAGCGATGGGAGAATAGGCTTATAATCAACTCGCATAAATTCACGATTGAATACCAAACTTATAATTGACTCTATCATCTCTCGTTCTCCACAATTTAAAATCTCAAGGAATGAGACTCGTGGATGCTTAGCCAATTAAATAAAAGTTTTGGGTTTTTGAGTTATCTATTGGGTCTTGCAAACTCTTAGACTTTTTCAAGTTTAGAATTCGCATTTTAAAGTTCCCTTGATAAACGACTCTCTAGGATCAATTATAGGAACTTGCGAAAAGTTCTTGTTCTTAACCCGTAAGAGTTAAGACTTTCGCGTTTTAAAGCTCCCAAAATAATAGCCTAGCAAAACTTGTCTTAAACACGTTAGGGATACTAGCTAGAGTAAACTTAGATAAGTAAACTCGGGTTGAGTCAAAAGATTCACAACGTTTAAAAATTAAAACCACTTTATTAAAAATTTATTCTAGCAAGGAAGGAAAATAACTATAACAAAGGAAATTACTAATAGGCCAAAATAGATCAAAAATTTTGAAAAATGTCGAAAAATTAGATTTTCCGGTTAAAATGAGGGCAAATACAAGGAAAAGACCACTTAACTTCGATAGAAGGCCCCCTACACTTAATATAAACATTGTCCTCAATGTTTAAGCATATGGGATTAAACCCCCCTTACACTTAGGACATTGTGCACGTTGTTTAAATCTTGCTAAGGAAAGGACAACTAAAGTTATTCCTATTTTAATATTGGAAAATATAAAATAGAGAATCAAAAGAGTTTAGGATAGAACCGGGAAGAAGGGTATACGGAATCACGGGTCATCAAAAGTCATCAAGAATGGATCTTTGAAAGCGCGAATCCCTGCACATGATTAGAGAGAAGACAACAAACACATACTAGGGTCTCCCCCTACACTTATTATGACAACAGAGGAAAAGGATAGATACTGCGGGTTGCCTCCCGAGAAGCGCTTGTTTTTGATAAACGAGTCGTGAGCCTGACTCGACCTTGATTAGCATAGGAAGAAACTTGAAACACATCCACCGGGATCAAATACATGGTTTTCGTCCATCACATAGCACAAGCTTAAGGCGAACATGGCAAGCAAAAGAAGAGTAGGCCAGGTTCCCTTAAGTAAAGATGGAGCACGGTGGAAGAAAGTAGGGTGAAGTGCAAGCATGTTTCCATAAGTACCAAAGATCTTTCCTTTTATTTCATCAGATGGATTCTGAGATGGCTTGAGAAGTGCAATATTGTGGATTTGCTATTATAGATCCGGTGGTCTAATATGGTGGTAAATGGTGGTGGAAGCCATTGTTGAAAGAGAGAGAGAGAAGAGAGGTTGTGTGAAAGATTAAGAAAAGTGTATTTACAAAGTGAAAACACAAATGAGACACAAGCAACACCCCTCCTTGGAAGCTAAGGAGGGGTATATATAGTCACACACGATACACTTAACTTAACATGAACCTAGTCTAGTCTAAACGTGTGTAACTATGATAACTAATGAGAATTCTTAAATGTCGTCGCATAAAGTGAATTTCCAACAATCTTCCCCCATGGGACGACGTGTAGAATTCCTTACAATATTTTTCCTAACAAGTACATAATGATTAAGAACAAGAGCTTCCATGAAGCATCCAATGCTGATGATGTCTTCTGAGGCCTTCGTCTTCAAAACGACTCATCTTTAAAGTAACTTGTAGAAGAAATACTGTAACGGCACGAGCTAAGTAACCCATACACTTCTGGTTAAGGAGAAGCTTCTGAATTAGCTTCCCCCAAATTCATGCCACATAAACTTGATGTAGAAGCTTTTAAATAGCTTCCCCCTAAATCGACAATCCTCGTAAGCAACTTCAAAGCTTTCAATAAAGCTTAGAATGATTAAGCGCACAGCGGAATCTAACAAGCAAATCCCATCATATAACATGATAACGTTGCTAAGACGGATTGAAAGTAAGGGGTACACCAAGTAGATCAACAACTTTTCTTCTCACGCTTGAATATTTCTTCTGATTTTTTTTCTTCCACCTGAGAGTTCAAGTTATGCATACCAGAAAGAATCAAGACATTTCTTCCCCTACATAGTTGAAGAAAGTAAATCAATCCCCATTATGAAGCTCAAATACTGAAGTGGACACTTTATCCCATTCATGAAGTTGACATCGTAACACCAGAGTCAATTAAGTCCCGGAAATACACATATCTTCTTCCGGAGATGCACTAGAGTCAATTAAGTCCCGGGAGTGCATATAGGATAATGATGATGAATAATTGAAACAACCAAACAATTAAACATCAAATCAGTAGTGTACCATTTAGAGATTGATAACGCCACGAGTTAAAACATTGATTTTCTATGCGGCTATGACAACTGTCATCCCAGAATGTCTTCAAATCAAAAGAAGGTATGAAGTTCATCACGTGTACTCGTTGTGCGTTCAATGTGTCTTCTTCTTCCCCCTTGATGGTTTCGAAACTCGGAACCATTAATAAATCGTACGCACATGAACCTGAAATCTCGTGAGAATAATAAATAAGCTGAATTATATATTTTGTGAGAATCAGCTGTTGATCGAAAATCTCTTCTCATAAACTCTCCATGGCCACCTTTACCAACCCACGTGAAAGAAATTTGAAGTGACCACTGATTGAATGAACCAGATACATCAAACGTGAAACTGAATAAGAATCCTTCGATCTTGTGACTTAAGCTTGCACTATTGTTGAATAAAGAACGGTGGAGAAATCTCTAAGTACTCAATGCATCACTAAAGAAGTCTATAAGCACAACACCTCTTGAAATTATCCACGTCGACTAAGCGCGTGACACTGAGTACAACAATGTAACCCCTTTAAGTGATAGTTATCCGAGTCATCAACCAACCACCCCGAACCCAGAAACCAGATAAACAAGTCTTCATTCTAATATGAAGCACGAGCAAGTTATCTTTGAAAGATAAAATAAGTTCACGCCTTCGAAAAATCCGTCTTCAACTTCCCATAATTAATACCCGATCAAACAAAATATGTAGTCACTAAAAAATCGCCCATTTTTTCTTGGTCTCGTCTCAAATAAATTCTCGTCACATTTGTCACATCACTTTGTCTCGTCTTTTTGTCATTATAAAACCCGAGTAAAATCACTAAGTAATATACCTAAAATAATTTTGGCATACTACATAGTAATTCCACTATTATTTGTAAATAAGAAAAAAAAACGTGACCATCCCGTTTAATATATTACTTATAGTGAATTGTCCCATCTATGTAGTGAACCCAATCCTAACATTTGAGATATAAGGGTGTATAAATAACACTTAACCCTAATAAATCTCATAGTTATCATAACCCTAGTCACATTTTCTCATCCGCCTCCTTCTCATATCTCACATTAACAGCCACCAAATCCAAATCCATAGAAAGCTCCACCTCATTTCTTACCATCTCCAAAAACTCATCCTCACCTAATCTCATCTGCTCCATTTCCATCATCACCCGAACCAAACAAAGACACAATTAGATCTTCATTCAACGGCAACAAGTATAAATCTCATTTATCCATCAATCATGAACCCCATTACTCAAGAAACCAAACGAACCCTGTCATCTTTATGCATGTGAATCTTTCGAACTATATAACGACGAGATGAACGCGTCATCAAGATCAATTTATGGTCTCGGGTAGGTTTGATTGCATGTTGTTTTTGTTAACAAATCGAAACAAAGATTGGGTTTTAACATGTTTTGTTAAAAACCATTCTTATATTCGTATAGTAAATGGGTAAAAACCCAATATAAGATCTATGATGAAGGATTTAATTTCGTGTATAAGATCTTAATAGATCTATGTATTGCATGTGTAAACACGAAAAATAATGATTCTGAGGTCTTTTTAATTTGTTTTCTGTTTGAGTTTAGATTGGGTTTTAGGTGACGAAGGGAATTAGGATTAGATTTGGTGTTTGAGGAGTTAAAAGGTTGGAAAGTGAAAGTGGTTCTGTGCAAGAAACTCATTGAGGCACCTGAGTCAACGCGGTAATAACCGAGTTGACTCGGCTGTATTTGTGAAATGTTTTAGTTGAATGTTTTGTGAGTCAAAGCAATGTTTTCAGAAAAAAAATGATGCACCATCAGAATGTTTAAGTCTCCATCGGAATTTTGTTAAGTCTCCATCGGAATGTTTTTCTTAAGTCTCCATCGGAATGATTAAGTATCCATCGGAATCAAACAAACACCCTGTAAAACCCGCATGCTTTTACCATGAATAGTGCCCTTAAGATCGTACGTCCTAGATTAAAACTTACCCTATTTAGTATTGATCACATTCATGTACTAATAATCAAGCAAGTGCATACGTGTATGACATGATAAGTATCGATTACGTACAAACTCATGATAAACAGTTAATAGATATTTCACGTGAACATAATTAAATCATGATCACCATTTTAAAACACGAACTAAAATAATTACGTAAGTACTTAATTACGAGTGTAAATAATACGATAAACTACATGATAAAATAAACAGAAACACTTTAAACACGAACACGTTTAACCACGAACGAACACGAAACATCGGGACACGAGAAAAGGTACGGGTACCCCATGTGGGGCCCCATACCCACGACACACATAACAAGGTGGGCTAAGCCCATGGACTTTTACAAGAAAAGGGGAGGTTATGGTAACTTTTCATTTCATTTTACATTTCAAGCAAAATAAACATTTAACCTAAAAAGGTTTTCTCTCCTTCCTTTTTGTCCTCTTTGTGCCGCCACCCTAAGACCACCATAGGTGGTTGATTGGTTGATTTTGATCTTGAAAACCATTGATATAAACCGTGTTTGTTCATCCTCTTCCAAGCTACGTATTGGTATATCATTCTAAACCTTTCTTTTTAATTCTTTTTAAATCTTTGATTATTTTCATGAACATGTTATTGTTATTCTTATTAAAACGTGATAATTAAACATAGATCTAACATGTTTTGGGGTTAATTAAAATCAAAGGTTGTTATATGAGGGTGTTTGTTTTTGGCCGCCTAGTATAACCAACCCGAGGGGGGTTCGGTTTGCTTTTAGCCGCCACCACCAAGACCATTTTGGTCTTGGTTGGTGCATGTGGGACCCACGGCAGCAAGGGGACACAAGTACCCCGAGTTGGCTCGGGGTACGGTGTCGAGTTCATGCCCGATTCATGGTTCGTTGGTTAAATCATGATTTATGCTACATGTTAATATTATGAATTATGAACTTAGGATATAAATTAATTAATAACATGAGATATTAATTAAACCATGACTTAGGTTATTTCTTAATTATAAATTTAGCATGATATTAATTTAACCTAAGTATTTTTATGTTATAAGTTATAATTAATTAATTATTTAAAACATGCTTATAATTAATTAATTTAGACATGACTTAGGTTATATTATTAATACATATTAATATACATTTTAACCTAAGTAATTTATTCCATTTTAATTAAAACATGTTATACTTTAATTAAAATGCTTAACCAATAGTTTAATTAAAATGCATGAAATAATAATTAAACTATACACTATATCATATGACTTAAGAAATAAGCTTATAAACACTTAGACTTATATTTTAGCTTATGCAACCAGATTAATTTTAATTATGGAAACTTCTATTTATAGAAACTTAATTAAATAAGGCAACTAATCTAATCATGGAAACCTTCTATATATGGAAACTTATTTAATTAAGGCAGCTGATCTATTTTTGGAAACTTTCTATTTTTAGAAACTGATCTATTTTAAGCAGTGAATTCTATTTTTGGAAACTTTCTATTTTAGGAAACTTTCTATTTTTGGAAACTTTCTATTTTTGGAAACTTTCTATTTTTGGAAACTTTCTATTTTTGGTAACTTTCTATTTTTGGAAACTTTCTATTTTTGGAAACTTTCTATTTTTGGAAACTTTCTATTTTTGGAAACCTGCTGTTTTTGGAAAGTTACTTATTATTACACAGTAAGTATAATAATACATGAATTACCAGTAATACTTTATCAGATTAATCAGAGTACAAGGTAAACACAGATAGGGCTTTAAACAGTAAACCATGACCTAAAACATACAAAGTAAGCTAAGATGAGACATAAAACCCAGTACGTAATCAGTGATTCGATACTTATACACGTGTGTATTCATGTAGCGTTAGTGATCCAGAAGTAGGAGTCTTTCTTCCGTTCATTCACTGGACTTGAGGTACGGATTCCCGTCCTTTCAGTATGGACATTCTTTCCTTATTAGGATTTCCCCGTATGCAGCCAACTGTTTTCCCCAGTATTTATTTTATTGTTTTGAACTGCTTATGTTTAATTAGCATAATCTATAGCCATATACAAGCATGACCAGTTTCACCTAGTTATGGAGGTACCATAACCATAACATTGGAGGCACCAATGTTATGACTTCCCCACGGCGGAGTGATTCCTCGTGGCGTCCCTTTCAGTTTTGGCCATATTATTATATCATGTGGGTCATATGGGTGCATCCTAGTTACATGTTTTATTCAGTATTTCATGGTGAATGTGGTGTGTGCCTTGCATCCTTCACAAGGAGTTGATCCCTCCTACCCAGACCAGTATATTAATTAGAGGCATCCCCTCTAATCAGCATGATGAAGTCACCCCTCTAAGTATTCATGCACGTGACCTTTTCATGATCTATATGGGCTATGGTATATATATGTTAAAACAGTTTTCATAAGATAAACATAAGGCTTTTCAAACTATAAAACCAGTTTTCTCAATACTTAACCAGTCTACTCAGAACTTAGTCTTCCGCTGTTATATGTTACATGATTATCCTATTTCATGCTATATTGTACATCCGTGCACTGAGCGTCTTGCTCAGCCGTTTTCCTTTTCATGTTCCCAAAACGGCAGGTACTCAGGGACGCTCGTAGATCTCAAACGTACGTGCATATGGACTGGAAGCTTTACTGTCTTTCTTTACTTTATGCATTTCCTTAACTTTAATACAGCTCGCAATGGACATTGTTTCGTCCTTTCCTTTTACAGTATTTATGTTTGTGTTTGATGAGCACTACTTTGGGGTTACCGATGTTTGATTCCGGTATTTCCCTTTTATGGTCATATAATGCTTAGACATTTATCCTTGTATGCTTTGATGACATGCCATGATTATGCGTAAGATTCCATTTCCAAAATGGGGTGTTACAATTATGGTATCAGAGCCAAGGCTTCGACCTGTAGGCTCTCAAATATGACCTGTGATTAGTGGGTAGTCACTACGGTCTTCCTAGAACTGACAGTTGTTTTCATGCATTCATCATTTTTAAGCATACATATACATGTCATTGTTACAGGGTTTTTGACTAAGTAATGGTTGGTACAGGACTGGCCCTATTTAGTCGCATGTGTTTTATCGAAACTTTTAGATTTGGGACCGACCCATAGGCGTCCCCTCGATATGTCTTTTGTTTTGAGTGAACTGACCAGAGGCGTTCACTCTCGAGCATCAAAAGTTTTCATAAAACTGCATCATGCATTCATTCAAAAATTTTCTTGCATAAAATTTTTCTCGTGAAATTTTTGGTATAAATTTTTTTTTTCTTGTATATATATAATTTATATTTTATGTTTTGAACTGTTAATCATATGTTTTATGTTATACTGTCAGATGGTTCTCACACGCGAGCAAGAGCAGCTCAATGCTGCAATTCAGGCTGCCATGCAAGCCTTGCTTCCGCAACTGAGGAATGACATCCGTGCTGAAGTCCAAGCTGCCAACAATCAGCAGCAGCAGAATCAAGCACCTCCTCCTCCTCCTCCAGTGACACTAGCAGTGTGGCTGGAAAGATTCAACAAGCTCCGTCCTAGAGCTTTTGAAAAGACTGATAGCCCCAGCGATGCTGAAAGCTGGTTGACTCATATCGAGAAGATTTTCAATGCTATGGGTTGTGACCCCGCATACAAGGCGAGATTGGCATGCTACCGGTTTGAAGGCGATGTACTCAGCTGGTGGCTAGCCTTGACGCAGTCGGAAGGAGGTGATGATTGGGTCGCTGGTTTGACATGGGCCCAATTCAAGGAGATAGTGATGGAGCAGTTCTTTCCCAAGGCAGAGCAGGACAAGCTCAAGCGAGAGTACCATGGGATACGACAGAGAGCGGGCGAGAATAGCAACAAATTCATGCAGCGCTTTCTTCGCTTAGCTGGTTTCCTGGGAGCAGCAGCTGGTACTCCTGAGGACCAGGCACACCACTTTAGGTGGGCACTTCGCACCTCGGTCGCGAACAATCTGGTGTATGCTACGTTTAATACAGTAGCACAAGTGGCCGACGCAGCAAGGAAGCTAGAGATGCTGCAGGAACGAGATGAGTTCGGGGAAGCTGAAAGACCCGACAAGAGGTAAACATTTCGTATTCAAATGGTAACCAAACCGCATCCTATCATTATATGTTCAATAATCATCTCTTAAACTGTATCTTCCAGGCAGAAAACTGGGGACCGGTCTCAGCCGGCTACTCAGCAGCAGCCTCATCAGCCCAAAGGAAACGGTCACACTAACGACTGTTCTGTTGTGGAAAGGCGTAGCGGTAATGATAATTACCGTAACAACGCTGGACACTCCAACAACAGCAGGTCCTACTATTTACGCATCATCTTATGATTTCATGTTATATCTCTCATGCTGACACTATATTAACCTCTACCAGGAACCACGGTAACGGGAAGGACCAGAACCACAGGGGTTCGCAGCCTAACCGTTCAGCTATCACTGGTGAACATCTTATGATGCATATGTCTTATACTCGTGCATATACTTTATCTTAACACATTTTGTCATCAGCAGGCCCTCAGCAAGCAAGGACTCCTGCTGGAGGATTCACTCATCCTCTTTGCAATACTTGCCATCGCAGACACCCTGGCCCATGTCGTCGTGATTCCGACGCGTGCTTCAAGTGCGGTCTCCCTGGCCATCGTATGAGAGATTGCCGTAAGGGTGAGATGGAGGGTACCTCGGGTCATGCTGATAATAAGCCGCCTCCTACCACTGGGCGTGTCTACACGACATCTCGCGATCAGGCAAACAAATCTACAGGTACCATTACTGGAATTTTGTATATGTACGGCCAAGCTGCATGTGTTCTTTTCAACACGGGTGCCACTCACTCAGTTATTTCCACTACATATGCTAAGAACATCAGGACACTTCCCTTGCCATTAGAAAATAGGCTTACCATTTCCACGCCTTTGAGGGACTCTGTATTAATAACTCATGTATACAAGAGTCTTCCTCTAGAGTTTGACGATAAAGCTCGTGCAGTAGATGCACTTCCCCTAGACATGATTGAGTTCGATATGATTCTCGGCATGGACTGGCTATCCAAGCACCATGCTACCATAGACTGCCACTCATATCGGGTGATCTTCGGCGACATTAATGCACCAGAGTACATTCATAACGGGTTCATACCCGGACGGTCTGTACAAGTCATATCTACCTTGCAAGCACGTGCATTACTGTCACATAGCTGTGAGGGTTATCTAGCTACGGTTCACGACATGGATGCTAAATCCCCATCGATTCAGGATCAACCAGTAGTTTCGGAATTTCAAGACGTCTTCCCAGCTGAACTCCCCGGCATACCACCTGCACGAGAAGTGGAGTTCAACATCGACCTTGTTCCAGGAGCTGAACCAATCTCTAAGGCTCCGTATCGTATGGCTCCCATAGATCTAAAAGAACTGAAGGACCAACTTCATGAACTTCTTGAGCGAGGGTTCATTAGACCAAGCGCATCTCCATGGGGCGCACCGGTCTTGTTCGTTAAGAAGAAGGACGGCAGCATGCGACTTTGCATAGACTACCGTGAACTTAATAAGATTACCATCCGCAATAGATATCCACTGCCACGTATAGATGATCTGTTTGACCAACTTCAAGGAGCCAAACACTTCTCAAAGATCGATCTAAGGTCAGGCTACCATCAGCTAAGGGTTAAAGAGCAGGATATTGGCAAGACTGCTTTTCGTACCCGCTATGGCCATTATGAGTTTGTAGTCATGCCATTCGGCCTGACTAATGCTCCAGCAGTATTCATGGATCTGATGAACAGAATCTTCCATGAATTCCTTGATAAGTTTGTCATTGTATTCATCGATGACATCCTGATTTTCTCAAAGTCCACGGAGGAACACGAAGACCATCTCCGTACGGTACTACAGATTCTTCGTCAGAAGCAGTTGTATGCGAAATTCTCCAAGTGTGAGTTCTGGTTAAACAAAGTGGCATTCTTAGGTCACATTGTATCAGCAGAAGGGATCACTATGGACCCAGCGAAGGTTGAGGCTATCACTAAATGGCCAAGACCAACGTCAGCGACAGAAGTCCGCAGTTTCTTGGGCTTAGCTGGATATTATCGCAGATTCGTGGAGAACTTTTCCCGTTTGGCACTACCTCTCACCAAACTGATGCGAAAAGGAGAGAAATTCGTCTAGACGGAAGAACGAGAGAAGAGCTTCGAAGACCTAAAGCAGAAGTTAGTATCTGCACCTATTCTTGCTCTCCCATCTGGTACAGGTGGATTTCAGATCTACAGCGATGCATCGGGGAAGGGACTGGGCTGTGTTCTCATGCAACATGGGAAAGTGATCGCGTATGCTTCACGGCAGCTTAAGCCCTATGAAGAAAACTACCCTACGCATGATCTGGAACTTGCTGCAGTGGTGTTCGCATTGAAAATATGGAGGCACTACTTATACGGAGAATCATGCGACATTTTCACGGATCACAAGAGCTTGAAGTATATCTTCACTCAACGTGAATTGAACATAAGACAAAGGAGATGGTTGGAACTGTTGAAGGATTATGATATTAACCTACAGTATCATCCCGGAAAGGCTAATGTAGTAACAGTTGCACTCAGCAGAAAGTCTGGAATGATCAACGGCATTGAAATCAAGGAACAAAACATAAGAGACTTGGAGCGGCTAGACATCGAAATCATGGTACGTGGGCAGCACGGATACTGGGCGAATCTTAGAGTAGAACCCGAGTTACTGTCTAGGATCAAGGAAGCTCAGAAGGATGATGGAGAAATATGGGCGATAATTCAGAATTTGGAGAAGCAGACAGAATTCAGAATGGACGCAAACGGTATCGTTTGGCAGGGCATGAGACTTTGTGTTCCTGACAATCAAGAACTCCGGGAAGCATTGTTAGCTGAAGCTCACAGCTCCCCATTTTCTATACATCCTGGGTCGACAAAAATGTACCATGACATCAGACAGTACTTTTGGTGGAGTGGTATGAAACAGGATGTAGCCACTTATGTCTCCAAATGTCTTACCTGCCAGCAGGTTAAGATTGAGCATCAGCGATCGGGCGGTCTCCTTCAACCGTTGGATATTCCAGAGTGGAAGTGGGACAAAATCACCATGGATTTTGTTACCGGTCTTCCGCCTAGCAAGAAGAAGCACGATGCCGTTTGGGTCATCGTCGATCGACTCACCAAATCAGCTCATTTCTTACCGATACGCAAGGAAGATCCGGTAAGTAAACTCGCAGATACTTACAGAAGGGAGATCATGAGACTCCACGGTGCTCCCTCCAGCATCGTCTCAGACAGAGATCCTCGTTTCACGTCACGATTCTGGAAAGGTCTGCAAAACGCTTGGGGTACACAACTTAAGTTGAGTACGGCCTTTCATCCTCAAACGGACGGACAGTCGGAGCGAACAATTCAGACATTGGAAGATATGTTAAGGTCGTGTGCGTTGGAATGGACAGGTGATTGGGACGATTACATCTGTTTGGTCGAGTTTGCATACAACAACAGCTGGCACGCAAGTATCAAATGTGCTCCTTTTGAAATGTTGTATGGCAGGAAGTGTCGCGCTCCAATCTGCTGGGATCAAGTGGGAGAGCGAACACTCGAAGGACCAGAAATTATAGAAATGACCAATGAGAAGATCGAAGTAGCTAAGCAGAAGCTGCAGGAAGCACGGTCACGTCAGAAGAGTTACGCTGATAAGCATCGTAGGGACATACATTTTAATGTGGGAGACCACGTCTTCCTCAAGGTTTCGCCGGCGCGTGGTGTTAAACGCTTCGAGATCAAAGGGAAACTCAGTCCTTGTTTCATCGGACCGTTTGATATCATTGAACGAATCGGTGAAGTATCTTACCGATTGGCGTTACCTCCTCAGCTTTCGCACGTGCATAACGTGTTTCATGTGTCCTTACTCAGAGGGTACAAGTATCATCCCCTTCACATGGTTCAGTATCCACTGGAACAGATACGTGAAGATCTCACTTTTATAGAGGAACCCGAACGAGTTCTTGACAGGCAAGAACGAGTCATGAGAAGGAAGATGATTCCATTCGTCAAAATTCTTTGGAGGGACCATACCGAGCGGGAAGCCACTTGGGAAACGGAGGAGTCTATCCGGGCTTCTTACCCTCACTTCATATTTTGAGTTCAGGTATGTTACTTCTTTCCAGTTTACTTTATCTATAATTCGGGGACGAATTATTCTTTTTAGGGGGGAAGAATTGTAAAACCCGCATGCTTTTACCATGAATAGTGCCCTTAAGATCGTACGTCCTAGATTAAAACTTACCCTATTTAGTATTGATCACATTCATGTGCTAATAATCAAGCAAGTGCATACGTGTATGACATGATAAGTATCGATTACGTACAAACTCATGATAAACAGTTAATAGATATTTCACGTGAATATAAATAAATCATGATCACCATTTTAAAACACGAACTAAAATAATTACGTAAGTACTTAATTACGAGTGTAAATAATACGATAAACTACATGATAAAATAAACAGAAACACTTTAAACACGAACACGTTTAACCACGAACGAACACGAAACATCGGGACACGAGAAAAGGTACGGGTACCCCATGTGGGGCCCCATACCCACGACACACATAACAAGGTGGGCTAAGCCCATGGACTTTTACAAGAAAAGGGGGGGGGGGTTATGGTAACTTATCCTTTCATTTTACATTTCAAGCAAAATAAACATTTAACCTAAAAAGGTTTTCTCTCCTTCCTTTTTGTCCTCTTTGTGCCGCCACCCTAAGACCACCATAGGTGGTTGATTGGTTGATTTTGATCTTGAAAAACATTGCTATAAACCGTGTTTGTTCATCCTCTTCCAAGCTACGTATTGTTATATCATTCTAAACCTTTCTTTTTAATTCTTTTTAAATCTTTGATTATTTTCATGAACATGTTATTGTTATTCTTATTAAAACATGATAATTAAACATAGATCTAACATGTTTTGGGGTTAATTAAAATCAAAGGTTGTTATATGAGGGTGTTTGTTTTTGGCCGCCTAGTATAACCAACCCGAGGGGGGTTCGGTTTGCTTTTAGCCGCCACCACCAAGACCATTTTGGTCTTGGTTGGTGCATGTGGGACACACGGCAGCAAGGGGACACAAGTACCCCGAGTTGGCTCGGGGTACGGTGTCGAGTTCATGCCCGATTCATGGTTCGTTGGTTAAATCATGATTTATGCTACATGTTACTATTATGAATTATGAACTTAGGATATAAATTAATTAATAACATGAGATATTAATTAAACCATGACTTAGGTTATTTCTTAATTATTAATTTAGCATGATATTAATTTAACCTAAGTATTTTTATGTTATAAGTTATAATTAATTAATTATTTAAAACATGCTTATAATTAATTAATTTAGACATGACTTAGATTATATTATTAATACATATTAATATACATTTTAACCTAAGTAATTTATTCCATTTTAATTAAAACATGTTATACTTTAATTAAAATGCTTAACCTATAGTTTAATTAAAATGCATGAAATAATAATTAAACTATACAGTATATCATATGACTTAAGAAATAAGCTTATAAACACTTAGACTTATATTTTAGCTTATGCAACCAGCTTAATTCTAATTATGGAAACTTCTATTTATAGAAACTTAATTAAATAAGGCAACTAATCTAATCATGGAAACCTTCTATATATGGAAACTTATTTAATTAAGGCAGCTGATCTATTTTTGGAAACTTTCTATTTTTAGAAACTGATCTATTTTAAGCAGTGAATTCTATTTTTGGAAACTTTCTATTTTAGGAAACTTTCTATTTTTGGAAACTTTCTATTTTTGGAAACTTTATATTTTTGGAAACTTTCTATTTTTGGTAACTTTCTATTTTTGGAAACTTTCTATTTTTGGAAACTTTCTATTTTTGGAAACTTTCTATTTTTGGAAACCTGCTATTTTTGGAAAGTTACTTATTATTACGCAGTAAGTATAATAATACATGAATTACCAGTAATACTTTATCAGATTAATCAGAGTACAAGGTAAACACAGATAGGGCTTTAAACAGTAAACCATGACCTAAAACATACAAAGTAAGCTAAGATGAGACATAAAACCCAGTACGTAATCAGTGATTCGATACTTATACACGTGTGTATTCATGTAGCGTTAGTGATCCAGAAGTAGGAGTCTTTCTTCCATTCATTCACTGGACTTGAGGTACGGATTCCCGTCCTTTCAGTATGGACATTCTTTCCTTATTAGGATTTCCCCGTATGCAGCCAACTGTTTTCCCCAATATTTGTTTTATTGTTTTGAACTGCTTATGTTTAATTAGCATAATCTATAGCCATATACAAGCATGACCAGTTTCACCTAGTTATGGAGGTACCATAACCATAACATTGGAGGCACCAATGTTATGACTTCCCCACGGCAGAGTGATTGCTCGTGGCGTCCCTTTCAGTTTTGGCCATATTATTATATCATGTGGGGCGTATGGGTGCATCCTAGTTACATGTTTTATTCAGTATTTCATGGTGAATGTGGTGTGTGCCTTGCATCCTTCACAAGGAGTTGATCCCTCCTACCCAGACCAGTATATTAATTAGAGGCATCCCCTCTAATCAGCATGATGAGGTCACCCCTCTAAGTATTCATGCACGTGACCTTTTCATGATCTGTATGGGCTATGGTATATATATGTTAAAACAGTTTTAATAAGATAAACATAAGGCTTTTCAAACTATAAAACCAGTTTTCTCAATACTTAACCAATCTACTCAGAACTTAGTCTTCCACTGTTATATGTTACATGTTTATCCTATTTCATGCTATATTGTACATCCGTGCACTGAGCGTCTTGCTCAGCCGTTTTCCTTTTCATGTTCCCAAAACGGCAGGTACTCAGGGACGCTCGTAGATCTCAAACGTACGTGCATATGGACTGGAAGCTTTACTGTCTTTCTTTACTTTATGCATTTCCTTTACTTTAATACAGCTCGCAATGGACATTGTTTCGTCCTTTCCTTTTACAGTATTTATGTTTGTGTGTGATGAGCAATACTTTGGGGTTACCGATGTTTGATTCCGGTATTTCCCTTTTATGGTCATATAATGCTTAGACATTTATCCTTGTATGCTTTCATGACATGCCATGATTATGCGTAAGATTCCATTTCCAAAATGGGGTGTTACACACCCCATCAGAATGGCTATCCGAATAGCCATCGGAATGACCATCCGAATAGTCATCGGAATAAGCGTAATCTGAATCCCCGTCTGAATCCCCATCGGAATCCCCATCTGGATCCCCATCGGAATAAGCTGTCGGAAAACCAGTCGGAAAAGGGTTTTGAAGAACCGAAAATGGTGGATCTGCCCATTTATTTTGTATTTTGTCCTTTTCCCAATAAATTAGATCTGATAGATGTAAGGAACAAAAAACGTGTAAAAAATTGACAAAGATTTGATGAAACCGAGAATGAAAACTAATTAATAAATGGATACCACAAACACAAAACATTGTGACAAAGATTGAACACAGATTGAAACTGTTTGGACAAAAATAAGAAGACGTGACAAAAAAATGTGACAGATTGGACCAAAAATATTATAGAACGAGACACAAAGAAATATAGACCACCAAATCGAATACAATAAACACGAACACGATCCAAGGATGGAACCGAGGCTCTGATGCCAATTGTGGATTTGCTATTATAGATCCGGTGGTCTAATATGGTGGTAAATGGTGGTGGAAGCCATTGTTGGAAGAGAGAGAGAAGAGAGGTTGTGTGAAAGATTAAGAAAAGTGTATTTACAAAGTGAAAACACAAATGAGACATAAGCAACACCCCTCCTTGGAAGCTAAGGAGGGGTACATATAGTCACACACGATACACTTAAATATACATGAACCTAGTCTAGTCTAAACGTGTGTGACTATGATAACTAATGGGAATTCTTAAATGTCGTCACATAAAGTGAATTTCCAACACATACCGGGGTCGAACACCTTTTCCTTTAGGGGAAAATAACACTCAGGCTTAGCAGACCTTGAAGAGGATCCGATCATAAATCTCGCAATCTCATCCTCAGACGGAGGATAGAGAGGAGTTAAGAAATAAGTGCTGCTGATATCGGTGTCGGCCGGCTTCTTCTCCTTTGACATGGGTTTCTTCATATCCAAAGTAGGATAAAGACCATAATCATCAAAGTCCAAAGGAGGAGCATCACTCTCATTTGGGAAGTAAGTGTTGAGAAAAGTAGCAAAGTCTTCCTCAAATGAGTAGTCATCCAAAGTAGGATCAAGTGTTGTTGGCGGAGGATCTTCATCATGTGAAGAATCACTCGATAGAGTATCAGCCTCATCAAAATCATCATAAGTTGGCATGTCTGGATACTCAGAAGTAAAATCATCATAATCATCTCCATTAGAACTAGAATCGTCATTATAAGCATCAAAGATCGGTGGAGAATCATAAATTGGTGGAGGATCAGAATTGGATAGAGAATTATCCACATCATCTTGGAGCAGTGGATTATCATAGCAAGAATCGAATAGAGGATTGTTGTAGACGATAAAATCATCAAGAACATTAATCATATTCGCTGATTCTCTTCCATTAGATTTGGTTGTGATCTTCCCTATTTTGAACACTTGTGCATCATTCCCGACCCTTAGGATTAACTCATCTTCGGAAACATCGACTAAAGCTTTTCCGGTTCCCAAGAATGGCCAACCAAGGATTAATGGAATACGAGGGTCCATTTCATAATCAACAACAACAAAGTCGACTGGAAAAGTGAAGGTGCCAACTTTAATAAACACATCTTCGGCAATATCAAGCGGGTAAGCGAGAGTGCGGTTAGCAAGCTCAAGAGTCATCTTTGTTGGAGTAAGGTCGGACAATGATAACTTTTTCCAAACACTTAAAGGCATCAGATTTATACTTGCCCTAAGATCGGCTAAGGCATTAAATTCTTCGGTTTGGTGAAAAGTACATGGAAGCACAAAATGACCGAGATCTCCAAGTTTCTCCGGAAGTTCTTTAAGAAGGACGGCAGAACAATTTTCATTCAATCGAGTATTAACAAACTCGGCCATCTTCTCCTTCTTGTTAAGCAATTCCTTAAACATCTTGACAAATTTAGGCATTTGTGTGAGAGCTTCAACAAGGCTAAAAGTGATGGTCATTTCCGAAATCTTCTTCAAATAGTTTGACACTTGAATGTCATCCTTGGTTTGCAGTTTGGCCTTGTCTAAGCGAGATGGATAAGGAATATTGGGTTTATAGGTGGAAGGTGTAGGTGTAGCAGGTAAAAGTTGAGATGTTGAGGGTTTAGAGGTGGAAGGTGGGGTCGGTGAAAGGTTCTTCTTGGGTAATTCAGTAAGAGGTGGAGACGGTAATGATGAACTAATACTAGGTGTGGGAGTAGTAGGGATAAATGATGGTGGAGGAGGTGTAGATGTTGTAACTGGGGGTGGGATAGATGGTCCTACTAAAGTTGTTCCACTACAGGTAGTAATAGCACTTACATTCGCTCTCGGGTTGGTAACAGTATTTAAAGGAAGTGAGCCCGAAGTAGAAGGTTGATTACCTTGAAAGAAACTAGCCATCATGTTCTTCAAATCATTCGTCTGAGTGCTGATAGAAGTTTACATATCTTGACGAAGCTCGGTTCTAATATCATTTCCTTGTTTAGTGATGTCACTTTTCAAGGTGATGATTTTGCTTTGAAGATTGTTAACTAGCTCTCGTTGGGTTTTCATGAAAGTTTCAACATCATGATTTATGGGTGGAGGTTGGGGGGCGGGTGGGTGATATGGAGTAGAAGCTCGAGGTGGGTTTTGAGTGCTTCTACTGTAATTGTTGGGGTTGTGGTTTTGAGGAGAAAAACCGGGTAAAAGATAGTTGTTCGACCGATAACTTAGCAAGTTACGATCACCTTGAGGTCGGTCTTGGTAATTGTCCGTTGAGTAGTTACCATAAGCCGCATACACGTTTTCCGGATTGTCGTGAGTGGAAGGACAATCAGTGTATGAATGAGGACCGCCACAAGTCTCACAAGAAATTACTACAGATTTAACTTGTTGTTGATGATTTGTAGCCAAAAGTTGCATATTCTTGCTCATGTCGACCATTGCGCGGGTCAATTCGGTGATATCAGGGTTTCCAGAAGTAGAAGAAATAATGACTCTCGGGTTATTCCTTGAAGATGCAGAAGAATCCCAATTCTTGTGATGCGTAGTCATGTTCTCTATAAGCTCTCTACACTCCTCAGGTCTAATTTTCATAAATGTGCCACCGGCGGCTACATTAATAGTATCACGGTCACGAAAAGTTAAACCATTGTAGAATTTTTTAATCAACGTAACGGGGAGAATGTTGTGGTTTGGACATCGATCGATCAAAATATTATATCTTTCCCAAGCATCAAAGAGAGATTCATCGGGTTCTTGCATGAAACCGCTGATTTGATTTTGAAGGCTCGTGACCATGGATGGTGGAAAGTAGCGCGACAAAAATCGTTGAGTCATATCGTCCCAGGTATGAATAGAATTCTTCGGGAGACGATCAAACCATTTTTCAGAGTGGTGGGATAAAATATGTGGAAAGAGCTGTAGGCGAAGGACATCCATAGTAACACTGGGCAACTTCATGCTTTGAGTAATAGTAATGAATTTGTCGAGGTGCTTGATGGCATCATCATCAGGCAATCCGCGAAATGGATTAGTTTGCACTTGTTGGATCATGTGATGCTTCAACGAAAACTCCGGAGCCGTGATTTGCATCGGCGCAATCGGTCCTCCTCGTCCATACATAGTTGGTTGACAAAGCTCCTCCATTGTCCGAAGATCGGGTGGGGGAACATTGTTGTTGTTATTGTTGAGGTGCGGTGGGTTATTGTTGTTGTTCACACCTGCCATAGCTAAATCTTCACGAGTCTCGGGCTCTGGATAATGTTAGAAATACGTTTTTACGTATATTAGAAGTATCGGTCACTCCACAATAATATTCATGTTGTAATAGCTCGTAGTTAGATAATAGTTGTTAGTTACTTATTAACTTAAGTAAGAACCGGTCCATGGGCTTGTCATGGACCGGCCCAAGCCCATGTTTAGCTTGGTACTATAAATACCCCTTTCCACTAAGGAAAGGGGTTGGTTGTTGTTCCATTCACATTTGATATTAATAAAACCTTTCACATATTCTCTCACTTTCTCTCTCTAGTTTCTCTCACTAGAAAACATCAACCCACTTCATAGATTCATAGGTTATCAATATTCTACATTTGGTATCAGAGCATTCTCGTCGATTTCCAACGTGTCCTCCCAGTTCCTTGTGCTTGGTTCAGGAATAGTAGATTGTGGGTTTTGTTGCAGAGGAGTAGAGACGTGAACATCTGCTTGTTCAGATTCAGGCATTTCAGCAGTGTCATGGACGGGTGAGTGTTGTGCAGCTTCTGGTTCGGTAACCGATTCTGCAATCACAGGGGTAACAACACAAGAACTAACGGGGTTAGTGGTAACAGGTATTGATGCATGGATAAATGTACCAGGAATAGATGATCCTGTAGTGGCATTCACGTCATGGCGCCACTTCGATCGTCTGGATTCCGTGGATGTAGATTTCTCCTTTGGTGCTGCATCTTTCTTGGATTTGGTGCCAGACTTAACCACTTTCTTTGAGCTGGCGCCCTTATCCCCTTTCTCACGCTGTTCACCTTTATCCGCATTGCTCCCCTTAACACTCTCCTGGTGACCATCACCACCATCATTACCATCATTATCATCATCATCTGCATCCTCATCATCATCATTCTCATCCTCATCCTCATCATCATTTTCATCTTCATCATCATCATTCTCATCATCATCATTCTGATCCTCATCATCCTCATCATTCTCATCCTCATCATCCTCCTCATTCTTATCTTCTTCTTCTTCTTCTTCCTCCTCTCCACCAGTACCCTCTTCTTCGTCGCTCTCTTCCCTTTCTTCTTCAGGAAGAATGTGGTAGGGTACCACACTTCCAAACGTCTTGAACAACCTATCATCCTCCATGATAGCGTCATTCAGGGATTTGAAGAGAGCCCGTTGTTTCCTCGATTTATCAAACGATCCAAGTTCCTTCATTCGAGCTTTGAGGATCTTCTTAAGTTCAAAATCCGTCAAGTCATAAGCGATCTTGTAGGCGGCTTCTGAAGGATTGGATGATTTGATCATTAAGTTATCAGCAGCAAGCGTCTTCAAATCATCACGCAGTTTAGGCATTAGGGATTCAACGGAGTCTTTCACTTTCTGCTCAATAGTAGCTTCAAGAGCGTCTTTTTGCTCTTTAAGGTCATCCTTAATAGCTTTAAGTCTCTTAATTCGTGCTTGATGCCTATTAGCTTCATCCTTTTTAACCTGAGCAAGTTCCTCTGCATGAGCTTTACGTGTAGCTTCCATGTCTGCAGCGAACTTGGCAATCAACTCTTCTTGAGCTTTCCTTGATTCTTCTTCACTTTGAGCTTTTCTATTTAACTCTCGGCGAAGTTCATCCATTTCTTTCTTTTGTTTGTCCACGTGTTTGTCCAACAACTCGGCCATCACTATTGCTGCCATTGCAGATGTTGCAGAGCTGCTCTGGGTTGACGGAATAGGCTCGGTTGTGACTGCGGTGCTAAGGATGGGCTTTGGTGATGGTGGAGGAAGTGGTGTAGAAACCTGTTTGGTTGGTAAGGGTTGAGTTGGTGGAGATTGAGTTGTTAAAGGTTGAGTAGATGCCTTTTCAATACCAGCTGAAACAGGGATTGATGGCTCCTTCGAAGTGGAATAATGTTCAGGTGACCCAAACTCATCAACATCATCAGGTTCCATGTACTCATCCTCAACGTCTACTCTTACACCTGAACCACTACCGCCAGTATCTTTCCTGCTCCTTTGAATGGCTGTCTTCATCATTTGTTTCTCAGTTTTCTCAAGAGTAGGATCAACAATATTTTCTTCGTCACGCAGACGCATCTCATCAGCCTTACCCTTTCCTTTCTTACCCTCTGTCTTCTTCTTCTTGGTTTTGGGCTCAGGTAAATCTGCTTGCTTCCTTTTACCTTTGCTTTTAACCGTGGTAGATGAGTCTTCACCTGCTAGAAGGCTTGCTCGTTGATTCTCAATTTCCGTGAGCAAGTTCTTGTAATCATCAGATTCAATGATCTCATCGGTCAGAAGATGACTGGGAATGGGACCAGGAATAACCGTATTCGAATGAGTCTCCTGCCTTAAGTCTACCAAATCATCATCATCTATCATGTGGTGACGACTACCTGCAAGCTTGTTAATGGATGCATCGTTTTCCATAAAGTAATGGATGATCAACTTAATAAACCTAGGGTACTGGTAAGTTTTAACTTTACCCTTTGTGTTAGTGAAGAGTTGAAAAGTGAACTCCTCCCACAGCAGTGATGCATAATCAATACCCATACCTTTAATCATACCATAAAACATCTTGATGATTGGTGGACGAACAACATCATACCCAGTTGTTTTGGGTGTTAAGCATCGGCTAAGAATCCCAAAAATAGCTTTCCATGGTTGACCAATTTTGGCAGTAGTAAACTCAGACGGGGTTCGTATATCAAGACATCCAATGGCAGTGAGCATCTCCATGATCTGGTCCTTGGTTGGGTTGGGTGAGTATGATGGTAGACCTTTGAGAATCGGTCGAAAGCCAAAGATCTTCCTGAAGTCTGACACAGTAAGCGTCTGCTGCTTGTTGTCCAAGGAAAAAGTGATCTTGTTCGACGTCCTCTCCTTGGTAGCCCAGAACTCGTAAAGATATTCATAGGGCACCGAAGCACTTCTCCTTAGCGCATGCTTGAAATGAGATTTATCAAGCATGGCTGTACCTACCTTAAAGCCATTATGGGTAGAGTGAGATACCTCCTTCAAGCGGAAGTTGTTTGGAATAAACTATAGAGTCTTGGCTTCAGCAATGGCGGCGGCTCTGTTGTCTTGTAGTTGTTGTACGGTAGGGTTAGTCATCGTCTCTGCTTAAGATAAAACACAAAGGTTGATACAAACAAGTATGAATATCATTATGACTTTAAACCTAAGCATTGTACATATGACATAATCCCTTAAACTTTGAAACCATTCAAACATCTTCTATTCGGAATAATTAGCCTATGTGGAATAAAATCCATATTCTGAATAAAGGCCTATTCGGAACATTTGGCTATGCTGAATAAAATCTCTATTCGGAACATTAGGCTATGCGGAATAAATCTCTATTCGGAACATTAAAGCTATGCGGAATAAATCTCTATTCGGAATATTAAGCCTATGCGGAATAAACACTCTATTCGGAACATTTTGTCTATGCGGAATAAAGACTCTATTCGGAACATTGATCCTATGCGGAATAAATTCCTATTCGGAACATTTGTCCTATTCGGAACATTTGTCCTATTCGGAACATTTGCCCTATTCGGAACATTTGCCCTATTCGGAACATTTGCCCTATTCGGAACATTTGCCCTATTCGGAACATTTGCCCTATTCAGAACATTTGCCCTATTCGGAACATTTGCCCTATTCGGAACATTTGCCCTATGCGGAACATTTGCCCTATTCGGAACATTGCCCTATTCGGAACATTGCCCTATTCGGAACATTGCCCTATTCGGAACATTTGTCCTATTCGGAATATGTCCTATTCGGAACATTTGCCTTATTCGGAACATTTGCCCTATTCGGAACTTTTGCCCTATGCGGAACTTTTGCCCTATGCGGAATTTTTGCCCTATGCGGAAAAACTGTTCTATTCGGAAAACACTGCTTCTATGCGGAAAGTTTTCAACAGTTACGATTTTTCTAATTAGGCACTTAATCCGTTTGATTCAATTGTTCTAATGGACAAATCTATGCAATTAGACCTATTCCGAATACAACCCAAGCAAAACCCCCAAATTAATCAACCCTAATTGAACAGTAATTAGATTCGTTTGATTTTCCAATTAAACAGTTAATTAACTTGTTTATGCATGAAAGTTTAACCGATTTAATACCTTTTTGTGAAGATCTTGATCTTAGAAGAGTTATTGATTTTGAGATGATTGATTGATGGTCGTGTGTTAGTTTTGTGTGTTTGTATGGATGGCGGCAAAAGAAAAACTAGAACAGTGATATGAAAGAAAAAAAAAACGGGGGGGTAACTTATGACTAGGTCAAAGTTTTCCACAAGTTTGGACAAGTTGTCAACTTTGCCCCCTCAATTTTCTTTTTGCTTCATTCAATCATTCTTTTGGTTACCAAGTTTTGATACTAGCCATTTTGACCCTATCTTATGTTAACTATTCGAGCCTTAGTGATTAACTTAACTTAACACAAGCACAATCCACAACAAACTTATAAGCAACAACAAGACATATGCCAAAGCAATCCAACCATTAACCATTAAGCTTTGTGAGTTTCCTTGAAAACTTTTGAAGATCTTTTTGATGTGAAAGATGATGAAACATTTTCTCCCCCTTAAACGATGACCCGTTTTCTATTTAAAGAGCTGTAGTCATTGTTTAACGAGGCACATGATGATGAAATACATTTCCCAATTGATATCTTGAAAAAGTTTGATTCGTGGTGTCAATAAGATTTCTCTTATTTTAACAAATTAATGCACTGAGACGTACACAAATTCGTGTTAGACCAAGTTGTAAAGTAAACTTGATCCCTTTGCATGATTTGGCTTGTAAATCACGCCCGAGAAAATTAATTCCCGTTCTGAGCCAACGTTTTCCAAGGAAATACGTGACTTTAATATGAAAACCGGGTTGCAGTCTGAAATAACTACAAGCCATGATGGGCATGTTTTAAAAATGTACAACTTTTATACGGACTCTATTTATGGCACCGTGTCAATATTGATCGACATTTCTAAGGCCGTAAATATTACCGTACTAAAAGACATGCCCGTTTTAAACGAAAAATATTTTTGGTTTTTCTTGATTTTATAATTTTTATGGTTTTTCTAGGTTTTATATTTTTTATGGTTTTTCTTGGTTTTATATTTTTTATGGTTTTTCTTGGTTTTATATTTTTGTATTTTCTTTTGTGGTTTATATATTTACTATAATATACATGATCACGAACAAAGGATACTCTGAATAGTTTACCACGACTATTCAGCTGATTCTTCTGCCAACTCTTTGAGAGTCGCTGGAGTGAATGATTTCATGCCAAGCTTGTCGATCAAAAACTCGATTCGTCCTCGATCTAAGGCTTTGGTGAACATATCCGCCAGCTGGTACTCAGTAGTGACAAAATACAGCTCGATCACTCCGTTTTCCACCTGCTCCTTGATGAAATGGTAGCGAATGTCTATGTGCTTGGCCCGGGAGTGTTGAACATAGTTGCAGCAAAGGGCAATGGCGCTCTTGTTGTCACAATACATCAGGATTTTGTTAAATCCAAGACCGTAGTCAGTTAATTGTGATCTCATCCAAAGGACTTGAGCACAACAACCGGACATGGCGATGTATTCAGCCTCCGTGCTAGAAATTGCAGCGCTTTTCTGCCTTTTTGAAGACCAACTGATCAATCTATCTCCTAGGAGTTGCACAGATCCAGAAGTGCTACGCCTCGTGTCTTGACATCCAGCATGATCGGCATCTGCGTATGATATTAAAGCAATCGAGGAATCTTTCGGATACCATAGACCACGATGAAGTGTTCCTTTTAGATACCGAAAGATCCTTTTAACTACATGTAAGTGCTTTTCGGTAGGCCGAGCCTGATACCGGGCACACATGCATACAGCAAATTGCAAATCAGGCCTGCTAGCAGTCAGATAGAGAAGGGTGCCAATCATTCCACGGTAAAGTTTCGGATCGACAATAATCCCATCCCTATCTTCATCTAACTTGGATTTCTCCACCATTGGAGTGTCTACGGGGTCACAATTCTCAAAGTTATATTTCTTAAGAGATTCTAGAGCATATTTGGATTGATTAATAAAGATGCCTCTGGGATTCTGAGAAATCTGTAATCCTAAGAAAAATGAAATTTTTCCCATCATCGACATCTGAAAGCGTGTGGACATTATCTTCTCAAATTGTTTAGACAATTCTATGTTAGCGGCAGCAAATATTATATCATCAACATAAATTTGTACCAGAAGCATGTCGTTGCCGTCCTTGAGAGTGAATAGAGTGGGGTCCACTTTGCCTTTGGAGAAGCCTTCCGACATGAGATATGTTGACAGGAGATCATACCACGCGCGTGGAGCTTGTTTCAACCCATAGAGAGCCTTCTTAAGCTTGTACACATGATAAGGAGACTCCGTACTGACGAACCCATCCGGCTGACTAACATAAACTTCTTCCCTTAGTTCACCGTTCAAAAATGCCGTCTTCACATCCATTTGATAGACGATCATGTTCATATGAGCAGCAAACGCAAGGAATAGTCTAATCGCCTCCAATCTAGCCACAGGAGCAAAAGATTCCTCAAAGTCTATACCCAAGGCCTGTTTATATCCTCTAGCGACCAATCTTGCTTTATTCTTCAATACCGCACCCATCTCATCAAGTTTAACCTTATAAACCCATAACAAAGTAAGGATGTTAACCTTGTCAGGGCGAGGAACCAATTCCCATACTTCAAGTCGTTTGAATTCATTGAGTTCCTCCTGCATAGCTTCGATCCAAGATGATTGGGTCATAGCCTGCTGCCAATTTTTGGGTTCAACTTCAGAGAGAAATGCATCAAAGTAACAATAAAGTGCACTCTCTTGTAATTGATGGCGTGTAGAGACTGGTCGATCTAGATCTCCAATAACATTCCTAATTGGGTGATCTTTTGTCCATTTAGTGCTATGTTTTTCAATCCTAGGTGGTCTGGAGTGAACAATAGATGGAGCTTCTTCTGAGGTAGAGGCGGCTGAAGGGTTTTCAGGGATCGCTACACCAAAGAAAGGAAGCTCTTGCAAGTGAGCATATTCCAAGTCGTGATCAGTAGAATCCTCTTCTACATCATTAGGCATAAGTAGGGGTGATGATTCAGGTGTAGTTTGAGAATCACTTGGTGAAGGTGCATCCGGTTCAATGTGAATTGTAGATGCATTAGATAAAGGTTCATTAACTTGAGCAACCACTTCAGGTATTAGAGCAATTACTACAGGTGCTGGAACTTCATCAGTCGGGGGATCGAAGAATTCATCAAACAATGGTTGAAACAGTTTATCCCACTCGGGCCTTGATGGTGGTAAAAATGATGTAGAAGTAGGATTGTTGGGAACTAATCCGGAACTTATAGCACCGGGTCCCATCTCATGAAGCGCGGGTTCAGAGCTGTGTTGCTCAGAAGCCATCGCTGTCAGCTCGTCGAAATCAGCGTCCATAGTTTCTACAATCTTGCCAAGACGACGGTTATAGATTCGGTATGCTCTTTTGGACGGTGAGTAACCAATGAAAATACCTATGTCGGCTTTTGGTTGAAGCTTACCCAAGTTCTCACTATTGATGTTTGGATAACACAGAGCACCAAACACATGGAAAAATGAAACATCGGGTTTGCGGTCATGTAGAAGCTCATAAGGTGTTTTTCCATGGCGTTTCCGAATGATAGAACGGTTTTGGGTGAAACATGCAGTAGAAATAGCCTCTGCCCACAAGAACAATGGAGCGTTCGCATAAATAAGCATGGTCCTAGCAGCTTCCATAAGTGTGCGATTTCGTCTTTCAACGACACCGTTTTGTTGTCGAGTGCGTGCAGCGGATGTTTCATGTGATATACCAACTCCTTCATAATAATCACGAAGAGTCTGGTTGACGAACTCTGTACCATTGTCTGTACGAATACGGCGGACAGTGGTATTCAAACGTACCTGAATGAACTTCAGAAAAGTGATGATAGCCTTCGGTGCTTCATCCTTTGTACGTAGAAATCTAACCCATGTAAACCTGGAAAAATCATCCACAATGACGAGAATGAATTTCTTACCGCTCACACTTTCAGTTCTCATCGGCCCACAAAGATCCATATGCAAAAGATGAAGTTTTTCTTGATTGGTGTCTTCAGCTTTGGGCTTGTAAGATTTCTTGGTGCTTTTCCCTCTTGAACACGCGGAACATAAATGGTCCTTGTGAAATTTAAGCTTTGGAAGACCACGAACTAACTCGTTTTTAGCCAGATGATTAATAGCATCAAAATTAAGATGAGATAATCTGCGATGCCATAACCATGACTTGGTCTTGGATGCTTTAGAGAGAAGACATACTGGAGAGGCGGCCATCATATCTTGTAGAGACAACATATAAAGATTTGCACCACGAGATCCCTTCAACAAATCTTTTCCTTCCAAGTTGCGGATGAAACAAGTGTGTTGTCGAAAAGCAACCTCAAGGTTGGAATCACAAAACTGTCCTACTGAGAATAAGTTGTGACCAAGACCTTCTACATAGTATACCCTAGAAATCGTCACGTTTCCAATCTGATATTCACCGTATCCCATAATCTTTGCTATATGATCATTCCCAAATTTAACCGTACCAAGAAACTTGCTGACGAAATTTCGGAGCATCGAGCGATTTCCGGTCATATGTTTTGAACAACCGGAGTCCAAATACCACAGGATGATTTGGACCACCTGAAAATATCACCACACAAAGACAATGTAGAGGTATCGGAATCTGAGTGTTCCTTGTTATTAGCAGGTACAGATTTAATAATCTTATATTTGCTAACTCTAGGTTTCTTAGATTTCCTAGCCTTCTTCTTCTTAATTGGTGGTGTAGATTCTAGTTGGCTCAAATCCTGAGGTATTTCTACACTGATAGGCACTATAGTGGGGGCTGACCTAATTAAAGGGCGCTGTTTCCATACTTTAGTGCGAGTGTTCCTAACTAAAGGACGCTCAGACCTAACTTCAATGGATGCATTCCTAGTTAAAGGGCACATTTTACCATCTAGTGTAAAGGTCCTACCAGTGGGACGCCATTGCCAGCCAACTTGGGCACGAGTTCTACCCGTTGGCTTCCATTTAAGACCATTCTTAATAGCATTCATTTCATTAACGTGATCAATCAGACACAAATCATGACGCTGTGAAAACATACATTCATTACAATTCCAACAATTTAAATCAGAATTCACGAATGGTTTAGGCTGCTGCACAGGCGCAGAGCTTTTAGTCTTAACATGATTCATTTTATTTAAAACTGAACTAGCATTCCTATTGTGGACTTCTACTTTCTTCTTTGTGGCACTACTAGTGGAGGGCTTGATCTTAGCTTTCTTGAGTGGCGATCCTTTAGCCTTAGTAGTCTCTTTTAATCCTGTAGAAGGCAAATTGGGAACATTAGCAGCAGATTTTAAAGGTGTCTTACTTGATTGTGCCAATGACGGTTTCGCTCCTGGAGTCTTATTAAATGGAGTGACAGCAATGGGCCTATTATTAAGTAGTGCAGATCCTGGTGTACCTATGTATTGCAAATAAGCCAAGCAATATTGAACTCGCTTAACATATTCATGAGCCGAATAATAGTCACTACTTGAGGGATCTAAGGCATAAAGATCGTCTAAAATATCCCTAAGAAGATCGACATGCTTAATGGCATTCCTCATATAATCATCATAGGTAACCTGGTTTCTCTTATGAAGCGGATTCTTATAAAGCACTACTGACTTGGTTGTTGGAGCACTAGTGGACGGTGCAGAGTCGGTAGCTAAGTTATCAACAACTTCTTGTCGGGTGAGAAGAAGTGTCTCCTTTAACTCAGCCAAAACCATATTTTTGTCTATGAGCAGGATGTTCAAGTCAGAGATTTCTTCGCACTTTTGGTTCAGTTGTTCAACATAATATTGTTGCTGTGCCGCATTAAAAGCGAAGCGTTCTTCTAGTGAACCATAAAGAGCGGATAGTCCCTGCCTTGTCCGATCCATCTCCCCTAGAACAGTTGATAGTCTAATTTCTAAGACCTGGTTTTTAGACTCTGCAGCCTCTAGTTCCATTCTTAATGTTTCCTTTGATGATACCTCTCTCTTCAATCTCATGATTTCTTCCTCTAATGTCTTAACAATTGCAATCATCTTGTCACTATTCTCAACACCGTTTTCACAAACATTTGATATCAAACGATTTTCATTTTGATTTTGTTGTTTTAATTCTAAAGATATACAATGTTGTTCTAGTTGATTAAAGCGTTGTGAAAGTAAATTGTAAGAATCTTGTAGCTTTAAAAACTCAGCGTTAGATTCGTGACAAGAATGATTTTCTACCTCATTTACAGTATCAGCAACATTTACAGAAAGATTACAAACATCATCACAAATATCCTCACAAATATTCACAGCATCACAGTTAATCATAGTGGATGTAAGCTCATTCGAATAATTAACATTTACAGTAGTAAGCACATCACACGAGATTACTTCAGATAAGAATCGGTCATATTCGGTTAAAATCTTTTCCTTTTCAATTAGTTGCAGTTCGTAAGCGGTGTCCATTTCATAAAACACTTTTTGAACTTCACCAATTTCAAACTGAAGATTTTCCTTAAGAGATGCAAAACTTCCTTTTAGACTTTCGACAAACGGATTGATCTTAGTTTTAAACACCTCGTTCATGTGTTCGAAAGCCCATTCTCCGGCGTTTAAGCCATTTGAAGTCGTACATTCCAAAATGACCTTGTCAAAGTTAGTAAAGTATCGGTTAATCTCTTTCAAGTTTAACCATACAGTGCTAACAGGTGGAAGATTCTTTGGAATTTCCTTAGGATCTTCCATGTTGACAAGTGTAGGAAATGTACTAGGGCTTTCTTCCTCTATCATGTAGGTTGGTGCTGTAATGAGATCTTTATCCATATGGAAGCGAATTCTAAAATCAGTTTTAGCAAGCTCCTTATTCATTTTAAAATAATCACAATCGGGATATTTTGCTGAATTGTATGACCGATCCTCATCAACTAGATCCTTACTTGTTTGATCATTGGGAAAAACAATCGGGTCTAAAGCCAATCCTAATTGAGTTGCATTATAAAGTCTAGGACTATGTCTTAAAGCTTGTTTTGCATACCGTGGATTAGGGGGAAGGCCTTTTAGACGTGATAAGTTAAATTCTCTAAATGAAGCATCAAATAAGTGAACTAGTTGTGAAGCAGCGTATTGTCTTAACAGCAAGTAATCTAGACTTCTAATCTTATTAGTGGCATTAATCTCCATTTCAGTCTTCTTAGATTCGAGTAATTCAAAATCAGTTTGAAGTTTTTGAAAATTAGTGACCACTAACTCCTTTTCTTTAAGTTCATTAGACAGATTTGCTCTTAAGTTTTCGATCTCTTGCAAGTGACCCATTTGTTTGTTTCTAAAATGATCATATTCGAGATTTGTGAGAACACTAGACGAAGGCACTAATTCCAAAGTTTGTACTTTCTCATTGCTTAAGGCAAGTTCATCAGACAAATTCTTATTCTTAGCTAAGGTTTCTAAGAGTGCAGCATTCATTTGGCTAAGTAATGTAGCAGAAACCATGACCAAATCTTGTTGAGCAGGAGTAGGCGTATGCGAAATGGATCCCGGTTGTGATTCACTCAAAATCTGGGGACTCACATTGATATTTCTATCATTGTTTGTCTCCTCATTTGAAAGACTCACCACCGAAGATTCATTCGAATCAGCACTCTCTTGCCCAACTTGATGTGGTTGAATACTAGCATCAGTGGCATTATCGGTGTTATTAATAAGTACCTCAGATCTCTTATCTGGTCCTAAGCTGGAGAAAGTTGCCATGAAAGCAGCCTTTGCAGTTTGAAAGTCATCACAGTCGGAATCATACGCATCAAGATCATCGGCTTGGTAAGCTGCATTCTGCGTAGTGACAACGTCTTGTTCAGCAATCCCTGGGTCAGCAAGAAATGCAAGCTCCTCTTCATCAAGTTCCCTTCCTTGCGCCTGAGCATTTACCAGATAGATCTTTTCTGCAAACCACTGTCCATCCCTTCTCCTCTTGGGTTTCTTACAATCCCTGGACATATGACCCTCTTCCTTGCAGTTGTAGCATGTGATCATTCTCAACTTGCCTGTATTAGCCCGTGGAGGATTGTTGACCATTGGAGCAGGAGCAGGAGTAATCGTGCGAGCATTGGTTGAAGTGGAAGATCTCCCCTGATATGGTTGAATTGGCTGAACCATGACCCTGCCATTCTCAATAGTAGCTTGTTGGCGAGAATTGGATGAATTCCTCAACTGATTGTTGGTAGGAGCTGATCCTCTGAATCCTCGTTTGCTTAAAGTTCTTGTGAGATAAGCAGACATAGTAGTTAGCACTTCAACTGGGTCAGCTCCTTGTTGGAATACAGGAACGGGGACTTCCTCATCATCACAATACAGTGCTTGATCTGGGTGAGCTGCATAATCAGTAGAAGGAATACTCATTTGATCAGGATAGCTTGTTGAATATGCTGCATTCTCTTGATAAGAAGAATATGAAGGCTGAGCATAAGGTGTAACATTTGCTTGATGAAGTTGTGAAGCATACTGTGATGAAGGTGCATTGAACCGATATTGTTGCTGATGTGAGGTGGGTGGTTGTGGTAGAATCGAGTATTGGGGAAAGGCTGGTGTCATGTAAGGTGATTGATGATAGGCTTGGTGTCCCAAGATATAAGGTGTGTTGTTGTGAGACAAGCTTGGTTGATTCGCCATCAAAGCTAAGGAATCTGGATACATACCGCGAGGAGAACGGTGCATAATCACATGCTTCTCATGCTGCTGAAGGAAGGCATATATTTGATCCAAATTGCACTTATGCAGATCCCTGGTTAACTTGACATCGGTAATATACTCACCCCATTCAGCTTGAGGTAGAGTATTCAAGAATTTGGTGTTAACCTGGAATGGAGCAATCTCAAGATTGTATACATTCAGATCATTCATGAGTGTGGTGAATCTGAAGTAATAATCGTGAAGTGTTTCCCCTGGGTTGTAGGTGAATCTATCAAACAGGTCATACAACTGACATTCCCTTTCCTGTTTTGTGAGAGATGTACCTTGTAGCAACACCTTAAGACGTTCCCATAAGTCTTTTGCTACCGTATACTTGCTTACCATCCTATAAATATCATGGGGAAGAGCTTGAAGAATTGTTTGAAGAGCTTTTTCATCTGCATCTGCAACAAGTTGTTGAGCTGGAGTGAGTTCTTCAAATTCTCGTGGTCTAGTCACGTTGTCAACCGTAATGGTACCATAGTCGAGTGGACCATTCAAAATCGATTTGACCATAAGCCTTCCGTATGTCGGTTTCCCCTTTAGATATTGCATCATTCGACCTTGCCATGCCTCAAACACCTCTTTAATAAGCATCGGTGGACGACTATCAGTCCCCATTATGATCGAGATATCCGTAAGAGATGTCATCTGAGGCATTAATGAACTTGGATTCATTGTGATCACTTAACAGACTCAAAGATTATCGGTTGATCGAGCAGTGAAGAAAGGTTGAGAATTTGTGTTGTGTTGGTTAAACTCAAGATTAAATCCACTAAAGATCGTCGAAAAAACTCAAATACCCCTTGAACTTGCTTATACGGAATAACCCAAACTCAGAATAAACCCTTATTCGGAATAATGCCTATTCGGAATAATCCTATGCTGAAAATACCCTATTCGGAATAAACTCTATGCAGAATAACCCTTATGCGGAAAAACCCCTATTCGGAATGTTTTCTTCAATTCGGAATATCTTGGCAATTTGGCTTATTCGGAAAAACACCTCCTATTCGGAATGATGGGCAATTCGGAATATTTCTCCTATTCGGAAAAATTTTGGCTATTCGGAAAATTGGTGTCTATTCGGAAAATTTTTGGCTATTCGGAAAATTGGTGTCTATTCGGAAAAATTGGCTATTCGGAAAGTTTTTGCTATTCGGAAAAAAATCTTCTATTCGGAAAAAATTCTTCTATTCGGAAAGATTCTTCTATTCGGAAAGTCTATGCGGAAAAATTTCTTCTATGCTGAAAATCCTCCTATTCGGAATCCTATTCGGAATAAACTTTCTATGCTGAAAATCCTCCCTATTCGGAATCTCTATTCGGAATATTCTGGAAAAATAGTTTCCGAGACTTAAAAAGTAGCTATTAACTCCGATTTTTGATCCAAAACCACAAAAAGTTTTATGATTTTTACCAAAATAAGCTAAACCCAATCCTTATCAATCAATCCCAATAACAAAAACACCAAAAATAACAAGATTCAAGATTGATTTTTTCTAAAGATCACTAATTGATTCAAAAACTAAAAGAGCAACACAATCCTTACCTTAAATCACCCCATAGCTCTTGATACCAAATGTAGAATATTGATAACCTATGAATCTATGAAGTGGGTTGATGTTTTCTAGTGAGAGAAACTAGAGAGAGAAAGTGAGAGAATATGTGAAAGGTTTTATTAATATCAAATGTGAATGGAACAACAACCAACCCCTTTCCTTAGTGGAAAGGGGTATTTATAGTACCAAGCTAAACATGGGCTTGGGCCGGTCCATGACAAGCCCATGGACCGGTTCTTACTTAAGTTAATAAGTAACTAACAACTATTATCTAACTACGAGCTATTACAAGATGAATATTATTGTGGAGTGACCGATACTTCTAATATACGTAAAAACGTATTTCTAACAGATAAGTTGAAGATCTAGTACGCATACACATGCGAAAGCGAAAGAAAAAGATATCAAAGCAATAGACAATATATATACACTATAAAAATAAAAATAAAATCTTTTTGGATTTTTGAAAATTTTTAATTTTTATGGATTTTTAACAATTTTTATTTTTTATGAATTTTTGAAAATTTTTGAGCAATAAAAAGTTCACGAGTGAACGGATCCCAAAATTCAACGCGTCTCTCACAAAAAACCGTTAATCTTTACGAAAAGAGCCGGCAGTAGCGCCATTTAATAACTATGATTTATTTATAAAAATTGTTCGTTGAAGTGGTCTATTCGAATTGATTACTGGTTTAAAATGCGACTCAGCTGTCTTTTGGTGGGAAACAAAGATTTGTCGTTGTAGTGTAATTAAAATGCAAAACGTTAACATAAATGACGGTTAATTAAATGTAAGACTAATTAAAATGTAAATGGTGCAAAATTTAAAACTTTGAAAAGTAAAGTGATTAAATTACTTAAAATTAAAGCGTGACGAAAAATTAAAATTTGACAAAGAATTAAAAATGTAACTTAAAAATCAAACAAAGCAAAACATAATTCCAAACCCAAAACCATCGGAATGTCAGATCAGAATGCTGTCACCATGCCCATCGGAATCCAGGTCGCAATATACCGTCGGAAAGACTCTATCGGAATAGTAAAGATGCTGTCTATCAGAATGTATAAAAACTAGTCCTATCGGAATGCTGATCGTAATAAGCTATCGGAATGACACTTCAGATCGGAATGTTGCTCATTAAATTTGGGCAGCACTTCGACTTAAAATACCTCAAGAGCCGTCGGAATGTGCGATCGCAATCCCAGATCGGAATGAGGGGGAATAACCTCTGATCGTAAAGTCTTGTCGCAATGTGAAAACCTCTTCCAATACTGTCACTATCGGAATGTGGAGCAAACGAGCTGTCGCATTGTGTAAAATCCCTCACTTTCGATGGAGTACAATCCGCAATAAGCCAAAGCTAAATAAGCTAAAACTAATAAGCTAATTTCAAAAACATAAATAGAAATAAGACGAGATAATAAGCTACAAAATTAAAGACCTTTACAAAGCACAAAATAAGTAAACAAAATAAGCAAACTTTTAGAAAGATGAAACTTTTAGAAAACTTAGAGAAGCAAATAAGCTAAGTACAAAACAAGCCAATAAGATTGTCAAACTTATAGCTTATCTCATACAAAAACTTAGATAAAAGTAAAAAGGTGAACTTTTTACTCAAATAAGCAAAGAGATTAAGCAAAACCTTGCTTAATACGAAATTGCAATGAACCAAAAACAAGAAAAGTAGAATGAGAAAGATAAAGAAAATCTTGATTAAAAGTAAAGATTTAACAACAAAATTAAAGATTAAACTTACTTGGATTAAAGGAATTAAAGTGCAAGACAAGTATTTAAAATGAAATGAAAATAAATTTGCAAGAAATAAAAATGGTGGAAGAGCTAATTTGTCAAGTTAGCCAACAACTCCTAATGACACATTAGGAGTTTATTTATAGTGATTAGGAACACTAAGCATGTGTTGGTTCATTCTTCTTTCTTTCTCGACTTCTCGTATTCTAATTTCTTCGACTTTTTCGACTTTGTCTCGGGATTAATAAACTCGTCTTGTAATTTCTTCATTAATTTAGACTTGAGTTCTTCGGCTTTTATTAAACTTCCGTCTTTAGAATTTTTCTTCGATAAGTCTTCGGAATTGGCCTTGGACTTCCGTTCTTTTGGCACCCTTGATCTTTCGACTTTGTCTTTTGTCTCTTTATTCGATGAAAGCCCGTGTTTTCCTCCCTTTTCACATTTTGATCCTAAATCACAACAAAAACACAAACCACGCATAATTTCGACATTTACGACATAAAATACATATTTTGGCTTGGTTATTATTGTAATTAAGTGGTGAAAGGATGGGTGTTTTCACACCTATCAGCACCCTCAACTCAATAGAGTAGAGTCATCATTGGTAAGCAATTTAAATCTGAATACATCTTAAATTTCATTACCAATTTCTATCATTTGTCACTCTGAGTCTGCATCAGGGCATGAGGCGTCAGCAAATACAACAGCTGACGCTGACCCTGGCCCTTCTGTTTCTCATGATGTAGTTCCCTTACAATAGAGTCCTACTAAAGGAACCAAAAACATTATCATTGATCTTAACTAATCAAGGACTCTTTCTTAGGATCCATCAGGTAAAACAAACACTGATGGTGAAGGACTTGAAACTGACCAGCACACTGAAGGTGGCGATCAGTAGACAACCAAGGAAGTGCCTCTCTCCACTAGAGCCAAGGGGGGACACTTGCCTACATTTATATTCAGCATGTCTGCTAATGCCTTGGCGAAGGTGTTGGGACTAAGTGAAAGAGCTCCAGTAAATCTGGATGATATTGAATCTGAAGATGACATTGCTGATCAGGATTCCAAGCCTCCATCCCCCAGAACCATAAAGGTAAATTAACTGACAAATCAAGTGTTGGTTCTACAATCACAGGTGACAAGGCTCAAGGAGGAAAAGTCTATTGCTGATGTTGAACTACTTACACTTAAAGCTAGGCCAGTTCCTCCCACTGCTGAGCAGACTAAGGATGCAATACTCTCAACTCTGAAGCCATTAGTGAAGGATGTGGCCACCACTACTTCTGTCAAGAAAGAAATCACCTCACTCATAAACTCCATTAATACTGCATCTTTTAAGCTCCCTATTGAATTTAAGCCGAATCCTAATCAACTTAATGAGTTATGTGACTCAGTCTCGAAGATCAAGGATAGGGTGGGTCTGCTGGAACAACAAAAACTGAACTTATCTGATGAAGTTCAGTAGAAACTAAATGCTCTTACAAATGTTCCAGCAATGCTGGCCAAGGTCTCATCCACCTTAGACTCCCTCTTGCATGTTTACCTACTGGGGGTTCATCAGAAGTAACAGGGCACTCTTCTGTTGAGGGGGAGAAAGTCACTATTTAGCAGCTCTTTAAGAAACATGCATAGAAGAAGGACAAAAAACAACCTTTTTTGTATGTATCTCCCTTTAGTGAAGACAGTCCATCTGAAGGCCTACGAAATCTAAGGATTTGGTAATGGATGGATTAGATCTATTGATTAATGGTGGAAATGGGGAAGGAGGAAGATCAAGTGTAGAGAGAGAAAGGAGAGAAAAGATAAGTAGAGAGAGAAAGGGAAATTAGATTAATGAAAAGTTGTTAAATGAATGAACTAACCAACCCCCTCCTAACATGCTAGGAGGGGTATATATATAGCCCACCCTACATGTGGGCTATATGGACTATATTTACTTGGATCACGAGCTTAATACATTAATATATCGTTGGAGCGACCGATCCTTCATAAATACGTAAAAACGTATTTCCAACAATCTCCCCCTAAGGGAGGTCGCTCCAAGTTACAAAGTTCTAAATATTCTATAGCTCGTGATCTATGCTAATAATGATGTGACCGAGACTTTCTTTGGGAAAACACATTTCCAACAATCTCCCCCTAAGGGAGGTCACACCATTTTACAAAATCTTAAACCTAGCATCTATGCTTGAGTCTTCGATCTTGTTCTTGTGAATATGCTTGATGTGATCTTTGACTTTATTCTTGAGCATGTTTCCTTGCCTTGACCTTGTGCATTCATCACTTGTGAAATTTGCCTCTTCGTGACTTCATGTTCCACATACTTATACCTTTAAATTCTTGAAAGCTTCAGAGTTTGATACAGCGGAAGACTTGACCTTCAAACTTTCTTGAATTTGTTGAAGTACTAATTGTATGTAGTACAAGCATGTGGTGACGACTTCTTCTGGATTATACACCGCAATGCCACCTTCTTGTTACGCTGCATAAGACAGTTAGCAACAAACCATATACACGGATGAAATGGCCTTGAACATTTCATTCTAATTCGGTAGCATTTTACCTCCGGTCGGTGAAGACCGTTGGACGATACTAGATATCATACCCGTGACGGATAGTTTCAATTAAGTAACTTCCTGACAGGATTTCGCGGGTAAACCCGTTCTCTTTACTCGACCGTCCAAAGCTGACTGCGAACGTAAAGAGTGAATCATTTGGATAATAATATCCGCATGATTTGAAGCCGTCAATTCATGTTCCTGGAACAAGTGAAGTTCAATTAAGAACCGCACCATCGTTGCTTTCCAGTTGTCACTAGCTTGATTCGTATAGAATCTTGCAAGTTACCTACCAAGTGCTGTTTGATGTTAACACTAGAAGGATTTCCACTCGTCACTGTAATCAATAGAGAGTCACTCTGAGTGTTCTGGCAAGATCATATGATAATGCGTAGAGGCCTGGAACGTGTTTAAATTCATTTAAGAATTAAACCACTGTTGCTTTCCAGTTATCACAAGTTTGATTCATAAAGAATCGCACAAGTCACCTACCATGAGCTTTTTGATATTCGCTCAAGAAGGATTTCCATCTTCATTGTAAATACTTTCGTATTACTCGGATGTTCAGGCAAGATCATGAAGATTTTGCGTAGGACTCTTAATATCTTTCTTACTTTTCACATTGTGTGAACAAGCAAGTAAATATGAAAGTGTGTCCTAATGAGATATTTGATGATCTCAAATGGCTCTAGACTTGATCGTGCATTTTGGATTTTTAGTGATCGGAGGCTGGAGAGGAGTGCCACCTTTTCAATACCAATTTATTCGGAGTGAATAAATCAATAGATAATGTGTTGTCTCCGTGATTAAAACAAATATCTTTTGAGAGATATCTGAGTTAGCTGGGATGGGTTGTGCCTTGCATCACTGGGTCCATGATGTCTTTCTTCAATATCAAGAATCATTAAAAATGATCTCAATAGCATATGAATTGACCCGGTTTCTGCCTAAGGTTGTAAGGAGGGCTTCTTTCTTTACACCCTTTATCTTTACATTTCTTTTTCATTCTTCAACCCCTTCAATGCTTACCAATACGTCATCACTAGCACCTTGTTGTGATTGTTCCAGTGCTAACTTAAGTACTTGGTCGGCATTCAGCTACGTTCACAATCTTTCTCCATCTTTCCTAAGGACTACTATTTCTAGCTATGGAATGTCCTTGGGAAGATTCCTCCGGTTCAAGAGAAATCATTGGACTTTAACCTATCCTACCATCCTTATGTCACCACAATCTTCATCGTCGTGAAAAGAGATGTTTTGGGTAAGTGTATGTCACCATGAAATCCATTTTGAAGTGCAAATCCATTTTGCTCCCCCTTAACATATGCTACGATATTCGAAAACATTTCGCACATGTCGGGATGAGCTAACACGTTAAGTCAAACCATTTGTGATTAATCATTTCCCATATTAAATCACATTTTCTCCCCCATATTAAAAATATTAACCCAATCGATGTTTTTAATATCAATTGATTTAATAGCCTTTTAAAAAAAATTTGGGAAGAAAAATGCAAATCCAATTATCTTCAGGAATTACACAAGCTCCCCCTCAAATTAATGAGGGTGTACTTGAAACGTAAATTAAATACCTTTTAAACACAAGTGTAAGGTATTTAACACGTGCAAAGATCAATATATGATGATGAATTCACAAGATTAGCAATTTACGAGGTTGGACCTGAATGATGAAGAACATCATATGAAAGAAGCACATGGTTCTTGTTCACGAATGTTGGTCTTCCTCGTAACTTCTGAAGTTATCTCTTGACTCCATGTGTATGATTGATATCGTTTTCTTAACACCAATATGTGAACTTGGTACTCTCGGCATCAAGGATTCTGAATGCTGGACAATTGCTCCCCCTCAATTGTTGACCCGTGTTCTATTGAAAGAGCTGTAGTCACCGTTTGAGTAGTCGCATCGTCGAGTATGTAGATATCAATTGCAACGAACTTTGGATTGTGGAGTTGATAACTTAGGATTCTGAAGTCAAAGCTTTCCGGTGAAATGCTTGACTTCAAAGTGAAAAGCGGGTTACTATCAGAAATAATAGCAAACCATATGGAGCATGTTTTAAATCTTTTAAACTTCTGCTCGAACTTTATTTACAACCCCGTGTCATTATTGAATGACATTTCTAGGTTCGTAAATATTATCGATTCCAGAAGACATGCTCTTTTTATCAAAACATTTTTGAACACACAATTTTGAAAGATTTAGAAAAACCTTTTGAGAAATTCTTGAAAAATTGTGTTCAAAGTTTTGAAAAACCAATTACTTGAGCTTAAGATGTTGAATATCTTAAAAGCGAGCTCAAGTCCGAGAAGTTGTAAACTTCCCGTTGTTAAGGATAAGTTACCATCGGCGATAAACGTTCCTTTTATCTGAAGGACGAGTCCTAAGCTGACATTTACTCAGAAGTCGTTTTCATGAGCTTGAAAACTTTGACTGTTTTAACGGAAAGCTCATGACCGAGAAAGGTTAATTTCTCGTTATGAGGAAAAGTTCTCTTATTTAAAAGATACACTTTCCTTTCTGAGCTTAAAACTTCGAATGTTTTAATACAAGCTCATGACCGAGAAAGGTGAATTTCTCGTTAAGAGGATAAGTTATCATAAAAGATAATCTTTCCTTTATATTAAGTTCGAGTTACAGTCTGACATTTAACTGTAAGTCATTGTGCATGAGCTTAAAAAACCTTGAATGTTTTTAATTTTAGCTCATGCCCGAGAAAACTTAATTTCTCGTTGTTAGGATAAGTTTACCATCGGCGATAAACTTTCCTTTCTTTGAAGAGCGAGTTATAGTCTGTGATGTGACTATAAGTCCTTGTGCATGAGCTTAAAAACGTGGAATGTTTTTGATATAAGCTCATGCCCGAGAAAAATGAATTTCTCGTTTTTAGGATAAGTCATCATCGGGATGAACTTTCCTGTCTTTTGAGATCGAGTTACAGTCTGTTATGTGACTGTAAGTCCTTGATAGCAGCTTAACCATGAATCCCCTGAGACATTTGTTTCTCTGATATCTGCTTCTTCAGCAACCAAACTCTAAGAGTGTCCTTAGTTGAACGGTACACAACGATTGGACCGCTTCGTTCTTTTGGATCATCAACTTTGGTACCTGCAATCTCATTAGGAATTTGCATGCTTTGACGTGGGTTAGCGATATCAATTATAGAAGCACATGGGGGTTCACAGTTGGCTTTACTTGTTTCAGAGGCGACCTGAGTAGATGATTCACTAGTCTTGGCTGGCAAACGTTTCCTTTTATAGAAAACCTTAAGTTTAGGCGTAAGTGAAGTATCATCTTTATCAGTTTCCTCCCTAGTAGACTTAGTAGAATCGAAGACTATCCTAGTTAAAGGGCACTCGTTTCCTACAAGAGTGAAAGTTCTACCAGTGGGGTGCCACATTTTGCCAACGGGTTTGATTTTAGCAACCCACTGGGATTTAAGTCTAGCACGGGAGTTCACCTCATTAAGCAATTTTTTGATACAGGAATCATGATTTGCCGTAAAGACACATTTTCTACATGTTTTACAAGTAGCATATTTAATGTCCGAGTAAGATCTAGAATCCCTAGATGATTGATTGATGCTCCTAGGATTGGGCATGCTACGGTTAGCAGTGTTGGGTAAACTAGAAGGCATCTGACTAGGTTTGAAATTCCTATCTCTTACTTGTGTCTTTTGAATAGCTTCCCTTTGACCAAAATCATGGCGCACATCATTTGAACTAGTTCTAGACGTGTTCATTGAACTATTCTTAGGGAAATTAGAGGCAATCATGTGATTAGGTCTTGCTAAAACTGATTTAGTCACATTAGGCCTAGTTGGTGGAGTGACAGTTCTAGAAAGATGAACCAAATCAACTTGGGAGGCAAACCGCGGTCTCGAGGATTGTTGTCGCTCGGATCTAAATGCAGTAGGTTGTCTGACAATCGGTTGTCTGACGAACTGATTTGTAGGCGGTTTCCCCAAGATTGATGGTTTTTCAAGCTTAGTGTCCACACTAGGTCCTCTATTTTTCCTTAACTCGTTTTTCAACGCAGCTATAGCAAATACCTTTTCCTGAACTTGGGCTTTTAACGTTTCATTTTCTTTGAGCAAGTTATCTTGGGATGCCAATTTAGATTCAAGCAGTTGAATTTGTTTCAAAAGATTATCCTTTTCAGCTTTAGAATCTAGAACAGTTTGATCCAATTTTCTTTCAAGAACAACGTTTGACTTTTCAAGTTTTTCAAAGTATGTTTCAAATTTGTCCGTTTTCTTAGAAAATTCATGTTTGGCATCCTCAAGATCTTTTGATTGCCGAGCTACGATCTTTTCGAGCTCTTTAATCTTGGAATCAGAAGCAGACAATGAAGCAGTTATAGGACAATTATTATGATGTTTAGCATTTTGAACACCTTCTCCCCCATTATGACTCACATCGGATGAATCAGAAGTGGTATTGCTATCACTCTTCTGCATCCCATGTTTGTCATAATTAAGTTCGCAATGCTCAATATGCGACATGTCATCAGCATATACATCATAAACAACATTACATTGTACCATGTTTGCCGGCTCTTCGTCATAAACGGGTAAGGTGTTATCAAGAGAGATCTTGTGAACATTTCCTGACGTGCCACTGGTATCATGCTGTCCTCCTGATTCCGTGCTCTTGCCATCGTTAGGCTCAAAGTTTTCAACCGTATGACCAGTTTCCTCTTGCATCGAAGAGTCTTGCACTCCATTATCATACCCTTGCTGAAGTTGAGATCTTTCATAAATCGAAGACGAGACCGATGACATGAGTTTCAAAATCGTATCACGGAAAACTCGAAGCTCGGTATGTGTATCTCGAAGAAATGATTGGCAAATCACTGAACTTTCAGGCTTGATGATATTGAATTGGAGGAAAGGCGTGAGGTGTGTCACAAGAGCCTTATATGCAAGAGTCGATGCAGAGTGATTAAAGTTGTTATGGTTGAGTTGCTCGGCGAGTTGGGTCAAAGTGGTGAAAATTGAGTCGATGAATATATGACGATCTTGTCCAAAGATTGTCACAAATTCGCTCCCTCCTTGAATCCCCGAAAGAGTGACAAGATGAGACTGGAGTATTTGAAAGGAGGTGATGCCACTTTTCTTAACTTCGTTTTGTCTTAAATACAACTCTCCCTTTTGACATGTCGAATCGAACGAATCCATTAAAGATCGATTAAGAATGACAGGGATGTTGTTGTTGTCGGGATTTTAGAGTTCGTGAAAAACAAAACGAACGACCCGTAAATAATACTTAAAATTCCTCGATGGATGATATAAATGAATCTCGTCACTTTGACTCGTCACAATAACGTATTTCTTGAAATCCGGCCACAATAACGTTTATCCCGACAAATATTTTTTCACGATTTGCCAAAAATTAATATAAAAAATTAACTTAATTTAAAAAAAAGAAAATTTTGATTTGAAAAGTAAAAAATAGAAAAAATATCAACTAAAGAATTTGATATTAAAAAGTAAAAAATATATAAAAATAAAAGTTAATATCCAAAAAATAAAATTTTTAAAATAAAAAAGGTAAAAAATAATAAAAAAAATATTTTTACTTAAAAAACTTTTCGAAAATATAACTGATAAAGAGTTTGGAAATATAAAACAAAAATCAGATAAATGTTGGAAAAACGCGTGACTCTTGTTATCTCCGTCTGTATACACACGTGGCCCAAAGCCTTCTCTTGTATCCTCCGCCCTAGAAAACAAATATATGTCTCTCTCCTCAAACAACTATCACACAGTTATAACACTCTCTCTCTCACAGATCTATACTCAACAATGGCGGTTCCTCCCAAACCTAACTTCAAAACCTCCGCCCCCTTAAATCTTGAAGCCAAAAGATTCAATCTTCCCTAAATCAGATTTAATCTTAATCCAGATTGCTTCAAAATCTTAATGACGAGATCAAAACAGATCAATTTCTGTAAAACAAATCCTTCACATCCACGAAGTGAAACAATCTAAAACCACCGATGCACAAATCATCTATAAGATCTCAAAAAGAGGTCTCGGGTAAGATTTTATTTTTTGTTGCATGTTGTTGAGTCTCTCTCTCCTGTAGCGTCTTTCTTGTCAAGTGTCCAGATTGAATGGGTTGTGAGTGTTAGAGAGTCGAGTGATTGAGATAATTTGTGAGGGTGCGAGGGTGATGGGGGTGTTAGAGTGAGTTGGGTGAGTAGGCGAGAGGGTGTCGGTGAGGGAGTGAGGGGTGTTAGAGTGTAAAATTGTTTTGTCGAGAGGTTGTGAGGGGGTGTCGAGAGGTGTGAGAGACGAGAGTTTGAGGTCTTTCGAGTCTTGGGTGAGGGTAAAAAATGAGTTGAAAAGGTGTTTGTTTGTGTGTATGTTTGGGTCGGGGATGTCGAGGGGTTTGTGAGTTTTGTTGATGGAGTCCGTTCGAGGGAAAAGGTTCGAGTCTTGATTGGTAAAGAGTCGATTTTTAGTTGAGAGATGTGTGTCTAAAAGGTTTTTATGGGTTCGAGGGTGTCGAGTTTTGTGGGTGAGTCGAGAGTTTTGGGAACAAAATGAGGGTGAGTCAGAGAGGGTAAGGGTTGGAGTCGAGAGTCCTAATATTGAGGGAGTGGGGGTTTGTTGAGAGTTGAGAGTTCTTCGAGTGACGAGAGGGGAACGAGAGGTGAATTGGGTGTTTGAGAGAGTGTTGTGATGTCGAGTCAAGTTTTTGGTGTTTATTCCGAATAGACTTCTATTCGGAAAGTGTCTATTTTAAAAAAAATCTATTCGGAATGTTTTTCTATTCGGAATGTTTTTCTATTCGGAAAAACTGTTTCTATTCGGAATGTTTTTCTATTCGGAAAAACTGTTTCTATTCAGAATGTTTTTCTATTCGGAATGTTTTTTCTATTCGGAATGTTGTGTCAATTCGGAAAGTTTTGTCTATTCGGAAAGGTTTGTCTATTCGGAAAGTGTTGACTATTCGGAAAGTTTTCTTATTCTGAAAAATGAAATCGCTCGATCTCAAAACTGGATGGAAAAAGACAGATCTTTTGATAGTTTTTGGACTGATTGGACAATTTTTGGACAAGTTTGGACAGTAGACAAATTTGACAGATTGACTATTGGACTGAGTTAACAGATTGGACCAATGGACAAATAAGAAAAAGAAGACTGATTAAAAAAAATTGATTAAAAAAAATGACTGATAAAAAAATGATTACTTGATTATTTTTAAAAAAAATGTAATAAAACTAGATGATTTAAAAATTGAAAAAAAAAAACTGATAATAAAAAACGGATACACGAAAAAAGTAAAACTGATAATAAAAAATAAAAATTGATAAAATTTATAAAAAATTGATAAAAAATTGATCGAATGATGAAAAGATGGATAGAAAATTAGAAAAGAAAGGATTTTTACCACCAAATCAAAAGATAAAAAAAAATGCAAATCCTAAGATTCAACCATGGCTCTTGATACCAATTGAAGGCCTACGAAATCTAAGGATTTGGTAATGGATGGATTAGATCTATTGATTAATGGTGGAAATGGGGAAGGAGGAAGATCAAGTGTAGAGAGAGAAAGGAGAGAAAAGATAAGTAGAGAGAGAAAGGGAAATTAGATTAATGAAAAGTTGTTAAATGAATGAACTAACCAACCCCCTCCTAACATGCTAGGAGGGGTATATATATAGCCCACCCTACATGTGGGCTATATGGACTATATTTACTTGGATCACGAGCTTAATACATTAATATATCGTTGGAGCGACCGATCCTTCATAAATACGTAAAAACGTATTTCCAACACCATCTAAGCCTAAGGAGGAGTCTTCAGTTAAGGACACTCATGTTGATGGCCTTACCACCAGCAATGGTGAATTTACACTAGATGAACGAATTATCAAGTCTAGGCTGGCTACTCAAGAAGAACTTGATAAATTACACAATCTTCAAGATGAAGAAAAGCTCAGAGATCTAAAGATGAGCTTATATGAAAGAATTGGAAAATCTGAGGTTGAAGGCCTCTTCAAGAAAAAGATGTTATACGAAAAGTTTTGTATAGCAAAGTTGAACAGAAGATGTGTCTCGAAATCACAAACGTTGACATGATGACTTACAAGGGAGATATCAATCTGAAGTTCTATAGGGCTGATGGGTCTGATGAAATCATAGATGACTTCCAAGGGAAGGAGCTCTCCTATACTGAATGGCTAGAGATGAGCAGAAACATTGAAAATAGAAAATCCAAGAGATGGGATGAGGTTCGCACAAGAATTGAACACTTTGTGAGAAATTATGAAAGGCTTGGTCAGCATTTGAGCATCAGCAACCAAATCTCACTTGAGGATCAAGATCCAATTATGGAACTGAACAATAGAGCCAATATGGTTCAACCTGGTGTGGGTGACATCTTTGTCACCACCAAGAAATACAAATATCTTGTTCAGTTTGAAAATCATCTCCATTAACATGTGTTAGAAGAACTAGAATTGGGAATGATTATGTTCAACCATCGGGAACTACAAGATTTTGTGGGTATTAGTGATCTTGATGATCTAAAAAATGAATTTCTTGGAAACATTCAGAAAATCTTCTTTGCTCACCATGGTGGTCCAGGACTCATGGAAGCAGCTAAAACCTTCAGCATGTACTTGCTATCGATACTGGACTTAAGAAACTTTGATCCATCAGTACAGACCCCTTTCATTGAAGAACTTAGGCCAAAGGAAAACTGAATAATCATTTGTAATATTTTTGTTGTAATTTGTAATGTTTCATGAATTAATGATTATCAGATGTTTATAAGTATTTAATTGTTCAGTGCAAATAAGAAGTTTTTATTCTCACTTACTACTGACATTAAACTTAGGCTATTTGTATATCCAAATAGGGGGAGATTGTTGAGTCAGTATTTACTGACGCTGAAACAACTCTAGGATTTGAATATAAAATCCCCCTAAGTGTTTCATGCTCAGTAGTAAGGCCAGTCTGATGAAGGATGACCAGAGGAACAAAGTTCCTACTAAAGGCTTTATAGATGAAGAAAGTTCAGCACTCCCCTTCCAGTTAACTTAGAAGACAAAGGAGTCTTCACTTCAAATACTAGGAGGTCTAGTTGCTGAAGAACAAGGACTGAAGAAGGGCTTTCAGTTCAGTTTAATTTGACAATACAAAACTGAATGATGTCGATCTCCTCTAGGATACAGAAGACTCTTCAGTATTTTGATGGTTTGCATTAGGCGGGAAAAGTTAACTTTAAGTCAAAGTAGGTTGCCTGTATACTTAGATATAAGTACAACCTTTATCTTTTCTAGAATAGTTTAATATGTACTTTGTACTGTTTATCTAGCATGGTTATCAACAGCCCACTGGATAAACCCATGCATTGAAACATGCAAAATGCAAACCCTAGTTTACACTGCCTATATAAGGAGTGTACATTGGGAGAGAAAGGGTTAACCAATACAAGAGCTTAAACTCTGGAAAACCTTTCTCTCTCGATACCAACAAAACCATATAGCCAAGATGCATATGAGCGTTTAGATTGGAGCTTAGACTTTAACTTTGGTTAGACGTTTAAGTAGAGGAGATCACAACCCATTGTCATTCAACCACTTTGTTATTACGCAATCAAAGTGGGTTATTGATTCTTTATTTGATTCAAATAAAAGTCAATACGTTGAAAAGTATATTGGTATTGTTGTTTTAATCTTTCATAGTTCTTATCTATTGTTAATACAACACAACTGAGTCGAAGTAAAGAGTTATTACTTAAGTTAATAAGTAATAACGAATTACAAGGGACCAACATGTTTAATTAAATTTGATAAGACCGAGAGAAAACGAACTAAAAAGATAAATATTAAATGGCGTCGCTGCCGGTTCTTTTCATGAAGATTAACGGTTTCGAGTGAGACGTATTGGATTTTGGGATTCGTTCACTTTGTGAACGTTATTTTTACGTATTATAAATAAAAAACATAAATTAAAAAATCGAAAAGATAAAAATTAAAAAATTAAAAAACCACAAAATCAATTCTTTTGCTAAAGAATTGAACCAAAAAAAAATCCAAAAAGTAATATTTTTCCTAAAAGATTACACCAAAAATATATTGTATATATTGTTCTCACTCGTTTTTACGTACATATTATATTTTCTTGGAAAAATCAAATAAATACAAAAATATTTTTGATATATTATTATATGTAAATAAGTATACGTAGATACGAACAACCAAGTTACCTACTTCCATAAGTATTGCCGAGGCAATACACCATGCATGGGGACGTTCCGGTCCTAAGTTCGTGTATCGATAAAATTTAATTAAGGCACAATAGATAAATACTGTGATCTACTTGAACTTGAGGAAGAGGCCACTGTGTGGGAGGTATAAGGCAAGTATATTTCACATTCTAAAGAAGCAGGCTCTTAAGTGCTACGCGCCGCCTCGTTTCTCCGCTTGCTTGTGCGTCTTTCGAAGGTGATAGTAGTGAGTGGTGTGCCACCTAATTAGTATTACATATCTATATATTTTCTTGTGGATATTACTTATCGAACCTCGAGAGAGATAATCTCTTCTCTCTCAAAAGTCGACCGAGAGCTCCTCTCTCACTCCTCGAGTTTATTTACACGTGTACTCGCACGTGTGTAACCATACCATCTTTGGTGTATTACTTCCTTCCCCGAGGAAGCTTCAAATGTCATTTGCTTGTATTTACATTCGGACACCTTGCTACACATGGATACTCGTTCCTTGTGGGAAATGTTGCATCCGACTTGTTCGAATTGTCGAGGTCCACATGATACTAATTTATGTGATCAAAACTAATGCTATTATGGGGAGGTTTATGCTTATAATGGAACCGAGAACCCTAATTTTCAACCTAACCTTCAAATGGACTACACTTGTAATGACTATATGGGATCCGGTGTTTCATCACAACCTTCACCATCATTTTAAGAGCACAACTTTAATGAGCCATACCAAAACCAAGGATTTTCCAATCATGAGGGTTTTCAAAATAATGATAATTTTCAAGGCTTAATCAAGAAACCTTTCATAATTAAGGATTTTCAAATAATGAAGGCTTTCACAATGATGAAAATTATCAATGCTATAATCAAGATACTTTTAAAATCAAGGATTTTCACATTATGAGAGTTTTCGAAATGAAGGGAATTTTCAAGGATATAATCATGAGAACTTTCATAATCAAGACTCTTTTTAAACCTATAATCCACCTAATTATGGAAATCCACCTCCACCCTATTCTTCGACTTATTCATGTGAGTTTTGTGGAAACGCACCCATATAGTTATGATTGTCGACCGAGGGATCCTCCGTCCTATGCCCCTAATGTTTTCAATAAGTTTTATTCTTTACTTGAGGAAGCACAAAAGAACACTGAAAAACTTGTGAAATACGCATAAAAACCATGAGCCTTGAGGAAATGAAAAAGGAGAATGTACGGATAGTGAGAGAAATAGAATCTGTCCGTAATGAGGTAATGAGGAAACGGTCTAAGAAAGAGGAAATTTGTGAAGCGTTGAACATTAAATATCATCAACTTCAGCAAGATTTACTTACTTTGCTCTTAGAGAAAGACAAAAAAGAAGAAGATGAATGCATAAACGACGAATATCTTGCTACTCATGCTCGTATGCCTTATCGATGCTTTTGTGACGATTGTGACGGACGTTCGATTTGTATGACACTTAATGATAACACATCTTCATCACCTTTACCTCACATGGAACCTAACAAATCTTTAACCATGGGGGACGAGCCTCTTAGCACTAATACAAACACCGATTTAGATAAATTAACCACCTCTAGTGTTGAGAACCTTATCCCAATCCAAAGAGAGCTTGAGGGTGTTTCCAATGAACCATGTGACGAGCTTTGTATTTATACCTCTTCTCCTCATGATCACATTGATATTTCTTCAAATGATGACATTCATGCTACTACTAGTGATTTTGGTGACTTTGATCTTGATGAATTGTTCAAAGAAAGGAATAATGAGATTGATGAAGAGTTTTTGCAAGACATGCCACAAATGGAGGATGATGATTGTAATTTTAGTGAAGCATCTTATGATATATCATCCGATGTCTTTTCATGTCAATATGACCTTCCTAATTTGGAAGAAGATGTTGCTCATATAGAAGAAGTGGAAGATGTTCATATTCGTGAGGTTTTATTAAACGTTTATCTTCTTATCTCCTCGATTAAAGCATTGAACACACACCATAATGATGAGTCCATAGAAGAAGAACCTTTCATTGATATTTCTACACCGGTTTTAGAGGTTGCACCTCTTGATTTTCATGATCATATCATCCTTTTGAGTGATTATCTCATTAATACACCTTCTTTTGAGCCTTCTATTCCCACCCTTCCACCCTTGAAGTTGGTTATTGATGAAGAAGATCCTATAATCTTTGAGATTGATCCTTTTTCCCCCTAAAGCACCTCAAGAACAAAAAATCTTTGATATGGATTCTCTTATAGAGATTGATGCCACCATGGAGGCTTATCTTGCTAATATTGATATTGAGGTTGATGATAGTATTTATAATTGGGAAGAGGATGTTCGTCTTAGTGAAACATTGATTTTTGGGAACATAGAGCCTACACCTCCTTCACAAGACACTATTACTCTTGATCCTCCTTTCACTATGCCTTTTATGGAAGATTCCCCACTTTTTGATGATGATGAGGAGCACCACATGGATATACTTGTTATGAATGTTTTGATTCCTACACCTTCATTATCTCATGATGCTTTGATATCTAAGGGAGAATCTTATATGGTTGATACGAGTTCATCTTCTTATTTTCCCATGAAGGGAAAGGTTTTTGATCCTGGGATACGTATGTTTGGAAAATTTTTGTTTTCATCTACTCCACTTAAGAGTGTGATTTCGATTGATATGGGATTCTCGTATGAGCTTACTTTGTTGATACTACCTACTTTGGAGTTGTTCACGTGTAGAGATGGAAACTATGTATTTGATCCTATGGTGCTTCCTATTTGAGAGATTTCGTATGTTGGACAAACTTGAGACACGTTAGACCGTTCCATTTATCGAGGCAGATATTGTAAATATTATAGTAAATGGCAACATGCTAAGATTGAGTGTATCAAGTGAGATGTGCTTCACAGTGGATATCACTTATTCTCCATGATGGTTTCCCCAAGGTCAACCTAATTCGGGGACTGGTCGAACTTTTTGACTTAGGGTTAAAAAACTAAAGCATTGAATAACTAGGTTAGAAAATGTAGAGTAGATCTAAATATGTTAGGTTTAATAAGAGGGTGTTATAGTAGAGTTGAAGTGGAGGGGTGACCTTTCTTCGTTTTTTGGTGTTTGTTTCAAGGGTTGCTCTCTCTCATTTCATTAATGGAGCTTATGAAGGAGGCATGTGTATCTGGTTCACTTTGATAAGTTTTTTCTATTGTGATATTAAAAACACGTGTGCTTAAAATGAATACACTTTAGTTTTCTCTTCCTTATATCGAGTTAAACAATGTACGCAATATCATAAGTGTAGGGGAGTTCACTCCAATACTCTTAAACATTAAGGACAATGTTTATTTTAAGTGTAGAGAAGACTTCTATCAAAGTGACCTTACCTAGACCATTGTCATTTACTTCATGATAACTTGGAAATTAATTTTTCAAACATTTTTCGAATTTTTGATCTACTTCTACCACCAAAAATATGCATTCATAATTTTTGCATAAATCATTTTTCATTTGCATAACACATTTGCATTGTATATATTTCTTCTTTTAGTTTTCATCAAAAATATATAAAAGGGAAAAACGATAATAAAGGATATGGTTTAACAAATTTAGACTTCTTTAACATATTAGGACCTCCATGGATACTTTGACTAAACCCGAGTTTGCTTATCTAAGCATTCTCTAGCTAGTATCCCTAACCATGTAGACCTTTATTGTTTTATTAGGCTAAGCATCCACTAGTCTCATTATTTGAGATTTTAAACTGTGGAGAACAAGAGATGATAGAGTTTGAAGTAAGTGTAAAGGGCTAGATAAACCTCATATTAATTAATTGAGTCTTTTATATCCCCTTTCGTAACCTTTACTTTCTTGTCAACGCATGTATATATGTTAATAAATAATCAAGAACGGTTTTAATAGGTTTGTAGTCTCTTATGAATTTTTGACTAATCATTCGTGGTTGGTATAAGTACGTCTTAAAATTCTAAGTTAGAACGTTTTATGTGTATTAGACTTATGTCATGCTTAATACTTAGTGGGTGTTTTTCCTTTTATTCTTTTTAACTTTCTTTGTGAGGAATAAAGAAAAATAAGAGCGGCTTATGAAAAAAAAAAGAAAAAAAAATAATTACACAAGACTCCCAAGAGGGGCAGTGAAGTGTTAATTATAGTATCTATTGAATTCCGATATTACTCTCACAAGGGTTGCGGTGATTTAATAGTTGCTTCAATCCAATATTACCTTTACGGGTTGCGGGATTGAAGGTCCAAGGTATCAAAAATGCGGCGGATATAAATTATTGCGTCAGTTTTATTTTTCTTTTCTTAGCGAGTGAGTAGCTACTTATTAATCCATGACATAAGGATCTTACACATACAACGAATGACTTATTATTTTGGGTCGGACTTATATCAATTGTGGGCGGTTCTTCAAGTGATGGACAAGATGGTTACTTAGGATTAAAACCGTGCTTCCTTATTTTTGGATTTTACACTTCTTATATTTTACGCTTTAAATAATGACAAATTTGCCCAAAAGCAATTTGCTCATATAATAACCGGTCTTAGAGGCATAATAAGTGGGGGTATAATGGTAACACAATTAACTTGTATGAATAAGTCGGTGCACATTCACTTGAGGATAACAATGATCTTGTTTTTAATCTTGGTATGGGGAAAGTGAAACTTCAGGATGATAAGTGTGCATGGTACCAAAGCCCTAATTAAAGATCTTGATTTCTTTATGAGTTACTTACATCAAATCATTTTAATAAAATCCAAAAATAAATAAATAGAGTTTATATCTTGCACTACATTCTTGAAAATTACAAATCATGCATCATGTAGTATAGCATAGTATATTAAATCATAAAATGGCCAATGTGGATTAATTATGCGAAAAGTGTACTCTAGAGCTTTAAAATACTGCATTAGATTTAACCCAAAACCAAGTGGAGGGGAGTTGATAAGTGTGAAAACACTAATCAATTATGACCCAAAAACCACTTAAAACACATCCAAATACATTAGATTTAAATTTAAATTATCAGAATTACGTGGGTATTTTGTGTTTATTTGTTTTAGGTAAAAAGATACATTTTGGAGCAAACACGCGTTTTAAAGGGAATTATTTGAAAAAAGACGAAGAAACACAAGACAAGCTTTCAAGTACCTTATTTGCCAAATTTTCAAAGATCAAGGACTTCAGTTGCTGAAATTAAAAAGATTAAGCCTTTCAAATGCAAGTGGAAAAAGATAAAAGTTTGGAATTGCAAAGTGAAACAATTATAAAAGTTCAGGGACTATTTGGAAATTATGTTTGTTAACTTAACTTAAACAGTCATCGTTTTACTTTGATATGAATACGTCTTCTTCATCACAAAACGAAGAAAGAGAAAAGTTATAACAGTCGTTCATACCCTTTTTCCACCAAGACACTTCAAATCATTTTTGAGGAAGATACACAAAGAATCAAGAGAAGCTTCAAACTACAAAGTTGTTCATCTCTTCATCCTCTACAAGTTGGCGCTATTTAATTTAATCAAGATCGAGAGTTGAAGAAACCCACAAAATCCCTGAAGAACCCTAATCACCCAATCATCGTATTTACCCGGGGCATATGAAGACTGGAGGTTACACGTCATCCACATCCTCTCAAACGTCTATAAATTCAGAGCTTCCACCTCATTTTGATTTGGTTAGCTAGGTGTAGTTACACATAGTTAGGTTTAGAAGTAGATAGATAATCTTTCACATAGTCTTATTCTTGTTAGATTTCAGTTAACTTGTAACCGAATTAGTTAATCTTCTTGTAACCGAATTTTCTTTTCACCATTAATGCAATCCACTTTAGATTCTTCAAGCTTTCTTAATACTCTTTAGATTTCTTTTTTTCTTTTACTGTTAATATTCACGTGATTGAAGTTTCTGTTACCTCTTTAATCGATTGATTTTAGTGTTTACGAGCTTTTCTAATCTATTAATTGTTTAAGCATTTTCTTAGACAAAAGCTCACAAGAGCTTATGAGAGGTTTTTGAAAGTATTTTGGTTGACTCAGTAGGATAAGACATATATACTTTGGATGTTACAGTTTATCAGGTAATCTCACTCATTTAGAGTAACTAGTTCGATAAGTTTTGTTTCAGGATCAACTTATTCAATAAGTTTGATTTCAGCTTATTGAAGATTCGACATGGACTAGTTGGCAGTATTAATTCTAGATTTAAGTTAAATTCTGTCATGTTTGGTTATTATCATTTTCTTCTATTAATTCTTATCCTCAGTTCATAAGCACATAGCTTATGAACTATAACAAGTTTTTGTCAGATTTTGTTATATTGTAGGGTTACAAGTTGAAGGTTAGTTGATCTTCGTCTTTTGGTACATTGCTGATTTCTATTGATTACGATTCAAGGTAGTAGTGGCAGTTCACAAGTTGTTAGAGAGACGTAGATGGAGATGTGAATAAAAAGTTAGCTCAGCGCTATACATCACCATCAACGGTTATCCTCGGATAAGAGGTAATACTTGTTTCATTTTATACAAAACGCTAGAGTAATTTGTGCTAATTAGCTGTAGTATAGACTTGATTGTATAGATCTTGTAATTCTTTCTATTAGATGTTCAGTTAAATGATCTCGTTAAGTGGTTTGATTCATAGTGCGTTTGCTTTTGTGTGGAGTAGCTTGAGAATCGATGTTCGCTTATAGGCAGTTTTAGTTCGTATTATTGGTATTGTAAGTTTACTTTCCATAGTTTGTAGGTCAGTATGATAACACATTGGTAGTAAGTGGATGCAAGTTACTTGATTTCAGTTTTTCAAGTAGTAATGGTTAAACTGATTTCGAATAATCAAGTGACTAGCCTAGTAGAAGAAGTAAAAAATCATTCCATAAAAGCTAGGACTTAATTTTGATAAAATCAGTTTTGGAAAGAATAAAATTTAGCTTTAGTTCTCTAAAAAAAGCAGTCTTGTGAATTTGTTTCTTGTAAGAGCTATGAAACGTTTTTGAGTAATCCAATTTGTTAAATAGATAAATCTGTTGGTGGACTTAGTTTTATATTGGGCTAACATGACATGTGAACGAATGGATTTGTACTTTTGAATGTTTCATGATATTATAAATCCTTTGGGTCCATCAGTTTAAAGTTTGACAATTTCACTTCTTAATTGGGCCTTGTTATATTACTGGACTTCTAGATAGCAGATTTAATTTGTAGTTTTATAATTTTTGCATTGTTAGAAATATTTTCTTTGTATTTGGTAAATTTCTTTTGTAGTATAAATTTGTATTTTTCATTTTAATAGGTTGTCCATTTTAATGTGGTTCTTGCAATATGTTTTAGATAGTACGTATATGTAGTAATAGATATTATTTTCGCTTTTTACATGCTTTATGCCAAGTAGTCATAGATACCATTCAACGTTTTATCACCAAAAACCATTAAGTCATACTTGTGAAATAGTTTAATCAATTTGATAAGACCGAGAGAAAACGAACTAAAAAGATAAATATTATAGTCTTACACCCACAAGCCCAACAAGAACCCAAACCAGACCCTGCACCAGAACCACAACATGTTCAACCACTACCTTCACCACAACCTCATCTTGAAACCATTCCTGAAGCTGGTGAAATTCATATGTCATCCCCAGACACTACCATTCTAGCCCCCGACACCACCAAAACAGACCCAAACACCACTTCAGACTCCCAACCACAACATTTCCACTTAGCCAAATGCCAAAGGACTTCTAGGGTGTTCTCCCTTGGTGATCCTAGCCATGAAACAGAGATAACGACCACCACAAGTGTTGTTGGTGATATGGAGGTGGCTTAGACCTATTGGCCTTGATGTAGGTCAATACAGGTCCACTGTAGATAAGCCCACCACCATGCCTCATGATTCCTCATTTGGGATTGAGTTCCCTCATATGGATGAGGGCAGCATACAACCTATGACAAATATGGAATTGATAGTACTCTGCATTAGCTTGTAAAAGCAAAATGAAGAGTTTGTACAAAAATTGGCAGCTCAAGACCTTGAACTCAATACTTTAAGGGAGAGGATTGTAAAGTTGGAAACAATGACATGGTTTGTTGTAGAGTCCTCGGGTGAAGCTAGGGGGATTCTTAGAAAGGGGAGGATGAACCAACAAAGCCCTTTATTGCAAGTGATAACAGTTCTAAAGAGGGTTCTTTTGGTAAGAAGGAAATAGTTGCTGCTCTCACATGTTTGAAGGAACAATGACAGTTTGATTCCTCAAAGGCGTCACTTGTGACGCCCAAGCAGCTATCTTTTGTGGAATTGATGAAACAACAAGAAAGTGTGCTTGCAGGTTCAGTTGCTGACAAGACAAATCTACATGCAGACACTTTGTTGGTAGCCGCTGACAAACCCACATGTGTATCTCAACCACCTTTGGTGTTCAAATAGATTTCTTCTCAATTATTCCCATATACTTTGCCACTCATTGATCCTAAAGATAAAGGCAAAGGGATAATGGTAGAAGTAGTGGTCCCCAAAGATGATGCACATGTCATGTTTGATGCCATGTTGGCTCAACATTTATGTGCACAGGAGAAGAGGGACTAAGAAAGGGAGATATAGAAGCTCAGATTAGCTTAGAATCTAAGGGTATAAGGTGTCACACCCCACCATGGCGGAATATTAGGCACGACGTATGGATATCATCATAACAAAAGGCATGTCTATAGAGATAACTAAATGAAATGGAAATGTCATAAATGGTGACACAAATGTCATGAAAATATCACAACAATACAGGAGTCTAGGTAAGTAGGTAAAAATCCCACCTCTTACCAAAGACAAACAAATAAAACAAACATTCAACATATAGGTGTTCATAATATCACTTATTAAAACAAACAGAAAGAAAACTAAGAAGGAACGGGTATCTGATTGTGGTAAATTACACCTTTTGTTTAGGAAAACAAAAGAGCGTAAATGAGCGGGAAGTATTAAACAAATGATTTAGGAAAATCAAGTGTTAATGACCCAATTAAGTTCGTTTCCTAAGGAGGTATATGTATGTGAAAAACTTGTTATTGATTTGAGATTAATATTGAGAAAGAAGGGGATGAGAAATTAGAATGACGGATACGTGAAAATTATTACTACGACGACTACATTAAAAACTGTAAAAAGTGCCAAAATAAAAATAAATTCTTAAAATTCCCAAAAAAATTACCAAAAATCAAATTAAATAAAATAGGAGTTTACAAATGATCAAAACTTTTTCAAACATTTTAATTAATTAAATATTAATTTTTAAACGCTAATTAAAGCCCTAAAAATCCAGATAATTATTAAAAAGCCCAAATAAAAAATTTTCACTTTGAAAACCTCTAAAATGATTAAAAAGAATAAAAACTATTTTTATGAATTTTAAAACTAATTAAAACTATTTAAAATGATTAAAAATATTAAAACCTTAAAATAGTTCTAGAAATTAAGAAAATGATGATAAAATTAATCTAAGAGTTGCAAAAATCCTATTTTAATGTATTTGACCTAAGAAAAATATAAAAATTTCAAAAATCTAAAAAATGAAATTTAATAATAAAATAATATTAATATATTATTAAAAATCCAAAAATTATAAAAATTTCTAAGAACTTGCAAACTAGTTTATTTTAACCTAAATAAACAGAAAATAAAAGTAAAATTACCAAAAAAACCCTAATGGGTTAAAAACTAAAACAGTCCACTTAAATGGGCTTTTTGGCCCAAAAATTCCAACTAGGCCCAAAAGACCTGAAAAATCCCTATCTAACTCAAAATTTGATTCTGAACACAAAAGTCTGAAGGCCAAAAAGCTGGTTTTGAGCTTATCACAGCTTAAAGCCCATTAAGCAATAAGCTAATTCCATAAGCTCAGATTTGACACACAACCTTCTTTTGAGATGCCTAAGAGATCTGTGAAAAGAAATTTTGAAAAAACAAACCCAATAAGCCAGAAATAAGTAAAGTAGAATTTCACTAAAAGACAAAATAGTCGGGTTGGAGTTTTAGACCACCTCAGACCTTGAAATAAGTTGCAAAAGACTCTAAATGACTTAATTAAGACAAATCAACAAATAAAGTTCAATAAGCCAAGCCAAATAAGCTGAATAAGCTGATAAGCAATTATGTAAACGTTAAAGTTATTGGTTTTCTAGTCAAAGCTCAAAGTCAACCCCTCAAATTCTCTAGTATGAACAAATGGGTCAAATAAGTGACACCTATTACAAATTCAAAGTTGTTGCGGGTTTAAATAATCTAGAACAGCTTATTGCTAAGCACAAGGTGAAATAACACTAGCAGTGGCTAGCAGTAGGGGAAAGGAGTTCCACTGTTTTGACTATTTGACTTGATATTTTAGAGAGATCCAGTTGGATTCAATGGAAAACAAAGGCACCCTTGTAATCAGTGGATCACAAGTAGTCAATATCAATCAACAAATCACAATTTGGTTCACTCAATAAGCACAGAATAAGCAAACAGTCCACATATATTATACTAGACCTGACCAATAAGTAGTTATGAACTAAAAAGCAGTTTTAGCATGAATAAGCAAACCAAATTGAACCATATACATACACAAGCTATAATAAAGTCCAATAAGCACAATCAAACTTGTTTCAAACACTGGATCAAAGTAAATAAGCAGATTCAAGTATAAACAGATACTGATGAACAAGGCACTTTTTCAAAACCCTTTTGTTGATCTATTTGACCACCAATCCAATTTCAAGCCCTCAAATCCCTTTCCCTGGTTACGTTAACAAAAATTTAGCACTTGTTAACCCTAGTCTACCCTTAGATCTAGGTGTCCCCAAAATTTCCAAATAAACTGATTTTATAGACCTTTGATTGATTTAGGTGTTTAGACCCTCAAAACTTGCATATTAGTAACCCAATACACCAGATAAACAAATACCAACAATAAGCAACCACAAACAACCACAAAGGTTGCCTTGAATCTTGATAAATCAGTTAACCCAAACACCCCTTTTGATTATGATTTCTAAAATTTCCAAAGGATTGTTGTGATTTAACCCTCAATCCAAGATCAAAACAACCCTAACAACAATAATCGAAACTCAGAAACAAAAATCAACCACAAATTCACAGATTCACAAAAAAAAATGTAGATTCACCCAAAAATTAAGCAAAATTCAGAAAAGCAAAAGAGATAAGAGATTTAAACCTAGAAAATGTACATCCACACTTTGGATTGTTTGAGCTGAGGTGCTAGCAAGAACAAGCACCAGCTTCCACAGCTGCTAAGAAGAACAAACACATAAGTAAGATCGAAACATATTATCCTTTTTTTTAAAACAAGTGTTCTAAAACTTAAAACCTTTTCTCAAAATCAATCAAACATGCAAATGGAACTCAGATCTTAGATAATCCAACACCAAACTTTTATGAAACACAAAAGAGAAGTCAGAATTTTCAGAAAATAAACTTTTATTTCATAAAAAGGGATTACAATGAAACTAACTAAAATATGGAACAAATGCCTCACCACAGGTTGGGGGTCCTTTTATAGGTAACCATAGACGATTCTAGATGAAAAATACATGAAAAACCTAGCTAGAAAATCCCTAGAATGCCCTTGAATGCTTGAGACGTGTTTGATGTTGTGAGCTGTCCAAAATGATCTTGGTTGTTCATTTTATGCCTGGGGACCAAGTAGTAGCTATAAAGCGTTGATCTTTCCAACTAGGATTGCTTGGAGAGGAGGGTGTCATGTGATTGGTTGACGTGTTGAATGGTGGGGTCACATGGTGAGTGGGATTGAAGGTTTTTGGTGTGGGATGGGTTTCTGGGCATGTGAATCAAACGTGTGCCAAGGTAATTTGATTTTACCCTTTGTTTAAGTGGGAGTAATTTCTGGGTTCATCAGGGTGAATAGTAGTAAGTTTTGACCCGAAATTAGGGGGTGGGGTTGTTTGGCGCGTGTTTGTGTAGTTTGAACTTTGGGAATTGACAATATGAGTCCTTGTGTTTTGGTAAAACATGTAAAACGAGTTTTTAAGCCAACAAACCAACTTTCCTTTGTTAATAAACTTTCCAATTTCACGCATTTGTCCTAAAACTTTAGTGAAAGGTTTTCAAGGGTTATTTTTGTCGATTTTGAATATTTCAAGGGCTGATCTTGGACATTTCTCAACTTTGATGGTCTTCATAGGATCTTTGACTTCATGAGGGACCATTGTTGACAATTTAGAATTTTTGAGGGGCTAAACTTGCCAAATCTTCAAAGTTGAAGGACCTTTTTGTAATTTGACAAACTTAAGGGACCAAACTTGTAATTATGAATATACAAGGGTATTAGGTGTCATTTCTTCATAGATTAAGGATCATTTTTGTACATCTTCAAGTTTTCAAGGTATATTTGATGATTCACAAACTAGGGCCCGGTTCTTTGTGCGGCTTCGTTTCTCGTGTTCGTTTTTCCTTGTTTCTTGTGATCTTTTGTCTTTTTTCATGATATCCATACCTAAAATACACAAGTAAACAAACACAAGCATATATATGGTATTTTTATGACATTTTATGCATTTAAACTCCGAAAAGAACGATGAGATCATGTATAAATGCCATCTCATCACTTCCCCATACTAAGCCATTGCCGTGCCCTCACGTAATGCTAGAATAAAGTATCTAAGCATCTCCAAAATTCAATTTTATTACCCTTTATTGAAAACTAAAAGACTTGCAACAATACTACGAAGATGTATAAAGACATAATGTATGATTTTCATCACGTGAGTGACTTTTAGGGTTAATGAATAGAAACAAGTGAATGTCTCATAGAGTAAAGTTCGTCATCCTTGATTGTCATACATTCCATGCTAAGTGCAAAAATGAGATCATTGTTGGTACAAGTCACAATGCTAACACTACTCATACGTCTAAATTGTGTAATACTTTTTCTCCCCGCAATCCTAGTTTTTATGAAAGGAAATAGGTTTCTAGAAATTTTTAACTATTTGTCGTGGATCACAAGTGATTCATATTGACTTATTTGATTATTTATAAGTCCGAAAGTAAAGTAGCACGATTTAATCGATAGTTAGCTGAAGGACAAAATCTTTTAAAACGGCTTCTCGTGTATCTCCTTAAGTTCATATCTTGACATAACTCGTTTCATGATTTGGGGCCTCTCTCGGACCGATATTTGACATGTACTTCATACTTCAAACCTTGGGAAGACGTTCTTGAAATTATGGTCTTCTCTTCATATTTTGGAATTTATTTACTTGACGTTTTTGAGAGATTCTTCATACTTGGACCACGACTTCATCATTTTTCTTCAATCTTTATTTTGGATTTTGATATACAACGATCCGCCTCCTTTTCGGACTTGGATATATTTATCCTCATACCTTGTAAGGGTCTTTTTGGATAGACATTCTCCATGATCTTTAGGGGAGTAATTGCTTTTTGTCGTGTGTCTCGATCCTTCATATTGATTTAGGAATAATGATACTTCACATCATCTTGGATCTTTAGCAACAAAATAGAGCTCCTCATGCCTTGTTAGGGCCTTTTGGATCTTCACCAATCTTCACATCCCGCTTCAATAAGTTATGCCTTGGCTATGAACTCTATTCAACCCCGAGCAACTTTTAAACGATCTTGTGCTAGAAGCTAAGTAACCTTTCAAATCGTACGACCTTACTTATTGCAATTATTTTTATTCCTAATGCATTGATCTTATAGGAGAAAAATCCACAATTAAAAACATATGAGTTTTTGAAAGAACATTTTCATGTTCTACGTTTAGCATGATCACTTGTCTATCTCTATCACTTCTCGTTCTTCACTATTTAAAGACCTCTAATTAAAGAGAGTCGTGAATACTTAGCCATGCAAGTCAAAATTAAGCCAAATTTGGATTGGCTTTCATTAAGACTATATCAAATCAAAATTTTGGGTTTTCAAGTCACCAATAGGATCTTTCACTTTCTTGGACTTTTTCAAGTTTAGAGAATTCATTTTATAGTTCCCTTGATAAGTGACTTTCTAGGATCAATTATAGGAACTTGCGAAAAGTTCTTGTTCTTAACCCGAATGAACTAAGACTTTCGCGTTTTAAAGTTCCCAATATAAAAGTCTAGAAAAACTTGATTCGAGCGGGTTAAGGAATGTAAAGGGTTCTAAATGCCCATCAAGTCAAAATTTTGCTCTTATTCTACCAATCGGAAAATATACATTAGTGTCTTAAAAACACTTATGAAAACTAAGAAAATTTTTAAAATTGGGCCATTTTTAGCCTTATTAGCAATAAAACAAAACGTTGAAAGAAAGTATCTATTCACCCCCATACTAAAATTAAACATTGTCCTCAATGATTCGAATATAAAGGTGGAGCACCCCCATACTAGAGACGAAGATATGAATGCTTAGGATCTAGTATGGAAAAGGTGATCAACAATATATCTAAAGCCGTTTATGAAGTATGCTTAGAAGATAATTGTTAGAACAATAAATGATATGTCATGGATTCGTGAAAAACTTCTTCAAGCAAACGATCGAGGCTCACGTAAACGAACACGAGAGTCTTCAATCGTAGCGATGCTGATGATCTAGATAACATATTCACAAACAACCACGAGACAACGAGTTGGAAGGGCACAAATCCCCTCTCATTATTTTATTAGAAAGCATAAAAAGATAAGCATGGGATCTCCCCCACGAGGCACCTCGTTTTTTATTACCGAGTCATGAGCTCGACTCTATCCCCTCAATACTAATTATCATTGGGGAAGGTGACTTGGTCGAGGTCGTCCAACGAAGGAACTTCCCCACCAAAGTAGTGCTTAAGCCTATGTCCATTCACCTTAAAGTTAGGACCATCATTTTGAGCTAGCTCGATGGTCCCATAAGGAAACACTTGTGTTATGGTGAAAGGACCCGACCAACGAGATTTAAATTTCCCGGAAAATATCATTAATCGAGATTTAAAAAGTAACACTTGATCTCCAACATTAAAAACCTGGTTTTTAATCTTTGCATCATGAAACTTTTTAGTCTTTTCTCTAAAAATCAATGAATTTTCATAAGCATTATCTATTAATTCATCCAATTCATTCAATTGTATTTTCTGGTGATCTCCCACGGTCTTTAAATCATAATTTGCATGCTTAAGGGCCCAATATGCCTTATGATCCAATTCAATGGGCAAATGACAATTCTTTCCATAAACAAACTTATATGGAGTACAACCGATAGGTGTCTTATAAGCGGTCCTAAAGGCCCATAAAGCATCATTGACTTTGTCGGACCATGAAGCACGGTTTTCTCCAATCGACCTCTCTAAAATCCTCTTCAAAGCTCGGTTTAAAACCTCGACTTGCCCACTCGTTTGCGGGTGATAAGCCGTAGAAAGACGATGAGTAACTCCATATTTCTTTAAGACCTTCTCGAATTGGTCATTACAAAAATGGGTTCCACGGTCGCTTATAATAGCACGAGGGGTTCCAAACCGAGGGAATAGTTGCTTCAAAAACTTCACTACCACACGAGCATCATTAGTAGGTAAAGCCTTAGCTTCCACCCACTTAGAATGGTAGTCGACGACGAAGAGGATATACATGTTACCATGAGACGATGGGAACGACCCCATAAAGTCTATGCCACAAATGTCGAAAATCTCACACACTTGAATTATGTTTTGCGGCATTTCATCACGTTGAGACAATTTTCCTTGACGTTGGCACGAATCACACGACTTCACAAGTACGTGTGCATCACGATAGATCGTAGGCCAAAAGAAGCCGCCATCAAACACTTTCTTAGTCGTGAAATTAGCACCGTGGTGACCACCCATGGGTCCCTCGTGACAAGCTCTAAGGATGTTAGAAGCTTCGGTACCAAAAACACAACGTCGAACGAGTTGATCCGCACACACCCGAAAGAGATAAGGGTCGTCCCAAAAATAGAACTTGACGTAAGAAAGAATTTTCTCTTTTGTTTTGTCGTCATACCCTTGATTATGAAGTTCCACGCATGGTAATTTGCAATGTCGGCAAACCATGGGGTGGTGTCTTTAGAATTCACTACACCGAGAGTCTCGAGAGGAAATGTTTCGGTAATTTCCTTGTTCTCGAAAACATATTTGTGAGGATATTTGTAAAATCCATGATTTTACCATGAGAATAATATAATAAAAATCTACTCAACGATCCTAGATCATTTCTCAACCTAGTAATAGTAATGGAATTTCGAGGACGAAACTCAAGGTGGCATGTGGATCGTGTAAAACCCGAGATTTTTCGTTCATTAAATAATAATGGAGTATGTTTCAAAAACCCTTTTTGAACCATACAAAAATAATCGGATTTGAAAATTTGACAAAAGTCATACAAACCGCGTACCGGCAATTCAATAATTTAACTACATAAATTATTGTCGAGAAATACTTGATAAACAATTTGATTAAATTGTTTAATATTACATTTATCTACGGAATGATTAAATGAGAAGTATTTCTACTAAAACGATACTTACGTTATAAAAAAGATAAATGAAATATACTTGTCGTTTAAATAAACGAGCACGTTTTTCGTATTTATACGTCATATAAATACTCCATCTTATTGGAAAAATGATTTTTGGATCAATTACGAAATCCTCGTAAGATGAATAAAAAAATTCATAAACCTCGAACGTGACCCGAACCGTGTATTAACGAAAGTTGTAATATAAGTTACACTTTAGGCCCATTTGTGGCCTTATAAGCCCAACTATTTAAACCTTGGATAGTAATGGGCTTAATAAGCCCAATAAGAGGTTTAAGAAGCCCAACAACTCTTTTGGCCCACTAGACAAGCCACCAACACACCTCACTTTCCCATTGAGCCAACTCTAGGTTGGTGACACATGTCCATCATCTCCACCCACCTTCTTGCTTCTCATTGGGCCACTCCTTGGTGAGTGACACTTGTCACACTTCCTCTCACCCTATATAAGGGCTATGTCTCCTCATACCCTTCATATTTCTCACACAAAACACACACACACCAAAAATTATCTTCCTTCTTTCTTTCTTTCCCTTTTGCCGTGAGCTTCCAACACCATAGATCATCAAAAATTTGATGATCAAGCTTGAATCTTCAAAATCTAATCAAAGACCCATCTTGTAAATCTCAAGATCTACATTTTGGTATGAAAATCTCCTACATGCATTAACTTTCAAGATTTTCTTTTATTTCTATGGTGGATCTATATATGCATCAAGTAAAACATGTAGATCTAGCCCGGATCTATACATGCATGATGGTTACATCAAGTTAAACTTGTAGATCTAGTCTGGATCTATCCATGCATGGTGGTCACATCAAGTGTTGACAAGATCTTGGATAGTTACTTGCTCACTCACTAGTACAACGACTTTGATAAGCCTCGTAAGATCTACATCTCGTTCTTATTTATTTTCCCTTTTATTTTTCTTGATCTTATATATATATATATATATATATATATATATATATATATATATATATATATATATATATATATATATATATATATATATATATACGAAATGAATTAACGAGTATTAGGACATTGTATATGAAATTTTGAACACTAAAAATCAAGCTAAAAAAGCACTAGTAACGATTTGATTCATAATAATTTTTGAACCGTAACAAAAACATATTGCATGTAAAACTCAGTAGGTTTGGGATACTAAAAACTTACACATTAAGATAGATAATTGTTTTGTGATTAATTCCCCGGGTGGCTCGTCTCGTGACGAATTTTAAATAGTAAGATATGACCAAAATAGTGAAAACTAGTCAGATCTGAACATACTGTTTTGATGGACTGTTTTCTCGTAAATTTTGTATACTGACCTATGAATATGTAAAACTAAAAGTTGTAAATAAAATCATGAAGAACTAGAATCAGTTGGTTGATTTACCAATTCCTTGCGGTTTGGAAATGGTGACCAAAATAGTGAAAACTAGTCAGATCTGTACATACTGTCTTCACGAACTGTTTTCTCATATTAGAACTCCGAATCATTGAAAACGATAAACCTGTAGGTTGTAGATAAAATCATGAACAAGTAGAATCAATTGGATGGTTTACCAGTTTTATACGGTTTGGAAATGGCGACCAAAATGGTGAAAACGAGTTTGGCTGTCCAAAAACATCCAACTCTTCTAAGTTAGGAAATGGGTTAATTAGCTATGAAAAGTATAAATATTGGGTAATTAGACTTATAATAAGTGTAGTACATGAGTTAATAATGGTTTTGGTAAAAATAACACACTTAGATGATTTATGTTTTAAGAGATATGAACAAATTAGCGGGACATGTCGAGAAAATTATAATAAACAGATTATAACTCATTAACGTAAAATGTGATGATTTTTATATAAACCAACATGGTAGGATCCACTTGTCGGGGATCTTGGACTTATTGATATACTGATGGCTAGATGACCCGAGACCCGACCAACGTGAAACATTAAGTGCATGTGGTTGTTATGTGTTTTAGAACCCAAAAACTATACAAAGTGGACTTGGGCCATAAAAGCCCAACTTACACTTGTAATGGCTATTGGGCCATTATTGGACCTGAGATTTATAACCAACTTAGAGTAGTATACTGAATTTAAAATGGACTTAAGTCAAATACTTGGGTAGTGGACCACTATTGGGCTTAAGATGGGCTAAAAGTGTCAACTTGGATTTTTCACTTAAAATGACTAAGTGTTCACCTAAAAAGTTTTATAAAGAATCATAAAACTTATGCAATGTCCAAGAACTTATTAAAACATACTTATTACATATATGTACGATTTATTTCTTGTCTCAAGCCTAAGACGCGCCTCGTTATCTTTAGGTCTCGTATGATCATGTATCGATTGTTGACATTTATTCTTGATTGATGTTCGTTCACTATTAATTATTGTGATGATTGTATCAGGTGAGTTCATAGCCTCGCTTTTTAAATCTTTTATGATATTTCAAACCCGCGAGGGGAAGACATGCTATTAAATAACTGCAACTTGTTTTGACTATATGACTATAATTTAATTATAGAATGTAAATGGAACTGTAACCTGTTTTGACTATATGATTGATAGATATTTATTCTATAGAACGCAAATTGAATGGTACTCTTAATTACGATTGTCTATTGTTATTAAAACTGTTAAATTGTTGTAAATTGCGCGGATGTTATAAATAGGTATATTTGGGATTGACCATCCCCATTTGCTTGAGTAGCGCTCACTGTGCCTTGGCCGAGGCAACAGATGTATACCTTGTTGGAAACTGGGTTGGGCGCCTTTTTGTAAGGCACTGGGTTCTCATCTGTCGAGAACTATGGAAGGTTAAGCTTCAGTTTCGATTAATAGAAAATGTAATTATCTTTTGTATATATATACTTTGTGCATTGCTACTATCTATAAGGTTTACGTTACTAAACTTAATCATATACTACTTAGCAAACACTAAAATGGGAATAATGGAAATGCTAAACTTGATTATTTTACAAAACTCTATGAATTCACCAACTTTATGTTGATTGTTTTAAGCATGTTTTTCCCAGGTTATTTAGCAAGATTATTTGAACATGGATTGAGCATCATTTAGGAGCATAAAAATGTCAGGGGATTATCTTTTACTGGGATATTCATAACAAATGTTATTCAACGATTTAAACGATTGTACCAAATCAATGTTTACATCAATTGTATTTCAAAAATCATATAATTATGATCTGTGCTTTGTAAGCTATTTGCTCATCGATCCACCACTGTGATACCCGCTTTATGGGGGTGTTACATAGAATGGTATTAGAGCTTTAGTTATAGCGAACCAGACTAATTTTTAAATAAAATAAGAAAAAAAAATATATTTTTCTTTTATTTAAAACTGGACTATAACTTTATAAAAATCTTTTGGGGATTTTTTTTGGGACATACTTAGAGAGCATATAGCATAGAGAGCATGCATTAATATATGATTTAAGTGCGCATTCCTTATTCTATGCATTTGTAATTGTTGATTGTATTAGATTCTAACTTGTACGTATTTACGTATTATAACTATTTAATATTTATTATAGAAATATTAAATACTCAAGTTACTTAATAAAAAAATAAACATGCCATGTTAGTAGGGAGCTTGATACTAAAGATGTTCAATCTCGATATTACGTTCTAACTGAGTGGTTGGGTTTACGATTTAAAGTGCCCTCGCTCCTCAAACGTTTATAGAATGGCTTCTGAAGTATGATGGCCCGAACAATGCATTATAACCATGAACAATCTAATACATAACAGACACATGGAAATATTTAATTGGAAATTTAAATAAAAACTTTGGGAACATTAGAAATCTAACAGAATCTCTAGAACCCGTTAGAAAATCTAAGAAGATTTTTAAGTCTCTAAAAATCTAAACTAGATTTTTATAAATCTTTAGTAAACCTAATTAGATTTTATAAATATTGAAGAATCTAATAAAATGTTGGGGAAAAATCTAAAATTAGATTTTATAAATTTTTCTTTGGAGATCCAGACTTAATCTTTAAGAACTAGTAATAATCTTGTAAGGTTTCATAAACTTCACACCTAGATAAATGGTTATGTATTATTAACTGTCTACTTAAGCCAATACAATATAGCCGAACCATTAACTAAGCCCATTCGGCTATCCAATGCCTAGTAAGCCCACTTAGCAAACCTTGAATTATAAATGGACTAAAATATGTTTAGGCCCATTAGGAAGACCAATAGGCCCATTTATTGTCTTATGGACCTATGTAGTAAAACTCTAACATTGATGGATCTAAAACTATAATTAGGCCAATTAAGAAATCCTTAGCTCATAAGAATTGTTAATGGATCTTGTAAGCTCAATAAGGGTTTAGGAAGCCCATTAGCTCTTTTGGCACACTTAATAAGACCATTTAGTGATTCTACACTTAAGTAAAGTTTTTATACCAAAGATATAACTTATAAAAACCTTTAGACTAAGAATGTTAGTTTATAAAACTTATGAATAAGAATCGTAATACTTGAAACTTGTCATGATAAAACATAAATTACAAGGACTAATATTGTGAATATTTGAAAGACTAGGGATTATTAACTGCCATTCGTGACTTATTATACCTTAAGGACCACTTTTGTAAATTATTAGAAGTTAGATTGTCATTTTATGACTCTAAGGACTAATGGTGTAATCAACCGAAACAATTAGAAGCCCTAAGGATTAGTTCGCCACTTATTGGAAGTTATAAAACCTAATGTTAAATAGAGGGACTATTTTCACCATCTCCCGAAAATACTAGAAACCCTAAGGACTAAAGTTGTTAAGAACCGGAAAGTGTACAACTGGTAAAATATAGAGGGACTTGTTTGCCAATAGCCGAAACATAAGCAAACCTTAGAACCTTTATTTCATTTAATGTATTAAAACATAAGCATACTATCTTTACATAGTTATTCGATGAACAGCAACTGGTTAGTCTATTCTAACCACTAGGATAACTGACATGCTACTTAATGAAAACGAATTTAAAACAAACATACATACTGGAATATCTAAAAACAGACTAGGAAGCATTACCTAGCGTGCTACATTTTTTTTATGTTTGAATTTGTTGGTATGTGTATATATATATATATATACCTTATTAGAAGGAATTATATGATATAATGCCTATGCTTATGATTGTAATATATTGTTATATTATATTATACATATAAACTCCTTGTTTGATGCGTATTCTTGCGCACGTTATCGCGCATCAACATGTATTTTCTCTCGCCTATGATTTTATACGTATATCTACGGAACCCGACTTATTATCGACACATATACGTTTACTTTTAATAGTATCATGTTATATTATTTGGATAATTTTTCATCTTTAAATGATGCGGTGGAACCCAAAATCAAGGTACTTATGATTCTATATTTTATATATGAGACCTGAGACTCTTGATCCTAAGTTAATTATGATTACGTCTTTAGACGAAATGGGACGTCTAAAGGTGAAATCATAAGCCACCGGACCAGAAGTTTACTTATAAAATTCGTATCACGGTGGAATGGGACGCCCAAAGACGAAAATTATAACTAAACGGGCTGTAAAGTATCTTAATAATATCTATTATCTTAGACGTTATATTTATCCTAAATAATAAGCATTGTCGGGAATATTTAGGTAAGGTGGGCTATGAAAACATTATTGAAACGAATAAGGACGCTTGTTCGTTTGAATAAAGAAATCATAGGTCACCGAATGAAGTTATAAATTTCACCTTACATGGATAAGGACGCTTGTCGATGTAAATAGAAATTTATAATCACATGGGCTTAAATGTATTCGACATAACTCATTATTGATATTATTTTATGTATCCGACTATGTAACGTATCCCTCCTTGACACGCGATTTCCTCCAGTAATATCTTATCGTTATTACATCACCATCTAGAAACCTAAGAAGACTCGTATTCATCTCTTTTGGATCATAGCATTGTGCTCTTGATTTTTGGGCTTATCCTTAGCCCAAATATCATTTCCGCTGCATTCGACCGCGTTAGGGGACGTCCATTTCCGTTGCATTTGATTCCTTTAAGAATGTCCATTTTCCGCTGCATTTGAATGTTTTGAGGGTGCCTACTTTCCGCTGCATCTGACCTCATTCAGGGAGAGTTCTTTTCCGCTGCATTTTAAACCCTCTTCGGGAGTTCCCACTTTCGTTTCATTTGACCCCTTTGGGGTGTCACAGAAAAGAGAGTTGGTTCATCTGCAATTGAGAAATGAAACTTCGATCATTCGAGGTGATGGTAACACAGACTGTTTGACACTAGACTTAGTGTCATCTCTTGTACCGAAGACCAGAAATACTTGGTAAGAGGATGCCCTATCTTCTTAACCCACATTTCTTAAGTCGACAAGGAAGATAAACCCAAGCATAAAAGACATGCCCAACTCTCAATGGGTGTATTTTCTAGGGTTATGTTCGTCATCACCCAAAAAGCGTTATTTGATGTCCAATACTCTGTTGGACTATCTTTTCCTCTTCGGATCCAATTAGTTCGACAATACCATTGTCCAACAAGCCTTGAAATGAATAAATTCCTCCTTTTAGAAGTCAAAATTTGTGCAAATTTTGGACCACTTACATTGAACGCACAACCTTTCGAGCATCACACAAGATGCACACTTCTTTATCTTGGTATCTTCTTTGATTTCCATCATTTGAAGTACTTCTTCTCCATGCAACTTATGCCCCAGCTCAGTCACAAATGAAGCAGATTCTTTGTAACTTCCTACCCAAGTCACACCAATAATAATCTTAGCCTTATCACTAAGAGAAGCTTGGTGTCAAGCTAATGTTGGCTTCCACAGGCTAGAAGTCTATCGAGAAGCCCTTCGCGTGAAAATTGTTGACGCAAGAGCGGTACCAGCCAAAACTACATTTCCAAATTGACATCGCATAAGCCTATTAAAGTTTAATAGACTTAAGAACCTCTTGAAGAACTAGTAGTAACATTAATGAACTGTTATCTACGCTCATCAAGACACATTGGGGCCCCAGAGGCACATCTAAGAAAAACCAAGACTTAAGACGAGTTTGTCCTAGTCAACCCAACCTTGTAAACTTAAAACTTAAGTTTACAAGATTACACATTTAAGGAAAAGTGCCCTCACTTGTTCCCTGAACAAGTAACTTCATCTTTAGCTTCGAGAACGAAATTAAAATAACGGGGTGGTGAAAAACCCCAAAAATTTGGGTTTCTACACACGTCACCGACATCATTAACGTTATCATTCATTGTACTATATTGTAATAAACTACCTTTACAATGTATCATCATAAGACTTACTGTGATTTGGTGAATGATTTCTTAAACTTCTAAGTGACTCGTGAAGTGTACATGATAGCTTGAATACAACCCGAAAGCTTATCATGGTAAACAAAAGATCTAGTACATCTACTCAAATCCTGCCCAGCAGGTCTGCTAGATAAGGCTGGTACTGGTGGGGCTGGTAAGGCTGCAGGTGTCGACAGGGTACTCTACAATACCTCTATAAGCCAATCAGGACTCCTTAAGCAAACTGAGTGCAATCAACAACTGGGACCGCAGTCTGCCAACAACTCCTCGAAGGTAGGCGGTCTCTGCTGTCACTCCATCATGACAAACAGCTGTAGGATCAAAGAAGGAAGACAAGAACTGCCCTTGTGCATTAAGAGAAGTGTAGGTCTTATACTGAAGCCCCCCCTCTTCTCCAAGGTGTGATTATGCCAATGGAGGAAGTAGTTCTCCTCCAACAACCACTGCAAGGCCTAATGGCCCAAAAACCTCGTGCTATCAGGGCATCTGCCCATATGGTCCAAGAGATAGTCTATGCGCTCATGCATGACAGTGTACTCCACCTGGCCTGCTATCAACAGACTGTGGACGTCCGTCATGTCCTGCTCCTGGCTCATGAACAGAGCAGCAATCCGAACCTAAATAGGACCAGCATGTCTAGCTCCGGAACCCTCTTCAACCTCAAATCCTGCCTTGTAGGTTTTCCAAATGAACAAGCTATCGTCAAGAGATTAACCAACTAAGTATAGTTGACACTACATCGACTTTTCCTAGTTGACAACTTCCAAAGTTTGCCCTCTCTTAATTATCATTAATTGATCCACGAGCTTATATCACTATATCGGATTAAAGGTCAAACCTTCGGATAATACTATCCATCCAAAGTAGTAGTAGCATCCAAATACTGCTCAATCGGATATATAGAGCGACCCGGATAAAGATCTCTTTGCATTGCTTTCTATTCATCCGTAATGGTAGCATCACTCAAATACTACCCAATCGGACTTATAGAGCAATCAAAATAACTATCTCCTTACATTGTTGGCTCCATTTGTTTATGAGCATGTCTAAGACGAACCTTTAGATATATGACATCTATACCCTAACAGATGACAAAGTTTTTAATAGCTTTGAGGACGAAGCTAAAATAACGGGGTAGTGCTGTAAAATCCATGATTTTACCATGAGAATAATGTAATAAAAATCCACTCAACGATCCTAGATCATTTCTCAACCTAGTAATAGTAATGGAATTTCGAGGACGAAACTCAAGGTGGCAGGTGGATGGTGTAAAACCCGAGATTTTTCGTTCATTAAATAATAATGGAGTATGTTTCAAAAACCCTTTTTGAACCATACAAAAATCATCGGATTAAAAATTTGACAAAAGTCATACAAACCGCGTACCGGCAATCCTATAATTTAACTACATAAATTATTGTCGAGAAATACTTGATAAACAATTTGATTAAATTGTATAATATTACATTTATCTACGGAATGATTAAATGAGAAGTATTTCTACTAAAACAATACTTACGTTATACAAAAGATAAATGACAAATACTTGTCGTTTAAATAAACGAGCACGTTTTCGTATTTATACGTCATATAAATACTCCATCTTATTGGAAAAATGATTTTTGGATCAATTACAAAATCCTCGTAAGATGAATCAAAAATTCATAAACCTCGAACGTGACCCGAACCGTGTATTAACGAAAGTTGTAATTTAAGTTACACTTTAGGCCAACTTGTGGCCTTATAAGCCCAACTATTTAAACCTTGGATAGTAATGGGCTTAATAAGCCCAATAAAAGGTTTAAGAAGCCCAACAACTCTTTTGGCCCACTAGACAAGCCACCAACACACCTCACTTCCCCATTGGGCCAACTCTAAGTTGGTGACACATGTCCATCATGTCCACCCACCTTCTTGCTTCTCATTGGGACACTCCTTGGTGAGTGACACTTGTCACACTTCCTCCTACCCTATATAAGGGCTATGTCTCCTCATACTCATCATTTTTCTCACAAAAAACACACACACACCAAAAATTCTCTTCCTTCTTTCTTTCTTTTCCTTTTGCTGTGAGCTTCCAACACCATAGATCATCAAAAATTTGATGATCAAAGTTGAATCTTCAAAATCTAATCAAAGACCCATCTTGTAAATCTCAAGATCTACATTTTGGTATGAAAATCTCCTACATGCATCAACTTTCAAGATTTTCTTTTATTTCCATGGTGGATCTATATATGCATCAAGTAAAAAATGTAGATCTAGCCCGGATCTATACATGCATGATGGTTACATCAAGTTAAAATTGTAGATCTAGTCCGGATCTATCCATGCATGGTGGTCACATCAAGTGTTGACAAGATCTTAGATGGTTACTTCCTCACTCACTAGTACAACGACTTTGATAAACCTCATAAGATCTACATCTCGTTCTTATTTATTTTCCTTTTTGTTTTTGTTGATCTTATATATATATATATATATATATATATATATATATATATATATATATATATATATATATATATATATATATATATATATATATATATATATATATATATATATATATATATATATATATATATATATATATATATATATATATATATATATATATATATATATATATATATATATATATATATATATATATATATATATATATATATATATATATATATATATATATATATATATATATATATATATATATATATATATATATATATATATATATATATATATATATATATATATATATATATATATGTATATATACGAAATGAATTAATGAGTATTGGGACATTGTATATGAAATTTTGAACACTAAAAATCAAGCTAAACAAGCACTAGTAACGATTTGATTCATAACAATTTTTGAACCGTAACAAAAACAGATTGCATGTAAAACTCAGTAGGTTTGGGATACTAAAAACTTATACATTAAGATAGATAATTGTTTTGTGATTAATTCCCCGGGTGGCTCGTCTCGTGACGAATTTTAGATAGTAAGATATGACAAAAATAGTGAAAACTAGTCAGATCTGAACATACTGTTTTGATGGACTATTTTCTCGTAACATTTGTATACTGACCTATGAATATGTAAAACTAAAAGTTGTAGATAAAATCATGAAGAACTAGAATCAATTGGATGATTTACCAATTCCTTACGGTTTGGAAATGGTGACCAAAATGGTGAAAATGAGTTTGGCTGCCCAAAAACAGCCAACTCTTCTATGTTAGGAAATGGGTTAATTAGCTATGAAATGTATATATTTGGGGTAATTAGACTTATAATAAGTGTAGTACATGAGTTAATAATGGTTTTGGTAAAAATAACACACTTAGATGGTTTACGGTTCAAGAGATATGAACAAATTAGCGGGACATGTCGGGAAAATTATAATAAACGGATTATAACTCATTAACGTAAAATGTGATGATTTTTATATAAACCAACGTGGTAGGATCCACTTGTCGAGGATCTTGGACTTATTTATATACTGATGACTAGATGACCCGAGATGCGACCAACGTGAAATATTAAGTGCATGTGGTTGTGATGTGTTTTGGAACCCAAAAACTATACAAAGTGGACTTGGGCCATAAAAGTCCAACTTACACTTGTAATGGCTATTGGGACATTATTGGACCTGAGATTTATAACCATCTAAGAGTAGTATACTAAATTTAAAATGGACTTAAGTCAAATACTTGGGTAGTGGACGACTATTGGGCTTAAGATGGGCTAAAAGTGTCAACTTTGATTTTTCACTTAAAATGACTAAGTGTTCACCTAAAAAGTTTTATAAAGAATAATAAAACTTATGCAATGTCCAAGAACTTATTAAAACATACTTATTACATATATGTACGATTTATTTCTTGTCTCAAGCCTAAGACGCGCCTCGTTATCTTTAGGTCTCGTATGATCATGTATCGATTTTTGATATTTATTCTTGATTGACGTTCGTTCACTATTAACTATTGTGACGATTGCATCAGGTGAGTTCATATCCTCGCTTTTTAAATCTTTTATGATTTTTTAAACCCGCGAGGGGGAGACATGCTATTAAATAACTTCAACTTGTTTTGACTATATGACTATACTTTAATATAGAATTTAAATGGAACTATAACCTGTTTTGACTATATGATTGATAGATATTTATTCTATAGAACGCAAATTGAATGGTACTCTTAATTACGATTGTCTATTGTTATTGAACTATAAATTGTTGTAAATCGCGCGAATGTTATAAATAGGTATATTTGGGATTGACCATCCCCATCTGCGTGAGTAGCGCTCACTGTGCCTTGGCTGAGGCAACAGATGTATACCTTGTTGGAAACTGGGTTGGACGCCTTCTTGTAAGGCATTGGGTTCTCATCTGTCAAGAACTATGGAAGGTTAAGCTTCAGTTTCGAGTAATAGAAAATGTAATCATCTTTTGTATATATATACTTTGTGCATTGCTACTTTCTATATGGTTTGCGTTACTAAACTTAATGATATACTACTTAGCAAACACTAAAATGGGAATAATGGAAATGCTAAACTTGATTATTTTACAAAACTCTATGAATTCACCAACTTTATGTTGACTGTTTTAAACATGTTTTTCTCAGGTTATTTAGCAAGATTATTTGAGCATGGATTGAGCATCATTTAGGAGCATAAAAATGACTAGGATTATCTTTTACTGGGATATTCATAAAAAATGTTATTCAACGATTTAAACGATTGTACCAAATCAATGTTTACATCAATTGTATTTCAAAAATCATATAATTATGATCTGTGCTTTGTAAGCTATTTGCTCATCGATCCACCACTGTGATACCCGCTTTATGGGGGTGTTACAATCTTCTAGAAGAGAGAGATGATCGGCCGCTAGATTCTCGGCTTCTTTTTTGTCAAGCATGGTGACATCAAATTCTTGAAGGAGGAGCATCCAACGAAGCAATCTCGGCTTAGCATCTTGCTTAGCTAAGAGATACTTGATAGCCGAATGGTCGGTATACACGATGCTTTTAGTTGAGACGAGATAAGGTCGGATATTCTTAAAAGCATAGACCACGGCAAGAAATTCCTTTTCCGTTGTGGTGTACTTTAATTGAGCCTCGGTCATCGTCTTACTAGCATAATGGATAGGTCGGAAATGATTTTTATAACGTTGCCCTAAAACGGCCCCTATAGCATAATCACTAGCATCGCACATGATTTCAAAGGGCAGTTCCCTATTAGGAGAAACAAGAATGGGAGCTTCGGTAAGTTTCCTTTTAAGAGTTTCGAAAGCTCTAACACAATCCTCATTGAAATTAAAAGGAGCATCCTTCTCGAGAAGGTGTGTCATTGTTCGAGAGATTTTCGAAAAGTCTTTGATGAAACGAATATAAAAGCCCGCGTGCTCTAGGACACTCCTAACTTCCTTAACGGTTTTGGGATGAGGTAACTTGGCGATGACGTCTACCTTAGCTTTATCGACCTCAGTCCCCGCTTTCGAGACCTTGTGCCCTTAGACGATTCCTTGTTTACACATAAAATGACATTTTTTCCCAAATTAAGCACAAAGTTGGTTTCTTCACAACGTTTTAACATTTGCTCGAGATTAGATAAACACGACATGAACGAATTGCCAAACACCGAAAAGTCGACCATAAATACTTCCATTGACTTCTCGATCATATAATGAAAAATAGCCATCATACACCGTTGAAACGTACCCGGTGCATTTCAAAGTACGAAAGGCATCCTACGATAAGCAAACGTTCCATAAGGACACGTGAACGTAGTTTTCTCTTAATCACGAGGGTCGATAGGGATTTGAATGTAACCGGAAAAACCATCTACAAAGCAATATAATTCATTTCCCACGAGTCGCTCCAACATTTGATCCATGAAGGGCAAAGGATAGTGGTCTTTACGAGTGGCGTCATTTAACTTTCGGTAGTCAATACACACCCTCCAACCGGTCACAACACGAGTGGGAATTAACTCGTTGTTTTCATAGGTAACAACGGTCATTCCTCCCTTTTTAGGGACACAATGGATTGGGCTCACCCATGGGCTATCGGAGATAGGATAAATCATTCCCGCGTCAAGAAGTTTTTAAACTTCCTTTTTGATGACATCGTGAATTTTAGGGTTTAACCTTCTTGGACTTTGAATTGCGGATTTGTAGTCCTCTTCCAATAAAATCTTGTGAGTACAAAATTTTGGGTCAATACCCTTAATGTAGGAAATTTTCCACGCAATTGCCCCTTTATGAGCTTTAAGAACTTTCAAGAGCGCGATTTTTTCATCATTAGCAAGATCTTTTGCAATAATAACCAGAAACTTGTCATCACCTTCCAAGAATGCGTATTCAAGGTGAGATGGAAGATGTTTCAATTCAAGGATAGGCGGTTCCTCGATTGAAGATTTTTGCTCAACACTCATAACTTCCATCGACGGAAGAAATGGTGGAATAGAGTATCATTACCAATTATCACCTCATCTTTATTGTCGATTTCATTTGAAGTAAAATCGCCTCCTTGGAATGGAGTGAGATTTGGTGTAGAATTAGCAAGAATCAGATCCAAAATAGTGGGATTGCCACTTGACGAGCTATCGGAAAAACCTAACACTTCTTGTGAAAACTCATCCCAAACCACATCAACTAAGTCGATGTGATTGATGGTAGCAATTTCATAAACATGAGAAGGTGTTGAGTTTTGAGTAGAGTTTATAACAAGTTCCTCTTCATTGAATCTCAATGTAATGGTTCTTGCATGAACGTCGATAAGCGATCTCGAGGTGTCTAAAAATGGACGACCTAAAATTAGAGGAACTTGAGGATCCGCGGGGATGTCAACTACTATAAAATCAACGTGATAGTAGAACTTTCCCACTTTCCCAAAAACATCCTCGGCTACTCCACATGCTAAAATCGTAGAATGATCGGCCATCTCGATAGACATCTTCGAAGGAGTAAGAGCCGGAAGCGAAAGCGATTTCCAAATGGAAAATGGCATCAAATTAATGCTTGCACCAACATCGGCCAAGGCGAGGCATTATTTCATATCTTGTATATCACAAGGAATGAGAAACTTTCCGGGGTCACCAACTTTTTCTGGTATGCGGTTAAGATGAACTGAAGAACAATTAGGAAGCTTTGAAAGCTTCTTCTTATCATTCATCATACTTTTAAAAGTGGAAGCGAAACGAGGCATATATAACAACGCGTCAGCTAAACTTACATCAAAATGAACTTGTTGAAACATTTTTTTAAAAAGCTCGATTTGTTGTTTGTTACGTTCTTGCAATTTCTCTTTGTTTCGTCTTGAAGGGTAAGGTAAGGGTGGTGTGGGTTGCACGTTAGGAAACGGCCTTGGAATCTCGGGTTCCATGATTGGTATTGGTTCAACCGTAGGTGTGGTATGAGCGGTACTTTGTAGGCTTGTGATATGCTCCTTTTCGACCATCACCTCGGGCTCTTTCTCGATTTCCTTCTCCGTAGAAGTACTTGGATGAGAGATTTGTTCTTTGAAAGTTTTACCACTACGAGTAGTAATAATCTTCATTTCTCCCTTTGGGTTTGCAATGGTATCACTAGGAAGACCACCCGAGTAAGAGGGTTTACACATGATTGCTTCAAACATTTTTGCCATTCGGTCTTCAAATTTTGATTGCCTAGCATCCGCTTTTAACAACTCTTGCTTAATCTCATGTTGTCCTTGTTCCATCTTTTGTTGATTTTATTGAAGACGTTGAACGTTTCCTTCCATTTTATTGGCATGAGTCTTAAGTTCATTAGCAAGTTCGTTTTTAAGCTCGTTTTTCAACTCGGATCTTAAGCTAATCATCTCACGTTGCATGTTATCAAACATAGCATCGTTTGCTTTTGCATAATCTAAAAAATCTCCACTAAGATTTTTAGTGTGAGCATTTTGAAAACCTTGTGTAGTGTTTTGAAAATCATAGTTTTGGTTTTGATTTGAAACTTGTCCATTCCCACTTTGATAATTCCCTTTGTTGTAGTTACGTGAATTGCCTTGATAACCACCATTTTGATTGTTGTTTCGATAGTTGTTAGCATTTTGATTTGTTGGAGCTTGATTTCGGCGGGAACCTTGGCCGTTTTGGTTGTAAGTTCCCGTTGCTACGTAAGCACTCGAAGTGTTACCACCGGCGGTAATGCACTCGAAAAGATCATGAGCTCCACCACAAGATAAACAACTCTTTTCAACCGCTTTAACCGATGCGGAAATCAAAGCATCTTGTGCTTTCCAATGTGTCATAAGATTCGAAAACCTATCGAAAAACCGATTTTCCTCATTTGCTTCATCATGTAAGGCATTAATGCTACAAGACGATGACGACGATGACGAACCCATATTGGCAACACTTGGTGTGTTACGAGGGTTATAAACCTTAGATCTATTCTCGATAATCTTTAAAGCTTCATCGGTCGTTTTGCACAAAAAATTACCACCCGCGGCGGCATTCAAATAATCTCGTTCATGATCATTAAGCCCATTATAAAAAGTATCTATTTGATGCAATTCCGAAAAATCATGGTGAGGAAATTCATGTAAAATTTCCTTAAATAGTTCCCATGCCATTGAAAAACTTTCATTATTTCGTTGTGTAAACCTTGAAATTTCATTTTTCAAATGTGTTGTTTTAGATGGTGGAAAAAAATGGTTCACAAACTTAGAGACGAGATCACCCCATGTCAAAATCGAATTTGGCGGTTCTTTCTCGAGCCAAATTTTAGCGGGTCCATCCAACGAGTATGGAAACAACTTCATCTTAATGGCGTCATGTGGAACATCCTTAAACTTGCTTGTTGTTGTGAGACGATTAAAATTCCGTATGTGATAATGCGGGTTGTCTTTTTCATGACCTCTAAACTTATTTGCTTGCAACATCGACATTAAACCCGTCTTAATCTTGAAATTCTCCGCAAGAATGGCTGGAATCACAATAGCTTCTCCAAAACCCTCGGTGAGTGCTTGAAACAACTCCATCAGAGTACGATTAGCCATGACGACTATTGGTTCCACAACGGGTTCGACAATTGGAGTTTGTTCTTCAATCAATGGCTCTTGATTTCCTTGACTTTGACGACGTTTACGAGCTCGTTTTGCTTGATTACGAGTTAGCATAAACTTGACGAAGAATGGGGGGTGAGCAAAGAAGATTATTTTTGGGTGTTTTGTGGATTTTCAATTTTTTTGTTTTTTTGATTGTTTTAAATTTTTTTATATTTTTTTTGGATTTTGTATGTATTCGTAGACAACAATCTACCAAATCTCTCCTCGAATCAAACTCTTGGTTAAAGAGCCTCAAAAGAATGAAAACGATCACGTGGAATGAACGCCTTCGAATGACTTTAGAACTTTGGTGAAAACCTAATTGTTCTAGAGGGTTTAATCACAAAGAAACCAAGCAAATATATATGATACGTAATAATACATTGGGCGGCAAAACCTTCAGTTAGCTTTCAATCTCAAAATACTCACAAGCAAGCGGAGAAACGAGGCGGCGCGAAGCACTTAAGAGCCTTTTTCTTTAGGGTATATTTTATAATACCCGAATTATACCAACCTTATAGTTTGTATTTTTCAAAATCGAGCTTCACAAAAGTATTTATCTATTTTTGCCTTTTTCTTTTTGTTTGAGATTCGAATACAATAATTAGGAGATCAAATCCCAATTATGGTTGTGTTTGCACACTTTTGGAGATATTTAGATTTTGTTGTGATACTTAATACAATATAGTAGTAATATTTTGACAAGAAAAACGAAAAAAAACCGATAATACGTATTAGTAGAGTTCTACCAAGACAAATACTATATATGGCTAATATTAACAACAAAATGACAAATTAATCACGACACACCTCCCCGGCAGCGGCGCCAAACTGATTGTGGTAAATTACACCTTTTGTTTAGGAAAACAAATGAGCGGTAAGTATTAAACAAATGATTTAGGAAAATCAAGTGTTAATGACCCAATTAAGTTCGTTTCCTAAGGAGGTATATGTGTGTGAAAAACTTGTAATTGATTTGAGATTAATATTCAGAAAGAAGGGGATGAGAAATTAGAATGAAAGATACGTGAAAATTATTACTACGACGACTAAATTAAAAATCGTAAAAAGTGCCAAAATAAAGATAAATTCTAAAACTTCCAAAAAAATTACCAAAAAATCAAATTAAATAAACTAAGAGTTTACAAATGATCAAAACTTTTTCAAACCTTTTAATTAATTAAAAATTAATTTTTAAATGCTAATTAAAGCCCTAAAAATCCAATTAATTATTAAAAAGCCCAAATAAATATTTTTCACTTTATAAACCTCTAAAATGACTAAATAAGAATAAAAACTATTTTCTGAATTTTAAAACTAATTAAAACTATTTAAAATAATTAAAAACAATTAAAACCTTAAAATAATTCTAGAAATTAAGAAAATGATGATAAAATTAGTCTGGGTAGTTTCAAAATTCCTATTTTAATGTATTAGACCTAAGAAAAATATAAAAATTGCAAAAATCTAAAAAATGAAATTTAATAATAAAATAATATTAAAATATTATTAAAAATCCAAAAATTATAAAAGTTTCTAAAAACTTGCAAAATAGTTTATTTTAACCTAAATAAACAGAAGATGAAAGTAAAATTACCAAAATACCCCTAATGGGCCCCCAAATGGGCTAAAAACTTATACAATCCACTTAATGGGATTTTTGGCCCAAAAATTCCAACTAGGCTCAAAAGACCTGAAAAAGTCCTATCTGACTCAAAATTTGATTCTGAACACAAAAGTCTGAAGGCCTAAAAGCTGGTTTTGAGCTTATCATAGCTTAATGGTATAACAGCTTATCCTTATTGAGCCAATAAGCTCATTAAGCAATAAGTCAATGCCATAAGCTCAGATTTGACACACAACCTTCTTTTGAGATGCCTAATAGTTTTGTGAAAAAGAAATTTTGAAAAAGCAAACCCAATAAGCCAGAAATAAGCAAAGTAGAATTTCACTAAAAGACAAAATAGTCGAGTTCGAGTTTTAGACCACCTCAGACCTTGAAATAAGTTGCAAAAGAAACTAAATAACTTAATTAAGACAAATCAACAAAGAAAGGTTCAATAAGCCAAGCCAAATAAGCTGAATAAGCTGATAAGCACTTATGTAAAAGTTAAAGTTGTTGGTTTTCTAGTGAAAGCTCAAAGTCAACCCCTCAAATGCTCTAGTATGAACAAATGGGTCAAATAAGTGACACCTATTACAAATTCAAAGTGGTTGAAGGTTTGAATAAGCTAGAACAGCTTATTGATAAGCACAAGGTGAAATAACACTAGCAGTGGCTAGCAACAGGGGAAAGGAGTTCCCAATGCTTTAACTATTTGACTTGATTTTTTAGAGAGATCCAGTTTGATTCAATAGAAAACAAAGGCACCCTTATAATCAGTGGATCACAAGGAGTCAATATCAATCAACAAATCTCATTTTGGTTCAATCAATAAGCAGAGAATAAGCAAACACTCCACATATATGATATAGTCCTGACAAATAAGCAGTTATGAACTAAAAACTAATTTTTGCATGAATAAGACAACCAAATTGAACCATATGCATACATAATCTCTAATATAGTCCAATAAGCACAATAAAACTTTTTTCAAACACTGGATCAAAGTAAATAAGCAGATTCTAGCATAAACAGTTACTAATGAACAAGGCACTTTTTCAAAACCCTTTTTGTAACACCCCCAAATTTATACAACTCAATACAGCGGAAGACTCGTTGGTGTTACGGGATAGCACATTACTCACATCATAGACAACGCATAAAAATCGCGTCGTTTATTAATAAAGCATTTCCATTCATAAATATCAAAGTTACATCGGTCCCAAGTCATTACATTTCATACAAAGTTTTACAAAGTATTGAATGGAAAATATTGTTTAAGTGTGGCCCATGAATTCTTGTTGTCTTCCCGAGAATTACCTTCAAGTACCTGAGATAAAACATGTTAAGAGAAAAGGTCAGCGATAACGCCGAGTGAATTCATAGAGTTTAATAAAATCCATCAATATAATATCAGTATAAAATTATTACTGAAAATCATTTTGTATAAATCATTTTAATAGGCCATAAAATAGCCAAAGTCATTTTATACAAATCCTTATCGAAAATCATAATATAGGCATTTGCCTAAAAAATCAGTATACGAGCCAATGTCGTAAAAACATCATACAATACGTCTTAGGACGTTGTATGAAAAATAAAAACCGTTATATGAATATGGTTATGAAAACCAAAACACAGACATAATATCAATAGTATGACCCTGTATTGCTAGTCAGGCAATACATCGTAATTCGGAGCGTCTAGTAGTATTTCGTTAGTTTTGGATTATTATAAGCCGCATGACATTGTTACCTTACTAAAACCAAAACGGGTAGCTAACCCGATACCAAATTTGCCCATCTAAAGTAGCGTGTCGTCACAAAGGTCACGCTATGGAAATCTTCTCATACATAAATTCGCTTACCAATCAATGTGGCACGACGGGGATCAACCGTCAAGGCGCGAACTGGGGTGATCGTCCCCAAATAGTACTATTAAATGCATAAGCGTCTACCAAATCCCGGTAGTTCACAATTCATGATAATGGGACTTTTAGTGACATAACCTAACTTTAATAATCCATTTAATTTCATCTATCGGGTCCTTTAATCATTTATCGGGTCATACAATCGGGTCATTCAATCATTCGGGTCCAAAATCAATAAACAAAAAATCGGGACAAATGGTGTCCTATTTAATAAAAACTAACATGTTATTTCCCTCGCGGGTTTATAAAACATTTATAAAAACATTTAAAAGAGTGCGAGGCTATGAACTCACGTTGATGTGGGAAGGCGGGTTATCGGCAATTCGGACGTACGGTACGTGCTTCAATTACGGAAACCTAGACAAATAATACTCGTCTTAGACTCATGTCCAATGACTTTATAAAAATAACAATTATGTATACATATGATGATTATTTATATATGATGATCAAGTGGGTTTACATATTCTCATTAACTCGTTTTAGTGTTTACGTATTGGTATCTTTTTACTAGTTTACTAGTTTTACCTATTTACGTGTTTTAAGTCCGATAAACTTATTATAAGTTCTTTAACTTGTTTTAATCCCTTTTATACCTATATTATCAGTATGTTTACTTTCCACGTTGGGCCCAAATGGGTTAAGCCCAATAAGTTCTTTTTACAAGTTTTTATCTTATTTAGTCCAATTATTAGTCCAATATGCTTAATTAGCTCGTAAATGTCCGTATTTCTTATAGTTCGGGTTTTATCGGTTTTTAATTGTATTAGATACTTATATATCAGTATATGATTTTTATAAACTTTACATTAGACGGGTTTGATCGTCTAAATTTTAATTGGCGGAAAACGTTAGTTTTACGGTAATAGCCGAAAAAGTCATAAAAATCAAGTTTATAGTTTTTATAACTTATAAATATTATTCTACTACCATTTTTATAATTTATCCATTTATTTAACCTTTAACATATTTATATAAATAAAATTCATGAGTTAGTGGATTTTAATTTTACATTTTATACAATATAATTTTGAGTGCTTATATAATAGTAATAAACATTAATTCTCAAAATCTGATTTTTATTTTCATGTTCACCAAATCTGCCATATCTAGAGTTCTATATGGAGATAGAAGCTCAAATTTTTATGACATAAACTAAATGATATGTGCTCCATTTAACTCTCTTATAGCTACTGTTGAATCAGCCTTTAAGTATTTTCTAAAAATCGTCCAAAACAGTAAACTCAGATTTGTACTTTAAACTTGTTTTGATCATATCTCACTCATTACAATGATTCCATTGCATGGCCAACTCTCACATGTGTACAAGACATATAGCTTACTGTAAATGGACTCTACTTCATCATTTTATCAGTTCATAACATGTTTCTTTACTGTTTTATACAGCCAACATATTTAAACAAGATTTTAGCCTTGTTTCTTATAGTTTTTCACTTTTTTAATCATGTTTATTAACACCAAATCCCAACACAATATTTTTAATCATCATTCATCATCATATACATATACATAAGTAAAATAAATACAAGATTACATAATCAAAAATAACAAGAGGATGAGGAGAACAATCTTTATACCACCATGATGATGTAGGTTGTGATCAAAACATGGATTTTGATGGAGAAACTTGTGAATAACCAAGACCATCTTCAAGACCACCATTCTTCATGAACACCTTGTGGAAAATCAGCCCCAATACTCCATAGCAACTCCTCTTTGAATGTTATAACTTGCACCAATCAATAGGGCTTTCAAAAGGGCATCATCATATATGTAAATAACATATGATTTCATGGTTAAATTTGATCAAATGAGGGTTGTTCTTGATGAATATGGGACGAATTTAGAGAGAGGGGAGAGTGTTTATGGTGGTTTGCATGTGAAAATGGAAGGAAATGGTAATGTCTAGTGGTTTTGTTAGTTTAGTGGGAAGAGAAGCTTCAAAATGAAGCTAAGTTACAAGTGTAACTTAGTTTAGTGTAAGGATGCCACATCTTTGATGTGGTGTCCCTAGTTAGTGGGGTGGGATAAACTAGTTTTGTCCCATCCCGCTAATTTACGGGTATTCCTCGATTCTAGTTTTCTCGATTTGCATGCTCTCGGGTCGTTTTACGAAAAGCGTTATTATAAATTATGAATCAACGGCACAAAACGAATCTAATAAAAATTGTCTCATCAAAAACGGAGTTCGAAAACGTAAATTCGTAATCCTAAGGTTTCCGGTTTAGTCGTAAAGGACGTCAAATTAAAATCGTAAGTCCTAATCTCTTCTCGTAAATTTGTGAGTTTATGAACCAACACAAATTTAAAACTCCAAAATAATATTCACGGATAAATTTATTTTCTGAAATGTCGGACTGTCACCAAGGACGGTGTATGTAAACGTAAGCACGTAACGTTGAATCCTCCGGTTTAGACGTAGTCGATGCTACTTCAAGACGTAAATCCAAATTACTTCCCAAAAATAAGTGAGTTCATATTATAACATTAAAATAATATTTTTAAATAATATTCGAGAATAAAATATCAACGATAAATTGACGGATTGTCACAGCATTTACCCCTAAACAGGATCTTTGTCCTCAAAGATCATCTTACCTTACTACTCGCTTCTTATAGAGTTAAAGCCATGTGGGTATTTCCTCCACATTCGGTCCTTTCTCACAAGTGCAATTCATTACAATACGCGAGTTTCATCAAACATAACTACGAGAATAAGATCAGGCTTAATGTTGACTTACTTTCTCTATCCATGATGTTCACGGGTTTTTGATGAATGCAACTTTTCGCCGATCTAAGCTTACTAAGAACAATCAGATTTTCACTTGATAGATATTCCATTAAGTTCGATTTACGAAACATAATTCACGCAGTTCTTGAAGTCCTAGGGTAGTTCCAGCTTATATGCCTTTCAATCCCAACTTTTACATCATCTCAATGGTCCCATACAACGGGGACTTATATCCCATGATTTGTCAGATCATGAATTCATTTTTCCAAGGTTAAAAATTTTGGCATAACTTCGCTACCCGTCTGGAACTTCAAGATCTACATTTCATATTCACATAACCTCCTGCCCACTATCGGCAGTCAATAATCAAATCCTAATTTCAACAATCATTGCAGATCTCGCGGGTCGGGTATTTTTTAAGGTTAGGTTCGCCATAATAGGAAACCTTAAACCTAAAAGACATGTCTAACTCACAATGGGTGTATGTCGGATGTCTTTATCTCAACTCCTTCTTACAGATGCTCTAATATTTAGATCTTAACAGATTCGATCTCGATCCTAATATGATGATTATCAAGGATAATCTCTCCAAAGGAAAACGATTATACGGTCTATTACCAAAGGTCAATCATTCAAACATAAAACAACACTTATATTACTTTGTATCGTTACTTTACCTCGTCCCTTCGATTTGGGGTGGTACATAGTACTCTCATCAAGGTTCGTTCTCAATGATTTCTGAGCAAATCTCTAGAAATTCGATGCGAAGCGAGGATCTTGATAAAGATGTTCGATACAGGCACACTATGTTTACATAACTCTTTTGCATTTATCATTAACGGGAATGATATTAGCAGATTTGGTCAGTCTGTCGACGATGACTTAAATCGAATCAAATTCAGATGATGACCTTTGCAATAGTTAAACGTTTACTAATGTATGAGGCGATGTCTGCCTTCATAATTGCCATTAGTACAACTTCTTCAGACAAAGATACTTTTAGTCAAAAATGACATACATATAATACTTATACTTATAAGATTTCCAACATAGCTACATCTCACAATCTCCATATTTATACAACCCCAAGTGGCCTTTAAAACATTTAACGCCATCGGCTTCTCAATTCTAATGGTTCACATTAGCCGCGAACCACTTTTATTATATATATTATCCTTATTACAATCATCGGTTATTTTTAAATTGTTCAGCAATTTATTTTGCACGTTCATTATTAAGAAATATATCCTAATTGGTTCTTTATCCTTTTTATATAATATGCCAGTATCTATATTCACTTCTCATGATGATGTAATTATCATGTCCACAATTTACTCAGATATTCTTTCTATATTATGCGTCAGTAATTACGTTCACCTTCTCCTGATGAAATAAATATCATAACTGTATTTATTCAAAATTCTTTCTTCATATCTTTTATGTTTTAGTTTCGTCTCAACTATCATTTTTATCAGTTTTTCTCAATCCGGCGTCTAAAGCGTCGATAATTATTATATGTAAATTAACAATAATTATTTATTTTTTTATGAAACGTAAACGTTAAAAGTTTAAATTTCTTAGTTCGACCAATTATATAAAATGTTCAAAAATAAATTTGAATTTAATTAACAAGATTTTTGTTGATTTATCGAAAACATTTAATAAGATTCGTAAATGTTCGAAAAGCCTTTGTTTATACTTTGGTCAAAAATTTTCTTAGTTTGAAAAGCAAAATGTATCATTTCAAATTTCAAGTCATGGTTTAAATGGTTTTCTCAATTCTTCTTAAGTAGTCTAGAAGTATACACAAACATTTACCCCTAAACAGAAGTTTAGTTAAATGGTTTGTGTATAAGGGAATAATCCCTTAAAATCCTTTGTTAAAACATTTGTCAAAACATATTTCCATTTCTTTTTGGTAAAATCCAAAGTCTTAAAAGGGCTCTTAATTTTGAAGAGTCAATTTATATTCCATTATCCTTTTAATCGCATAGTCAAATAATGTAAAGGTCTAAGTCTTTATTCACATATCAAATATTCAAGGTTCAGGTTTTAAATTGTTCGGCCAATTCAGGGCAATCTATAATTAATTATTAACCTCATTCTCATTTTTATAAACAAATGGTCTTTAATGATCACGAGCATGAATTTATCAAATTACAGCCTACACACGTGATTCATCAAATTTATGAATGCTACATGTGTATTAGTCAATCCAAACGACATCACGTGAAACTCATAATCTTCATCACAAGTTCTGGATGTAATGATTGGAATACATAATCTTTTTCGCAGATGCGAAGTTGATAATAACCATGCCGTGGATCAAATCTTTAAAACATACGCTAGAACCTTGTAAATGATCGAACAAATCTTCCATTTCGAGTTATGGATATCGTTTTCGATTGTCAATTTACTCAGTCACAGTAATCTATAAATATAAGGAATGATAACACCATAGCTCTTCAGGATGACAGGCTTGGTATAATAAAATCTTTCTCCGACAACTCTCAGTTGTACGGTAATTCCTTTAATTTGGATGGTGCTGACGTACAGTGCATATGCCATAGGTGCAGCATCAGAAATATAATCAATACCAATTTCAACTTGCCTTAATGGCGAAAGTCTAAGTAATTCATCAACAAATACTTCCTAAAGTTTCAGATATCATAAACATCTTTTAATAAATTCATATTAGGTTCTTCTAGATTACAATATCTATAACTAGTTCACAACCATTCACGGTATAATCTCAAGTCTAAATGCAGGTTACGGGCATCCGTCAAGAATTATTTATATCACTTTTGATAATCAACATCTTATCATTCAGGGGAATTCTACTCGAGTTCCCATCAATTAAGACAATGTCGTCATGTCATAATCAATCAATCTATTCTACTGGCACTATCAACTTTCCAGTTTCATTGCCGTCGATAAGATGTGAAATTCTCAAAAGAAAAATAATAACTCATAATCCTTCGCAAATTCAAGGATATTAGGATACACAACTACTATTAAAAGAGTAAGGTCAACGCATATCTATGCGAGAGAATTTCAAATCAGATACAGACGAAAACATTTAACGAATATGAATATATCCCATGTTTTCATAATTTGAGTACGCATTCGAAAGCTCCTCGGATCGTTACCCAGGTCATTCAAATGAAATCAAATCATAAGAAATGATAAGAACGTCGATACATCCAGTCGGGTATCAACACTCGGTAATCAAATACTTTCCTAAGAATCTCACTACGGGAGAATTGGACAAGAAAGAATTGTCAATTGTCAAATAAGACAATTTCCACAGATGAGTAAATTCGACTCAGAAGAATAGATGCAATAGGCACATATGTAGGTGTCCCTAACATTATGTCCCTATTTTTCACTACTTGCAGATCTCATAAAATTTAATCTTTCACAATCTTCAAAGAAAATGTAGTGTTTATTCATTAGTTTTTATGGTGACTACTAATCAGCCTTGCATGGTCCATTCCAAATTGTATGTAGGCGCACAACTATATACAATTTCAAGATTAACGATGCAATACTCAGTTCGTCAAAATGTTATCATCATGTTTATAATAAAAACATTTTCATGCTTAATTCTTGAATAAGAATCAAGAATAAATTTACAAAGATTTTATTTGTTATGGAAATAATTAAGTTTCCAAGCGTCTAATAAACAACTTCATTTTGATATCAGTCACTTATAAATCTCACTTTGAATAATCCTTATTGTGATGAAAATTAACTTTTCTCAAAGGATACCATTTTAATTTTATAAAAACAATGTGTGATCTGCAAAAGAGTGATGAAGAGTTGGTCACCGAGAACTAACTACAATATGATAAGAAATGAGCTTAGCCAAATAATCATGAGGTTCATGACCTCGATGGCACTCAAAAAGAATAATCCACAACGTAACTCAAATCAAGATGAGTACTTGTTCACTGGTTGCATCACTAATGTGAACATTAGGATGAAGCAATAAAGGATAGATAACATCGATACATGTAGAATTTAGCAATCAATGGTAGTCTTTTCATTAATCACAAACAAGTCAAAATTGTACCGTAACACATTATGTGTCACTATGCCATACAATTCCAAGAACTCATCCTACCAACTGACGTCTCAGTTAAGTTAGGGATTTTTAAAAGATACCACAATGACTACTAACCTACAAGAGTCATTAGGTGTTCCATATGTCCCGGAAGATCCATTGGTCCCAATTCAGAAGAAGATTTCTTCAATTTATTTATTGGACACTGGGCATCCTCGTCATTGGACAATGGCCTAGGAACAACCCTTAACACGAATCAATAATCAATTAAAACCTTATAATTCAATCACAGAACTTAACGACTTCTATTAACAATCTCATATTCCATACGGGTTAAATTTTACTTTATTTAAGTTTCAATCAACTTATACTCAATGCACTATCCTACCTCATTTTCCAATACTTTCAGCCTTATTTAAAAACCTTAATATGGCAATAAAAGCTCGATATGATCAACACTGAATTTCCAATCCTATAGCTCTTACAACAATAGTTATCAAATGAGTCACTAGTATGAGATGGCTCATACATTCAACTAGACTTCTCGGAAAGGTACTAGTGGCATGAGGCTTTTGGGTAATGGTTCCAATGACAGCCTCGAGTGCAACATTCACCCTTTCGATTTCAATTTATGAATTGGATGACAACGAATCAGATGACATCTTTCTAGGTGGTAACGTTTTGTCACACTCCACTTTATAAGAATAGATCGTCATGACATCGATATCAGTTTTAATCTCGCCAATTCTTCTTCAATATCACAATTAACTAATATCTACCTTTCTACGAATATCAACCATTTTGTTGGGATCATAAATATCCACAACTTGGTTTAGATCTAGGATAGCTAGAATTCCTACGAGAATAGCTTCGATTGATTTACTAGGGGATTTAGGAATTCTTGTGACAATCTACGTCGTATAAATACCTCGTATAAGCATCAAAATAATCATCAAACAATTATGTAATAAAATTACATCATATATATATATATATATATAATCCAAGTTATATATATATATATATATTAAAATAACTCTTCTCAGTCTGGCCTTGTCGGTAACTCGGGAATTCTTCGGCACCGTTATAGTCAAAAGATTTTTAGACATTTTTAGAAAAATGTTTATGGTTAAAAGATTTTGAAATGTTTTATTCAAAACCTTGGTTTTAAAAATCTTTCGTTCTCTATAACGAGAGCTCTGGTACCAAACTGTAACACCCCCAAATTTATACAACTCAATACAGCGGAAGACTCGTTGGTGTTACGGGATAGCACATTACTCACATCATAGACAACGCATAAAAATCGCGTCGTTTATTAATAAAGCATTTCCATTCATAAATATCAAAGTTACATCGGTCCCAAGTCATTACATTTCATACAAAGTTTTACAAAGTATTGAATGGAAAATATTGTTTAAGTGTGGCCCATGAATTCTTGTTGTCTTCCCGAGAATTACCTTCAAGTACCTGAGATAAAACATGTTAAGAGAAAAGGTCAGCGATAACGCCGAGTGAATTCATATAGTTTAATAAAATCCATCAATATAATATCAGTATAAAATTATTACTGAAAATCATTTTGTATAAATCATTTTAATAGGCCATAAAATAGCCAAAGTCATTTTATACAAATCCTTATCGAAAATCATAATATAGGCATTTGCCTAAAAAATCAGTATACGAGCCAATGTCGTAAAAACATCATACAATACGTCTTAGGACGTTGTATGAAAAATAAAAACCGTTATATGAATATGGTTATGAAAACCAAAACACAGACATAATATCAATAGTATGACCCTGTATTGCTAGTCAAGCAATACATCGTAATTCGGAGCGTCTAGTAGTATTTCGTTAGTTTTGGATTATTATAAGCCGCATGACATTGTTACCTTACTAAAACCAAAACGGGTAGCTAACCCGATACCAAATTTGCCCATCTAAAGTAGCGTGTCGTCACAAAGGTCACGCTATGGAAATCTTCTCATACATAAATTCGCTTACCAATCAATGTGGCACGACGGGGATCAACCGTCAAGGCGCGAACTGGGGTGATCGTCCCCAAATAGTACTATTAAATGCATAAGCGTCTACCAAATCCCGGTAGTTCACAATTCATATTAATGGGACTTTTAGTGACATAACCTAACTTTAATAATCTATTTAATTTCATCTATCGGGTCCTTTAATCATTTATCGGGTCATACAATCGGGTCATTCAATCATTCGGGTCCAAAATCAATAAACAAAAAATCGGGACAAATGGTGTCCTATTTAATAAAAACTAACATGTTATCTCCCTCGCGGGTTTATAAAACATTTATAAAAACATTTAAAAGAGTGCGAGGCTATGAACTCACGTTGATGTGGGAAGACGGGTTATCGGCAATTCGGACGTACGGTACGTGCTTCAATCACGGAAACCTAGACAAATAATACTCGTCTTAGACTCATGTCCAATGACTTTATAAAAATAACAATTATGTATACATATGATGATTATTTATATATGATGATCAAGTGGGTTTACATATTCTCATTAACTCGTTTTAGTGTTTACGTATTGGTATCTTTTTACTAGTTTACTAGTTTTACCTATTTACGTGTTTTATGTCCGATAAACTTATTATAAGTTCTTTAACTTGTTTTAATCCCTTTTATACCTATATTATCAGTATGTTTACTTTCCATGTTGGGCCCAAATGGGTTAAGCCCAATAAGTTCTTTTTACAAGTTTTTATCTTATTTAGTCCAATTATTAGTCCAATATGCTTAATTAGCTCGTAAATGTCCGTATTTCTTATAGTTCGGGTTTTATCGGTTTTTACTTGTATTAGATACTTATATATCAGTATATGACTTTTATAAACTTTACATTAGACGGGTTTGATCGTCTAAATTTTAATTGGCGGAAAACGTTAGTTTTACGGTAATAGCCGAAAAAGTCGTAAAAATCAAGTTTATAGTTTTTATAACTTATAAATATTATTCCACTACCATTTTTATAATTTATCCATTTATTTAACCTTTAACATATTTATATAAATAAAATTCATGAGTTAGTGGGTTTTAATTTTACATTTTATACAATATAATTTTGAGTGCTTATATAATAGTAATAAACATTAATTCTCAAAATCTGATTTTTATTTTCATGTTCACCAAAACTGCCATATCTAGAGTTCTATATAGAGATAGAAGCTTAAATTTTTATGACATAAACTACATGATATGTGCTCCATTTAACTCTTTTATAGCTACTGTTGAATCAGCCTCTAAGTATTTTCTAAAAATCCTCCAAAACAGTAAACTCAGATTTGTGCTTTAAACTTGTTTTGATCATATCTCACTCATTACAATGATTCCATTGCATGGCCAACTCTCACATGTGTACAAGACATATAGCTTACTGTAAATGGACTCTACTTCATCATTTTATCAGTTCATAACATGTTTCTTTACTGTTTTATACAGCCAACATATTTAAACAAGATTTTAGCCTTGTTTCTTATAGTTTTTCACCTTTTTAATCATGTTTATTAACACCAAATCCCCACACAATATTTTTAATCATCATTCATCATCATATACATATACATAAGTAAAATAAATACAAGATTACATAATCAAAAATAACAAGAGGATGAGGAGAACAATCTTTATACCACCATGATGATGTAGGTTGTGATCAAAACATGGATTTTGATGGAGAAACTTGTGAATAACCAAGACCATCTTCAAGACCACCATTCTTCATGAACACCTTGTGGAAAATCAGCCCCAATACTCCATAGCAACTCCTCTTTGGATGTTATAACTTGCACCAATCAATAGGGCTTTCAAAAGGGCATCATCATATATGTAAATAACATATGATTTCATGGTTAAATTTGATCAAATGAGGGTTGTTCTTGATGAATATGGGACGAATTTAGAGAGAGGGGAGAGTGTTTATGGTGGTTTGCATGTGAAAATGGAAGGAAATGGTAATGTCTAGTGGTTTTATTAGTTTAGTGGGAAGAGAAGCTTCAAAATGAAGCTAAGTTACAAGTGTAACTTAGTTTAGTGTAAGGATGCCACATCTTTGATGTGGTGTCCCTAGTTAGTGGGGTGGGATAAACTAGTTTTGTCCCATCCCACTAATTTACGGGTATTCCTCGATTCTAGTTTCCTCGATTTGCGTGCTCTCGGGTCGTTTTACGAAAAACGTTATTATAAATTATGAATCAACGGCACAAAACGAATCTAATAAAAATTGTCTCATCAAAAACGGAGTTCGAAAACGTAAATTCGTAATCCTAAGGTTTCCGGTTTAGTCGTAAAGGACGTCAAATTAAAATCGTAAGTCCTAATCTCTTCTCGTAAATTTGTGAGTTTATGAACCAACACAAATTTAAAACTCCAAAATAATATTCACGGATAAATTTATTTTCTGAAATGTCGGACTGTCACCAAGGACGGTGTATGTAAACGTAAGCACGTAACGTTGAATCCTCCGGTTTAGACGTAGTCGATGCTACTTCAAGACGTAAATCCAAATTACTTCCCAAAAATAAGTGAGTTCATATTATAACATTAAAATAATGTTTTTAAATAATATTCGAGAATAAAATATCAACGATAAATTGACGGATTGTCACACTTTTGCTGATCTATTTGACCACCAATCCAATTTCAAGCCTCAAATCCCTTTCCCTGGTTATGTTAACCAAAATTTAGAACTTGTTAACCCTACTCTACCCTTAGATCTAGGTGTCCCCAAAATTTTAGCCAAAATTTCCAAGTAAAACTGATTTTATAGACCTTTGATTGATTTAGGTGTTTAGACCCTCAAAACTTGCAGATTAGTAACCCAATACACTAGATAAACAAATACCAACAATAAGCAACCACAAACAACCACAAAGGTTGCCTTGAATCTTGATAAATCAGTTAACCTAAACACCCCTTTGGAATCTGATTTCTCAAATTTCCAAAGGATTGTTATGATTTAACCCTCAATCCAAGATCAAAACAACCCTAACAACAATAATCCAACCTAAGAAACACAAATCAACCACAAATTCACAGATTCACAAACAAATATGTTGATTCACCCAAAAATTAAGCAAAATTCAGAAAAGTAAAAGAGATAAGAGATTCAAACCTCCAAAATGTACATCTACACTTTGGATTGTTTGAGCTGAGGTGCTAGCAAGAACAAGCACCATCTTCTACAGCTGCTAAGAAGATCAAACACAAAAGTAAGATCAAAACAGATTATCCTTTGATTTTTGAAAACAAGTGTTTTAAACCTTAAAACCTTTTCTCAAAATCAATCAAACATGTAAATGGAACTCAGATCTTAGCTAATCCAACACCAAACTTTTATAAAACATAAAAGAGAATTCAGAATTTTCAGAAAATAAACTGTTATTTCATAAAAAGGAATTACAATGAAACTAGCTAAAATCTGGAACAAAGGCCTCACTACAGGTTGGGGGTCCTTTTATAGGCAACAATAGACGATTCTATATGAAAAATACATGAAAACCCTAGCTAGAAAATCCCTAGAATGCCCTTGAGTGTTTGAGACGTGTTTGATGTTGTGAACTGTCCAAAATGATCTTGGCTGTTCATTTTATGCTTGGGGACCAAGTAGTAGCTATAAAGCGTTGATCTTGCCAATTAGGATTGCTTGGAGAGGAGGGTGTCATGTGATTGGTTGACGTGTTAAATGGTGGGGTCACATGGTGAGTGGGATTGAAGTTTTTTGGTGTGGGATGGGTTTCTAGGCATGTGAATCAAATGTGTGCCAAGGTAAATTGATTTTACCTTTGGTAAAGTGGGAGTAATTTCTGGGTTCATCAAGGTGAATAGTAGTAAGTTTTGATACAAAATTACGGGGTGGGGTTGTTTGGCGCGTGTTTGTGTAGTTTGAACTTTGGGAATTGACATTATGAGTCCTTGTGTTTTGGAAAAACATGTAAAACTAGTTTTTAAACCAGTAAACCAACTTTCCTTAGTTAATAAACTTTCCAATTTCACACATTTGCCCTAAAACTTTGGTGAAAGGTTTTCAAGGGTTATTTTTGCCATTTTTGAATATTTCAAGGGTTGATCTTGGACATTTCTCATCTTTGAAGGTCTTCATAGGATCTTTGACTTCATGAGGGACCATTGTTGATAATTTATAATTTTTGAGGGACTAAACTTGCCAAATCTTCAAAGTTGAAGTACCTTTTTTGTAATTTTGACAAACTTAAGGGACCAAACTTGTAATTATGAATATACAAGGGTATTAAGTGTCATTTATTCATAGATTAAGGATAATTCTTGTACATCTTCAAGTCTTCAAGGTATATTCTTTGATGATTCACAAACTAGGGCCTGGTTCTTTGTGCGGCTTCGTTTCTCGTGTTCGTTTTTCCTTATTGCTTGTGATCTTTTGTCTTTTTCACGATATCCATACCTAAAATACACAAGTAAACAAACAAAAGCATATATATGGTATTTTTATGACATTTTATGCATTTAATGTCAAAAAAGAACGATGAGATCATGTATAAATGCCATCTCATCCGTATCTCCTTGTAAATGCAATCCTAAGTGACTCCAATCCTAGCTACTTCTATTTTCACGCTTAACCACATTATCACCTAAAAGAGGCACTAAATCACGTCAACATAATGTTGGTGAGCGTAAAAGGTTTAGACTCCAATGCCAAAACAAGTTACTTTAGCTGTGAATAAAACATCATTCATAAATTATATAAGTATATGGACAAGGTGATACTAACATGTATTAACTAATTAATATTAAGCGCTTATTCAATCCCTCTTAGGCTCCAAGACTTTCCTACCTTCCTCCCTTGGTTTATTAGGCGCCTATACCCCTAAGAACCAATCCCCATGAGCCCGTCTTGTCCTCAAGGCCCCGCCTTATCACCCTTGATATCAAGTTATACTTAAATAAATTAAGTAAATCATATAGGAGTTAAGTGCATAAGTAAAACACGCAAGTCCAAATCAAAACACATAAAACGTTCATAGCAAAATCATTTATAAAAAAATTATGTGTCTTTTCCATCCTATCTAGAAGTTAAACAATTACAGATATGGGACTATGAAACTCACCTGATCGAGCTTCTCCAAATTCCAGCAAATAGGCAAAAAGCTAAACACACAAACGCATACAATCAAGACATGAACCAACAACTAAATGGCTCATCAATCTATGATGGATGTATAACCCTCTCCCACATTTTAATCTCATTTATATGCTCTAAGCATACCATTACACCCCTCTATAAAGCCCTTAACTTAGTTAAGTTCATAACCTATCCCGTTAATATTTTACCCAAAACAGTCCTGAATTTTGTACCCCAAACTATGAGCCAAACGCTCACTTAACCAAACCCATACTTTCTGTAATGGAAACCCTATTCCCTTACATGTGGTAGCTAACCCTCACAATTGGCCCCACCTTTAAAGCTACTATTAAGACCCCGATATATATATATATATATATATATATATATATATATATATATATATATATATATATATATATATATATATATATATATATATATATATATATATATATATATATATATATATATATATATATATATATATATATATATATATATATATATATATATATATATATATATATATATATATATATATATATATATATATATACATATATATATATATATATATATATATATATATATATATTTATATATATATATATATATATATATATATATATATATATATATATATATATATATATATATATATATATATATATATATATATATATATATATATATATATATATATATATATATATATATGTATATGTATATATATATATATGTATATATATACTAGCATCGTAACCCGCCCAACGGGCGGGCTCGCTTTTTTTCTTGCTCTGGTGGGTTTATGGTTAGTGAGTTTTTAGTTTCTTAAACTTTTAATTTAGTCTTTAATATATTTTAGTTATAGTTTACGCTTAAGTAACGTTTATTTGTGGTCAACGGGCGGGGTTGTATTTTTTTCTTGATCTGAACGAATCGTTAGCGATGGACGACACTATGGTTTTCATTGGGTTTTTGCTTAGATCCCCGAAAATCATTACATGAATGTGACCACGTCAGTTTACACATGTAAGTAAGCAATCTAAAGTATCCTAAACTCGATTAGTTAATAACTGAAGAAAAGATTGCCCTTTGATATTCGTTTACATCTTTATTGTTTTGCTAAATATCGGTGTTAATTTTTTTTTGTATTATTCATGGTTTTTTTAATAGTATCATTGTTTGTTAAATAATTTTATGAGAAAATTGGGCACTCGTGTGGAATGATTATGCTGTACCAATAACATATGGCAAGAAACGTCCAAAAAAGTTAATACTAATAAATGGTTAAATATTTAAGCTTCATAAGAATAGAACCTGTTTTATCGCTGATGGGCATTACAATTATGTCCTGAATTCCAACTGGTTTTTAAGGCTTCTGAAAGTGTTCTTATGTCTCTTACTCCACAAACTAATGAAATAACGAATAAGAAGAATAAGAAATATATCAATAAAAACATTTATCGAAAGAACAAAAACAGTGTAATTTGGGCATAACTTGTTGGTCTAAAAATTATTCCAATACTAAAAAGTTAAAATAAATCAAAACAAAATTGAATACATAGACAAGTCCTCTCTTTTTAAACTATATTTACACCGATAAGAATGTATGTTATGTTATATATTTTAAATAATGGAATGATGTATTATATAGTAATAGAATCGTTATATTTACATTCAAATAATGTATGAAATAGTCCATGATAGATTAAAAAAAATTATTTAAAATATAAGGAGTTAAAATATAAATTTAATTAGAGTTAAAAGTTATTATAAAATATATAATTTATGTATCTATAAAATAAAATGCTATAATTAGCTTAATCCTAAAATTAGCCTTTAAATGTTTATATGCACTAATTACTAAAACATATTTTAATTAAAGCTTGATATGAGATAAGAGATCTATCCGGGCTCTCAAAAGTTTGAGCTTAAGCTTGATACATGTTTAGAGCTTATTTTTTAAGCTTAAGATTGAGCTTGAGCTTGATAAAAGATTAGTTTGATCGAACCAAGCTAAAAGTCAAGTTCGAATTAGTTGATAAGTTTGACTTTATCAGAGCCTACTTCAAATGTATTACTTCCTCCGTCCCAAAATTATTGTCCTCCGACAAAAAACACACAGTTTAAGAAAATTATCACGTTTTTAGCTTTCTATCTCTTACTTTTTACAGAAAGACAGTTTTACCCTTAACCAATTAATTTAAAACCTTTTTAAAGTTTGTAATTATGATTTCAATTAAGGATAATCTAGTAATCTCGATCTAAAATTCCTACCTATTTTTAGAAGTTTTAGAAGTGGACAATTAATTTGGGACAACCCAAAAAGGAAACATGGACTATACTTTTGGGACGGAGATGATCTCAAATAATGTATTATTAGTAGATGATCTCAAATAATAAAATATTGGCAATATAATGCATATCACTTGTATATTTGTAAAGTAAATTAAGTCTAACAGGAGTAATTTTGTACGTTAAATTCACACTATATTTAACAATATTATAATGATTACAAAAACATAATCTTAAAGAGAATATTTTATAGCGAAAAATGAGATATTTGATAAAAGGAATAATTTCTTGTTAAAGGTAAAATTATACGATAAAATAAGGCTAAGCATTGCAGGCCCAAAACAGACGGATCAAACCGAACTGAACCAGACTGTATAATTTTAGTCTGGTCCTCGGTCCGAGGTTTTGGATCATTTCGGTCCTCGGTCGGTCTGTTCCGGTTCGTTCTTACCAAAAATCTCGTCGATTATGTCTAGGACCGGACCCACCTGGACCGGACAATTGTCTCGGTCCAAGGTTTCAGACCATTTCGCTCCTCAGTCCGATCCGATCTTCGTCGATCCGGTCCGATCCAGGCCCGATGCTCGGTCCTACCACAAAATACAGTTTTAAAGTTGATAGCATAAAATTATAAATGAAAATGGCTAAACAGTAAAATATGTGGACATAAAATTTTAAAGCAATAACCTTGATAATATGCTCTACCCCATGGCCACCACTTATGAGTTATGACCGTACGTTGTAAGTTGGCTCACATAGCTTTGTTATTTGGTTGAAGTTTGTGTTTAAACCTATTGATTATGTTATAATAAAGTTATTAAAAACCCTGAATATACTATGAATACACTTGTAGTAACTTTCAGTTCAAAGAAGGTGCTTTAAAGGTTTACTAAATACGAAACTAAGTTAAGTCAGACGTTTTATAGGGGTTGATGTTCATCGAGCTTGGCTTCGATGAATATGCAATTATTCTCTTGTTTTTTTTATAAAAATAGCATATGGTTTTTACTTATGTTAAGGTTAACCGTGCCACTTTTTGAAAATTTTGTATTAAATACCGAGACTAATACTATGGTCACATTAGAATTTGGAAGAGCTATTATGTATAGAAAAATGAAGTTGTTAGTGTGTTGCATTTAGCCACAAGATCTGAGCAGATATGGCATGGGTGAGTTTTGTGAATATAACGAAATTTGACGCGGGATGGGGAGAATCGTGTTGACTGGATGTCAGCTTCTATCGTACAAATATACAGTATATAATATCAAGTAGTACACAATTTTTTGGTTTGGAATCATTTTAACTTTTTATCTTTTTTGTGTGCATATAATTGGTGCAGCTTCTATCGAAGTTCGCCAAGCATACAGGCAGTTTGATGGGGCTGTTGTTGAGTTGATTGATTTAGTTGTGAATGATAAGGAGTTCAAATAGGCAGCATTAGCAGTGTATAGGTTTTTTGGTGCTCCTGGGGAGAAGGAATAAGTGAATAGAAGGATAATCGAGAAGAAGTAAGCTATTCTTTTTATTAGAGTTGTTTCAAAGATTAGATCTGAATTCAAATAAACTAAACCTTCATGTACTTTTGTATGCTTCATAATTCTTGTCAAATTTGAGAGTAGTAAGCTTTTCCATTTATCACGTTTGTGTCACTTTTATTGTGTATATGTGAAGTATCTCATCACAAATTTGACGCAGAGATAAACTGATATTGTACAAACTTTGTGTTATGCAGACCTGAGCTGCAAAAACTGCTTGGTTTTACTTTTTCACGTGCAAAGGTACAAAAAGTCGTTAATGCTGCAAACTCTCCAATTTACAGCCAGTCAACCATGAGGCTATGCATACGACGGAAGTCCCTTTTTCCCAACTGTGAAAGGGTAAAGAGGAAATTACACATATTATCCAAATGCAAATCCTATCGATCCTAGTAAAAGTACTTATCTGCTCCATTATGCTTCTTGAAGGTTATATGAAATAACTTTTTTTTGCTAATGTGATTAAGGAGTGGTGTAGGAAGTACGTGTGGGTCTATCTTAAAACATCAATATGAAACATAGACCAGCCAAATTTAAACGTACTAAAATTCAATTGGAAAAAATAGTAGTACTGGGTAAATTATAAACAGTCATAATACAAACAAACATAAATTTTCCCAAGGGCTTTATGCTCAGCAAGTCTCCAACCCGAATCATCTTCCACCACCTTCTCAATATTCTTCATAGTGAATGCATTCCCCATATAACCCCAGCGACACTTCCAACCATAATCATCTGGCACTTGCTGCATCAAACTATTAACCTTCCATTATAAAGTCAATAAACTTACACTTGCCACCATCACACCTTCCATGATCAGCCAGCACTATTAGATTCAGTAGGTGGACAACAAATCTTTTGTCACTAAACATTCAGTGATAAGGGGGACTCTATACTCAAAACAAATCATCTGTAAGCAAAACTTTGTATTAGTTTAATCATAGTAATTATTTAATAGACTTACATTTTTGGTTCTTGATGTAGAATTTGCAGCCGTTGTTGATGTTTTCTCCTCCGCTGATTCCTTGATCTTTTCAATATCCAACCCTGCTTCCTCACTCATTATTATCTCCACTGCCATCCTTCCCCAGAAACTCCGCTTCAATCATGTTCTTGATCTTTTTTACGGTTCAATTTTCCAGGCTAGCACGAACTAACATGGAGCATTTTACAAACAGCGACATCCCTTTATAAGAGTTGTAACATTCAGAATATGGCTATTGCAGAAGTCATTACACTGTTGAAGGAGACACTTTCGGCTCCACAACAACCACCATACATCAGTACTTCCAGCATCGTTTTGTATTGCCGAACGAATTACAGGGTTTTCTGTAAATTAAGAGAACTTAAAAGAAAAGGCAACAATTTTTAGTTCCCCTACAGTAAACGTGGAACATTAGGCTATAGGTGGTTATTTTTATCAGTAACAAGATGACTTATAAGGGGTGTTTGTCATTGCCTATACATATTGACTTTTTATTAGTGAAGGATATCAGAACTTATTGAATTTATTTTCAGTAATAAGATGATAGCTGCTAAGGGGTGTTTGGCATTGCTTACTGACCACAATACCATCAATTTGAGGCACAAAGTCAGCTTGTTTTAAGATAATGTGTTAAGTTAATATTCCTAAGTGTATTCTATATATTGAATCCAACTGAAGTTTTCTGTTATGTTCTTTATCAACCATGATACCTCTTTTCTTAGATCTGGTATAGACCGCTCATCGCTACTTTTTTTCGGCATTCAAACTCCTCATCTAAATTGGCCAAAAAACGTCCTCAATCGACTTTGTGTTAAACTTATCACCCTTGTATCGAGGTACTCCTACCTACAATTGTTATCTACCATTCATCATCTTCACAATCAACGTTTAGCATTTTTAATACATCGTTATCGGTCTTTGGATTGCTTATTACTAATTTGCTAATGTATCAGTAGTGCCAAGTGCTTTTGCTAATATAAGCTTTTACACCCAAAATATATATACCAAACTACGCTAATTGAAACAGGGAGTTAGAGTGGTCGAAAATTGCCAAAAGCGGCCTCTGCATATGACACTCATATAACATTCTCTTTTTGTAAAACACCCGCACTACCTGGTTTACACGCCAAATTTCAATAGACGAGTTCAAAAAGCGTACATGTTTACCTCCATTCCAGTTGGCACAACTACAGGAGGGATCCCATTTTCCTCTTTTGACTCGGCATCACTATTTCTTGCTGATATGTCAGTTGCTTTCTTTGTCGTTTGAGGAGCTGCATTAAAAAAAATTGTCTCAATTGAGGAGTTAGTGAAACAAATCCTGTAACACCCGTGAAAGTGCCGTAAGATGCTAAGTTATTGTCTCAAGGGTTGTTCAGTATGAGCATCTCTCTTAAGTTGTGGCTCACTTGTGGAGGTGATATCCCGAGCCCAACGTTATTTATTTAATCCTATTTTACGGATATTTTTGAAATTTTTAAGAAATTTCGTTTGTTATATATTTGATGGTTTAGATTGAAACCAACGTTTACGGTCGTAATTTAACATTTGACGATTTAAGAAGGACCGATGACGACTACGATACCGACGGATGCCTAAAATTTATCTTTTATTATCGATTGATCGATATTTGAGTTTTTCGAGATTTTAATTTTTATTACGTGTTAAGTCGAGTCGGAACCATATGAATATTCGTTTTGTGTGCGTTATAACCATTTAAAAGTATTTTGAGGAAGCCGGGACGAACCCCGACTCCCGTAAATTTTTAAAACCGACTACTAGTCATAATCCCGCTCATTATAACTAGTTTTACTTGTAAGGCCAAAAGAAAACCAATATTACACTTTCAACCCCTCCACCACTATACATAAGCCTAAAATAAAACACACACCTCATTTTTCACTTCAAAAAAAAAAAAAAATTTCTTCTCCTCCCTTGTTCTCTCTAGCCGTCGGCCACCCACCAAAAACCACCATCCACCACCACCAAACTTGATTTTGAAGAAAATAAGCAAAGACCCATCTCCCATTTTATCTTGTAAGTGAATCCCACAAACAAAAACACACATGCAATCAAGAAATCTTTCCAAATATTTATAATTTTTCAAAAATGGATTTTGGTCTAATTAAATGGTACAAATGTTTAATTCATGTGTTTATAAGGATGAATCATCCATAAAACATAATGGGGTTTATGATTTTTGTGTTTCCACAGCCCATAAAGCCACGAAATTATGGGGGTTTTGGGTGTGTTTAAGGTGTTTGATGAAATGTCATGGGTTTGTGTCTATAATGATGTTTTGGGTGTGTTTGAATGGTTTAAACACATTGCATGTTTGTTTTAGGATTTGGGTTTTATGAGGTTGATGATAAATAGGGGTTTAGGACTAAAAATAATGTTTGGTTGTGATTAGGGATGCTTAGGATGATGTCTAGTGTTGATAAATGGGTTTGGAAACGAGCGTTGGTATGATTTTGGTATAGTTGATTTTAGGCAGAAAGTTTAAGGCATTTTCGTAAAAATTATTTTGAAAACAGGTCTTGTGGATAGGATAGAGTTGTAGAGCATCTTCTTAGCTTCGATTTGGTATAAGGTAGAGCTTACGACTCCTAACGAGTCAAAAGTTACGACGTTTTGAAATTCGTGTATCGGGAGATGAAAACCGTCATAATCCGAAATTATGCTTGGTTTTAGGTCAAATCCCGGGGACTATAAGTCTAGTTTGGTAAATGGTCAAGGGCTGAATTTTGGTGTCAAACCTGCACATTTGAGTCTATTATAGGACTTAGGTGTCAAATGGGTCAATGGAGTATTTTAAACGGGTCAAATGAGTCCGATTTGGTCAAAGTACAATTTCAGTCCGAAAAACGTAGTTTTTGGAAAAGTGTTGAGTAACGGGTTGTAGAAGTAAAAAAAAAAAAACTTTTGTTGGGATTAAATATGTGTTTTCTACAGGTCTTATAGTATTTTTGAGAATTTTCTCAAATTTTATAAAAGGGTATAAGTCTAGGTAAACAGCCCATACTTTTGGTAAGTATCGGCGAAACCGTAAAATGGATAGTAACTTTAATAACATTGATAAATGGTATAAGTCTAGTAACAACTACTTGTTTGACTTTGGCGTGAGTTTTCATAAGCATTGAGTGTGTTTGAAATTGCGTGTGTTTAGTACAATAATGTACGCGGAATATTGATTTGGTTTACGTACCTTGATTTTTAGGTCAAGTGTTCGATTTTCCCGGGCATCCACGTCGTCGGTGACATTTCTCGTTACGTCTTCGCCAGAACCACTACTACTACGCAAGGTGAGTCTATAGCCTCGCTCTTTACTTATTTCAAATGATTTTACCCGCGAGGGGGATACATGCTAATTTAAATGAAAATGAACATAAGTCTTGAATGATTGTTGGACCCGAAAGTTGCCTTGAAATTGTGTTGAGTACCTAGTTGCAAAAGTCCCTAAATTCATGAACTATTAACTATTGTTTAGTCCTAGCGTGGATTAGAAATAGCCGCTTATACAAAGTGATAGTACTATGGGGTTGACTACCCTATCCGAGACGAGGGCTAGTACGTTGATACCCCCTGCGGACGGATAATTTGTGATAAGAGATAAGGTATAATTGCAACTGATGCCTTATTAGGGGCCTTGGTTTCATCTGAATCACGCCGGTAATTATTACGTGGGTGATTGAGTTAACGGTTTAGTGTCATGAGCTTAAACACAATTGTCATATCCTTGAATAATAGATTGTATGGCCACAATGCTATTGAATGATCATGATTGGTTTTTTAACACTTATGTTCAACTGATGTTTTGATAAACCTATAGATTCGCTCAACCTTTGTGTTGAAGATTTTAAGCATGTGTTTCAGGTAATCAAGGTTGATAGAAGTGGAGCATGCGAGGATGGAAGTTGTTGTGGCTTGGCGGTCTACTTTGTTTTTCCTTCCCTTTTAGCACTTTAAATACTTTATATTATGACATGTGAACGAAAATTGTATTTTTGGGTTGAGATTCAGTGGGGACCTAAACGCAAACTCTGTTTTATATTATCTTGGGATTTGGAAAACCGTAGATTTGTATAATTTAAAAATGTTTAAATTCATGTTTAAACTTTTACGTCTCTTTGAGTCGTTTAATATAGCTTATGTGTGATGATAACTACGTAGCACCTAAATGTTGTAGTTCCGCTGCGCATAGCATTTGTGGGGGTGTTACAGATTGGTAATCAGAGCCATGAGTTATAGAGAACTAGGTCATTTTGAAAAATCCTAAACTATAACTTTTGGTGTCGTAAGAAATTGTCCAAGCACACAACTATCCTGCATGGCTCCGGTAAGCTTTCTTTAGCGTTGCTTTATATTTTAGATGTATCCCTCAAATTGATTTGAATTCCCTAGTATTTAGTAAGTAAATACTTTGATATATATATTGAGATATATTGTTTTGTACGTTGAGTACTTATCATCGTAATTTGCAAATTCTTGTAAGATTATCTTATATGTTGCATGTATTTGGCATAACGGGCTACATTGCATTACATGGCAACACTGCGTTGTAATCCTACGTGTATGTAGGAATGGTTGTATGTATAATTATGTATATACTATGGTATTTAAAGGCATTGCACGCGAAGCAATGGTCTTTGGGAAATTATCGTACATTAAAATGCGGTTTTGTTGAGAATTCGGCCTTACCGCTAATTATCAATCTTGATAATTAATTCATTGTTCGGATAACCGAATATGAACCTCGTTTGATACTCTAGATACGTAATTAACGCTTCGTAACATATTGTATATTGACTAGATTGATCTCGATTGTCGTTATCGCACCGTGATGTGTCATTTTGGACATTTTCTTTTGAAACGTAATTTACTTACGTATTACTTTATTTCCTTTATTCCTTATGGGTTTGATATGATAGTTGGCGTAACTATAATATAGACGAAGTATAATCAACGATGCGTACATCGTAGCGACGAATCACATTTGTGTGTGTTATAAAACGTGGTTGAGGCGTGTTGCCATTTAATCGTTGTTTACTATTCTACTTGAATTTTAAAGATGTGTTTTAAAATAGACTAGCGTTGTGATCAATCGCGATAACTTGGAATTTGGTTGGTTTTTGTGTTAATTCTGTGGAGTACGATTTCGAGACTCATCCGAGGCCGATAACAACATTTAGTTGACATACGTATTCTCGTTCCATTTATTTCATTTTGTTTTGTTGTTTCATATTTTGAAGATAATATTTCACATGACGAGGACCGGCATTTGTGTGAGTTAAGTAAGCACTGAACTTTGTTGATTAAATTGTTTAAACATAAAGTGTTTTACATATTTAATAAATGGTGAATGAAACTTTTGGATAAAAATGACCTATGGTGTGTCTTATAACAAGTAGAAATTTTATAGAGAAGAAATGAACAAAGTGAAATTATTTTTTTTTTCCTTCAACCTTGGTTGGTACATCATAATAAGTGATTTATATTACTCGTAAAATCCTTGTTTTTATATATTAATGATTTGATACTAGAAGCTTGTGATGGACTTGTTAAGAATTTGTTTAATTTAATTTGAAAAAGGAGTTTATAATAAAATTTACGATATGACTGTCGAGTATATATAACTTGGATTTAGTATGAATTAATTCTCGGGTCAATGTAGCAAACCTTTGGCGTATCTTGTAATATAAAACATGAGTAGAAGAATTGGTCATGTATTTTGGAGCTAAAAACTTTATAAAAAAAAAAAATTATTTTAAACATAAGGTTATGTTTACGTACGTATTGGTATAAACTAGAACACGTTACTGGTTGTAGTGAATAAACTGGGATAAAATCGGAATATACACCTTAAGTAAGAAATTCTAACGCTTGAAACAAATTATTAAATATTGATGGAACTTCATTGAGAATCATTTGTTTATTAAACTGTCGTTATAGAGAATCACTATGCATAATTCGATGATGCTTGTTTAAAATCGCTTGAAAAATCTTTTGTTTTATTCCGCTACAAGGTGTGTTAATTTTAAAATCACTTGATAATGGGCTAATGATTAAAAGTTAAATTTTATATATCTTTGAATTATTGAAATAAGCATCTTAATTATTTATTATTTTATTATTATCAACGAGATTCAAGTATCGACTAAAATCAGTAAATTATCTGAGATAAAACTACGTGAAACCTCTTTATCATTTGAGTCGAAGTGCGCGAATGTGATTTAACAAACCAGTTTTAAGGAAGACTTATGTATAATAAAAAGTCAAAAGTTAATTTTAAGAGTTAATTGGACTAGATTGAGTTATTTTGGACATTTGTATATACGTAATGAGATAAGTCTTAATAACAGTAATGAGAAACTTTGGAAATTCTTACTATGTACGTTTTTGGTACTTAAAATATGAAGATTAATGAGATTTTGACGCAAGTATCGAGATTTTCAAAACTAATGATTTGTCAATTATGATAACCGAGTCACCGCCTCTACTAATGTTAATAATTTCCGAGAGATTGAAATTTTTCCAAAAATAAAAACTTTGTAAAGATTGGAAAATGAAAGGTATAAATTCTTTAATGGTGTAACACAAATTAAAAATGTGTAAATGTTCGGTTTTACAATGTACAAGGTAACACTAATTATTATACGCAACTGGATTATACAACACACGCCTACTTGTATATTATTTAATAAAGATGTATATATAATGTTTTGAGTCACGATGGTTCGATCGTCCGACATCAGTTCTTTGATTTTGCGAGTCTATATCTGAGCTCGAGTAGTCATGTAATTGTTTATTTTAATACTGTCTATGGTATGAAACCATTATTATTATATTTATTTTAAAGCTACTATTTCGCTAGTACTTGATGATGAGGGCATGTTACCCGGTATATTTTTTCCTGTTCATGGACGTTGTGACTTTTCTCCTTTCGGTTAATGGAACCTAAAATTCTGTATTTACTTGAATGATACTATAAATCTTCATTAAATTGGTTGTTTATTTATATCGAACAAAAGCGAGGAGGCGAAGCCGCTTTACCGAATTGTAGAGGTGAAAGAACTCGATCTTCCTGGTGAAATTGAGTCTATTCGACCAAGTGATTATTCTCCTCTTCCCGTATACCCTTGGTGGAATGTGTGTGCAACTCGAGACGATGGGAATTATTATCGTTGTTTTATTTTTAACGCTTGTATTGATATTCAATTTTTACTCCATGTATTCGTAGATCGCTGTTGTTATCCCAAGACTTTTGTCATATGTTTGAAGTATTTTCATTTCTAATATAGTTAAATTCAGTTGGCAAGTATATTGCTCGTTTACCTCGTTCGATCTCATTGATTTTTGATTTTATTACTTGTTGTGCTTGCAATGATCTTTAATCATGAACCACCTTACCGTTATTTTGTGAGTAGTCTATTTTGAAAATATGTATGAGTGAAATGTTTCGTTTAACCAAATGTAAATGGTGTCGATTTATTTACTTAATTATTTATTTTTTTTCTCATAAATAGGCAAAGTAATGTATGTTTTCAAAGTGTATGAAAGATGTTTGATGTGTTTCTTAAAACGATGGTAACAATATTTCCCCATTTCAAATTCCATTTCAAATGGTTTAATTATTTTGAAGATTAGGTCGAAAACTTTCATAGTCATATTTGGTATGTAATAAAAATGTTTGTGTCGTCACTCGATCCTCAATTATGCACAGCTTAGCTAACTATGCATAATTCGGGAAGAGTCCTATTTTGTTGGTTGTTGTTGCTTGATCCTTAAGTATGCATGATCTAGCTAATTATGCATAGTTTAGGAAGGGCACTATCGTGTCAAACAAATTGGTCATCTTGAAACTTGTAGTGTTTTGATAAACGTTTGGATGAGAACGTTTCTTTTTAAAAATGGTGGATCATTTTTGCAAGTAGTCGTAATTTCTTTGATTCTTAAAGAAAATTTTTGAATTTTTTTGTGTTCTTTGAAATCTTTTCTTTTTGTTTGGCGTTGACTTGGTAAGTCACTGTGACCGAGTAATTTTGGAAAATGTTTTTATGTGTTGTGTGAAGTTTATCGGGACCGCTAGGGTGTTGATGTTATACCAAAGGGGTTCATACCGACACTGAGAAGAAATTTAAACAAAAATAGAAGACTGCCAAAGTAGAGGAAATCAGAGTTCAAGGGACTCTGAGGGGAATGACGAAGACTTCTCCTACATCAAACGTATCGTACCTTATTTATTTTCTTTTCTCGTTCTTTTGATATGTTTAACGACACGCGATAAACTGTTGAAGTTTACCAACTATGCATCAGTAATTGGAAGACAATTCCAGTGTCGTTTTCGTTTATTTAAGTGAGGAATCCTCTTTGCTTGACTCAACCATCCTTGATTATCGATGGTTAAACGATAGATAGCCATAGTTGATGATTTTATGGTGAACCCTTGTCTTTTATGTATTTATGTGGTAAGTGATCTAGTCGAGTGATCGTAAGTTGTGAGAACTTGAGACGACATTGTCCAATGAAGTCTGATCATGGAGAACACGCGCCATGTTATGTATTTCTTTTATATCTAACTGTGAACGATGATGTTTATTGAGATTTTGACCACGTTTGGGACGAAAGTAGGATGGTGTTCTTGTAATATCTTTTGGGTATGGATCCGTGTGTGAGCACCCTGCGATGGCATATGTTTGTATTTTTCTTTCCTTATGGATACACATCCATAGCTAGCAAGCTCGTGAACCTTCTTTAGCTTGCAATTTTCTTTTGACTGGACTCATCCGAGAAATATGTCAAATATCCTTATTTTATCATGACTTGGCTGATTAGCAAGCATGAGTTAACTTGGTTGAACTTATTTACTTGGCATGGTTTGGCTATTTCGCAAACATGTCGTGATACGGCTTTATGTGCTTCATAATGGCTTTTGTGTTTGATTGGTTTGTGATGTTTTCGAGAGAGTTATGTGTACGTCGGATGATTTCCGCATCGATGAATTCGTTTTTGACGAACTAGGGTTGTATGTACGTAATATTGCGATAAGGTGATTTTGTACGACTAGTAATAATTACTTCGTCTTGTATATTATGAACGTTTTCGATGGGGTTATGTGTGACCCGTGCGATTTTATTTTGTGAGTAGTTGTTTTTATGAGATGATGAACCAAGTGAAAGGACGATTCGGAAGTTGGAAGACGTGCTCCGAGCGTATGTGTTTGATTTTGGTGGAAGTTGAGATCGTGGAAGGGCGTGATTCGTTTTGGAGAATAAGAAAGGTGGGTCCAAAGGTATGTTGGATCAGTTGCCTACTAGTTGGAACTGCTGGATGAACTTCGTGGAAATGACAATACTCTTCATGTGTCGAATTTGAAGAATTATGGGATGAAAAGGTAGATCAACAGTTGGATAGAATGAAGCAGGAAAAAGTCAGTTGAATGGACTTGAAATGATTCGAGAGGCTACGGAAGAGATGGTGTAGATTAAGAATCACTTGCTAACCGCGAGAAGCTTTGAAAAGAGACGTGTTGATAACCGTAGGAAGAATTTGGGAAATTGAAGTGGAGATCATGGATCGAGATGTTAAGAGATTGAAGCAAGGCATAATACTCATTGTGAAGGTGTAATGGAATCCGAGACGTGAACCGAAGTCCACATCGGAACGTGAAGACCTCTTTAGAAAGTAGTACCCTTATCTTCCTAGTAGTACAAAATGCGAGTATAAGAACCGGAGAGCGCCAGGACGTCGCTCCCTTAAGGAGGGGAGGATGTAACACCCGTGAAAGTGCCGTAAGATGCTAAGTTATTGTCTCAAGGGTTGTTCAGTATGAGCATCTCTCTTAAGTTGTGGCTCACTTGTGGAGGTGATATCCCGAGCCCAACGTTATTTATTTAATCCTATTTTACGGATATTTTTGAAATTTTTAAGAAATTTCGTTTGTTATATATTTGACGGTTTAGATTGAAACCAATGTTTACGGTCGTAATTTAACATTTGACGATTTAAGAAGGACCGATGACGACTACGATACCGACGGATGCCCAAAATTTATCTTTTATTATCGATTGATCGATATTTGAGTTTTTCGAGATTTTAATTTTTATTACGTGTTAAGTCGAGTCGGAACCATATGAATATTCGTATTGTGTGCGTTATAACCATTTAAAAGTATTTTGAGGAAGCCGGGACGAACCCCGACTCCCGTAAATTTTTAAAACCGACTACTAGTCATAATCCCGCTCATTATAACTAGTTTTACTAGTAAGGCCAAAAGAAAACCAATATTACACTTTCAACCCCTCCACCACTATACATAAGCCTAAAATAAAACACACACCTCATTTTTCACTTAAAAAAAAAAAATTTCTTCTCCTCCCTTGTTCTCTCTAGCCGTCGGCCACCCACCAAAAACCACCATCCACCACCACCAAACTTGATTTTGAAGAAAATAAGCAAAGACCCATCTCCCATTTTATCTTGTAAGTGAATCCCACAAACAAAAACACACATGCAATCAAGAAATCTTTCCAAAAATTTATAATTTTTCAAAAATGGATTTTGGTCTAATTAAATGGTACAAATGTTTAATTCATGTGTTTATAAGGATGAATCATCCATAAAACATAATGGGGTTTATGATTTTTGTGTTTCCACAGCCCCTAAAGCCACGAAATTATGGGGGTTTTGGGTGTGTTTAAGGTGTTTGATGAAATGTCATGGGTTTGTGTCTATAATGATGTTTTGGGTGTGTTTGAATGGGTTAAACACATTGCATGTTTGTTTTAGGATTTGGGTTTTATGAGGTTGATGATAAATAGGGGTTTAGGACTGAAAATAATGTTTGGTTGTGATTAGGGATGCTTAGGATGATGTCTAGTGTTGATAAATGGGTTTGGAAACGAGCGTTGGTATGATTTTGGTATAGTTGATTTTAGGCAGAAAGTTTAAGGCATTTTCGTAAAAATTATTTCTAAAACAGGTCTTGTGGATAGGATAGAGTTGTAGAGCATCTTCTTAGCTTCGATTTGGTATAAGGTAGAGCTTACGACTCCTAACGAGTCAAAAGTTACGACGTTTTGAAATTCGTGTACCGGGAGATGAAAACCGTCATAATCCGAAATTATGCTTGGTTTTAGGTCAAATCCCGGGGACTATAAGTCTAGTTTGGTAAATGGTCAAGGGCTGAATTTTTGTGTCAAACCTGCACATTTGAGTCTATTATATGACTTAGGTGTCAAATGGGTCAATGGAGTATTTTAAACGGGTCAAATGAGTCCGATTTGGTCAAAGTACAATTTCAGTCCGAAAAACGTAGTTTTTGGAAAAGTGTTGAGTAACGGGTCGTAGAAGTAAAAAAAAAAAAACTTTTGTTGGGATTAAATATGTGTTTTCTACAGGTCTTATAGTATTTTTGAGAATTTTCTCAAATTTTATAAAAGGGTATAAGTCTAGGTAAACAGCCCATACTTTTGGTAAGTATCGGCGAAACCATAAAATGGATAGTAACTTTAATAACATTGATAAATGGTATAAGTCTAGTAACAACTACTTGTTTGACTTTGGCGTGAGTTTTCATAAGCATTGAGTGTGTTTGCAATTGCGTGTGTTTAGTACAATAATGTACGCGGAATATTGATTTGGTTTACGTACCTTGATTTTTAGGTCAAGTGTTCGATTTTCCCGGGCATCCACGTCGTCGGTGACATTTCTCGTTACGTCTTCGCCAGAACCACTACTACTACGCAAGGTGAGTCTATAGCCTCGCTCTTTACTTATTTCAAATGATTTTACCCGCGAGGGGGATACATGCTAATTTAAATGAAAATGAACATAAGTCTTGAATGATTGTTGGACCCGAATGTTGCCTTGAAATTGTGTTGAGTACCTAGTTGCAAAAGTCCCTAAATTCATGAACTATTAACTATTGTTTAGTCCTAGCGTGGATTAGAAATAGCCGCTTATACAAAGTGATAGTACTATGGGGTTGACTACCCTATCCGAGACGAGGGCTAGTACGTTGATACCCCCTGCGGACGGATAATTTGTGATAAGAGATAAGGTATAATTGCAACTGATGCCTTATTAGGGGCCTTGGTTTCATCTGAATCACGCCGGTAATTATTACGCGGGTGATTGAGTTAACGGTTTAGTGTCATGAGCTTAAACACAATTGTCATATCCTTGAATAATAGATTGTATGGCCACAATGCTATTGAATGATCATGATTGGTTTTTTAACACTTATGTTCAACTGATGTTTTGATAAACCTATAGATTCGCTCAACCTTTGTGTTGACGATTTTAAGCATGTGTTTCAGGTAATCAAGGTTGATAGCAGTGGAGCATGCGAGGATGGAAGTTGTTGTGGCTTGGCGGTCTACTTTGTTTTTCCTTCCCTTTTAGCACTTTAAATACTTTATATTATGACATGTGAACGAAAATTGTATTTTTGGGTTGAGATTCAGTGGGGACCTAAACGCAAACTCTGTTTTGTATTATCTTGGGATTTGGAAAACCGTAGATTTGTATAATTTAAAAATGTTTAAATTCATGTTTAAACTTTTACGTCTCTTTGAGTCGTTTAATATAGCTTATGTGTGATGATAACTACGTAGCACCCAAATGTTGTAGTTCCGCTGCGCATAGCATTTGTGGGGGTGTTACAAATCCAGACATAGAAAATAATAATTAGTTTAGTTATATTATGAATGAATTGAGCCAAGTATGCGGCAAGTACAGAGTCGGTAATATGCCATTTATATGACTCGTGTGGGCTAAAGATTATAAAGAGAGATATCAAGATAAGCGTTGATGCAATCATACAATAAACATGGCATGTTTTTGGACTCGAGAGAATCATCAACAAAAAGTGTTTATCCATATGCATCAGTAGAGAGAGAAGAAATGGACCAACACCGGGTGTGCATGCGTGCTACAACAACTGCAAAGAAAACGGAATGTCGATGATTAGGTAGAGAAATGACAAATTCACACTTTTTTATAATTCTAAAGCCCCAAGCAGAAAGAAGGTAAACAAAATGCAAGTTAAAAGCTTCTAAATCATAATGTATAAGTAGTACTAAACAATATATGGAAGTGTATTTACCTTTTAATGTTTTTATATAATCGAAACTAAAAAGGGAACTTGTTTGAAGATTTAAACTTCATATCATATCAGTTACTGATCTACTACCGACATATATGATATTTTTATATCTATAATACTGGTTTTTATTGTATCATATAAGATTACTATGAGGCTACAACAGAAATCAATGATTCAGAGCCTTGTATGTCTGTCGCAGTTCGTTTGCTATCAGTTAAAAGTAAAGGGTGCGTATATGTTGATGTAGTCTATGAATGTCTTTCTAAAAGCACAATCATATGGACCATCATCTACAAATGAAAATCTTTTTGTGCTATTTTAAAACGCTTGTTAATTCACAACAATTAGATACATTAGTCACCACTATAAAATTTAACAAATATCAATTATTAAACCTCCTCCGAGCTTACAAATTACTACTACGGATTATATAATAAATTTAGCAAGTAAAAGGACTCATAACCACCAATTCTATATCATTAACTGATGTAATGTTATCCAAAAGAGTATACTATGTAAATATACCAGACGCAAAGCATTATTGATAGTGTCTTGATAATGTCCAGGACTTGAACGTCAATTTACATCTAGGAAAACACATTCATACCACAGCATACCTGATAAGATTATACTTACGATTCGAATAAATAACAACCTGATCACATCAGTGTGTCAGGTACTATGGCGAATAAACTATGGAACTATTTAATATTATATATACAATTCGAATATATAACAACCTGCTAACATCATTGTTTCGGCTACTATCGCGGATAAAGTACCCAACGTTTAACTATAACACCAAAAATACAATCAGTCTTCAGCAAGGTTCATATAGCTTTTTGTGGCTGCAAACTGTTCTTATTATAGGTTTCATATACATATAAGCGTTTCCTATATATGTACATGAATTTCAAAGTGAAAATAAGCAAAATTATCTGTGGGTCATGTTTATCTCAACACTCAATGTTTCGAGCTTTCAATAAGATCAGCATAATAGGTACCTGCAACATGCTATAATCTATGCGAGTATGCCTTTTTGTGAGTTATAACTAAACGTAAGAATGATGTTAGAAGCATATACCTTGTTGCTACTGCCTCATGTGACCAGAAACGTTAATAACTCACGGTTCCATCATCGCCTAAAAGAAACCGTACACCTATCGGTTTCAATGCCAAGAATTTAGTAGAGAGAATTAAGGATAGCTCATCTTAGGTTAGTTGTTGACTCCATAATGCAGAAACGTCCTATGATTCCAAAGAGATAAACATTCAATAGTATAGATAGATAATTGCAGGTCAGTATTGATTGCTCCGTCAGCATCAAGACTGCGCCTTTAATATCTGCCATGGAGTCGAGATAAAAGCCTCGATATCTCAATAACCATCATGGAGCATGTGGAGTAGACACTTGTAATTTTTCATGTGATATTAGATAAAACGAAGCAAGATATAAAAGACGACACACACTTACCACGTTTCACAAAATATTTAGGACCCAATTGTGATTTTGGAAAATGATACTGAAGCAATGAATGGAGCGTGTCTTTTACTAGAATTCTTTGTTGTTTGGCTTTATTAGCGCCATTTCATTTTTAGGCATTTTGATTATATCATCTGGAAAGAGAAGTTACAAATATCTCACCTCAATTGAGTAAGTTAATTTCATGAAAAAAATGTAAAAGCAATTTAAACAAAAGTGCATGTTTCTTGTACCAAATGGCATGTCCATTTTCTTGTCTACAGCTCCTATTGCTGATTTTGTTGGCGTGT
>JANFOE010000618.1:10000-228213 GCA_025667525.1 Glebionis coronaria | reverse complement strand
ATATATATATATATATATATATATATATATATATATATATATATATATATATATATATATATATATATATATATATATATATATATATATATAATATATATATATATATATAATATATATATATATATATATATATATATATATATATATATATATATATATATATATATATATAATATATATATATATATATATATATATATATATATATATATATATATACTAGCCTTTAGACCCGTCCAGTGGACGGGCTAGCTTTAAGTATATATTTTTTAATGAAAATTGAAATTATGTGTGTTTGTATTAGAAGTTTAGTATATGTAGTGTTAGTTATAGCATTGATATTTTAATAATGTAGCATATAATAGACAAAAATAACGTAGTTTAAGATATTTTATTTATTTAAAAATATTATGAGTTAATTAAATTTGCATACGTTAATGTTATGAATATGTTTGTTACATTAATTTTTTTTAGAATGTTAATAATATTGTATAAATATTTTATATATTTTTGAATTTTATGAGGTAAAATGTTTTGTATATGTTAATGTTATAAATAACGTTTTTACATTAAATTTTTTTAAAATTAATATTATTGTTGTGCATTTTTATAGAATTTTGTATTTAATGCATTGTTTTACCATCCTTTGATAGCTCAATTATCATGTTCTTTGATACTTCTTCACCTAATAATTCGTCCATTGCATTTTGCGTTGCAATTCTGAACTTGGTGTAGTGTTCAAACAGTCCACCGTCCATTGAAATGACAGATTTTTGGTTCTCTTCTCCTTCCTTGGTAGTGTCACGTCCTATCTTTTTGAGGATTCTGAGAATTCCCGAAGCCGAGAGACGAGCCGCACGATTTGCAACGGTATCACATATCTCTACAACTGTTTTTCTCATCTTTAGAGAAGTGTTGGGCATCTACATCTAAACCATAGAAACATTATATATTACCACCACTGATAATCAACAACTTTACATCAAGAACGCCACAAAATGTAAATAGAAGAGGCACAAAATGTACCTCGATAATGTCTTTCAACTTGCTTGCAACCACTTTGAGATCCGGAGTCGAGTCATGATCCATTGCAGACATGTCAGGGGTCCTGCATTCATAGTAGCAATATTTTATTTTGTACCTTAGTATAACTTATTTGTTGAAGAGAAACTAATCCAATTCGGAGTTGTTGATGTGTAGATCGATAAATGGCTTTTCAAGTTTTCATGGCCTCTTCCTTGAGATTGAGTCTGCAATATATCAGTCATTTAGTAAAACCAATCCAAATTTACTTGTACAGGCAACCCAATCGTATTTTATCCATGGTAAATAAAAATGTCCCATGGTTGATTCTTTATGCTATTAGAATACCATATGCTCAAATAATAACATCATGTAAACATTCTTTGACTCCTATATTCATTATTAGTCAAGCGTTGAGCTTAAACATCCCTTTCTTTCATGTACAAAAGAGAGAATACAACGAATACAAAAATTGTTATAGACTTTCATGATATCCCACCTATTTACAGTAAGATAGATTACATCGTTGGGGCCTGAACTTTATAAGGGTTTTACAAATGAGATTGAGGGCTAAGTAATTAGGCCATAGTCGCTCATAGATGCATTACAGAACAGCCGTGGTCAAAAAACGTAATGATCATTCCACACCACCTCCACACAAAAAAGGGTTGTCCTTCGATCAATACATTAGATAACGTTCATCGGTCTTGGACACATGAGTTTATAAGTCCATTTTTTTGCTCGAGCTAACGTTCGGCCAATGAATGAAGACCAATGATGCGAGGGAATGGAACGCTGGAGCTGGTTCCACAATCATGGAGTAGGATTCTTGTCCATTGACCCGATGTGTAGACTACGTGTGTGATTTTATAGCGGTTTGGAGGCGTGAGTATCGTTTGAGGTCTTTGTGAATGAAGTTTTGAAGTTTTTTTGTGGTCAATAATAGAGGGGAATCTTTACTTGAAAACGCAACGTTGAAAATTCCTTTTGTAGGTGGAGGTCGGGTTGGGGGTGAGGATGTAAGGAGGATGAACGGGGATGAAGGGGAAGTGTTCAGCTGATTCTGAAGAGGTGGTGTGATTTGTGAAATGTTAGAGGATCGGTATTAGAATTGTTGGGTGTGATATTTTAAAAAGTCTAAATTAGTATTACCCACACTTTACTTGAGTTCCGACTATAACCATTTTTTACCATCGCTACCACAAAATCTGGACGTCACGGACTATTGGTGTAATGTCTCAGACCTACATCTCATATGTGAAATCTAAAAGTGTATTGTAATCTTGCATTTTTTAAGGTTCCCAACAATCTCACACTATATGCAACTACAGATACCACAAAGTTACCACAACCACTCGGTTAGGGTGCATCTCAATAAATAATGTCTACAAGCCCTTTGCTCCTAACAATTGCATATGAACTCATTACCTATTTGTATAAGAAAAGAGCTCGGACATTGAAAAAGGCAACACATTAGACAAATGAATATCAACATGCCCCCTCTTGATGCTATCTAATGGTGAAAAAGAAAGTACCAAACCTCAAGTTTCAAGAAACCTTCAAGTAAATAGTTGAAATAAATTCTTTTACTGCTACATCATTGGCTTGTCAGTCAGTTTGCTCTAGTATGATGCTAGCTACCTATATAGTAAATTGTCAAGACGATGTTAAATGCTATTGACGAAGAGGATTGTTACAGATGCGTACTTACTTTTGCACCGAGAACATGAACTTATAGCTTCAGGGTCACGAACTGTGATACCCTAGAACCGAGGTCACTAACATTACCCTAAATTACGCTTATTTTTGAAATTTTTAATAAATTTTAATTGCTATATATTTTAGTATTTTGGTTGAAACCGATGTTCGAGGTTATAATTTTGACGATTGACGATTTAAGAAGGACGATGACGAATACGATCCTGATGGATGCCCAAATTTCTATAATTATTAACGTTTTATCAATAATGTAATTTTTCGAGAATTTTACTTACGGTTCGTGTTAAGTCGAGTCGGGTGAGTTTTATTGCTTTCCGGGTACATTTAAAGTATCCCAAATGTATTTTGGAGTGTTTGGGATAATTTCCGACTCCCGTAAAAATTTTCTAAAATGACTAGTGAGTCAATCCTGCAAAGTTTTGGTGTCGTTTTTGCTTAAGGCCAAAAGAATACTCATATTGCACTTTGGTCCCTCCCATTTCACAAAAAGGAGGCTAACACACACACACAACACATTTTACAAAAAAAAAGATCAAACACCCCCTCCCTTGTGTTCTTAGGCCGACGGCCAAACCCCAAAACCACCACCACACCATTTTTTTTTTTAGTTTTGATCCATTCTAATCAAAGACCACCTTCTAAAATCATCTAGTGAGTGTTAATCCATGATCATTTCACACATGCATTAACAGAAATTCTTCCAAAAATTTCAAGATTTTTCAAATTCGTTTTTGAGGTTAATTGAGCATTTGCATGTTTAATTCATGCTAAAATAATGCTAGAACACCAAACAAATCAACCAAAATTAATTTGGTTGGTGGGTTTTGATCACCCAAACCCCATGGCTCAATGGGGGGTGTTTGGGGATCATGGTGGTTCATGTTTTGAGCTTGATTTTGTGTTTAATATTATGTTTTTAGATGTTTTAGATGGATACATTTACTTGCATGCTTGTTTTTAGGATTTTGATTCTATGAGGTTGATGATCAATAGGGGTTTAGGACTTAAAATGTTGTTTGGTTGTGATTAGGGATGCTTAGGATGATGTCTAGTGATGATAAATGAGTTTGGAAACGAGCGTTAGTGTGATTTTGGTATGGTTGATTTTAGGCAGAAAGTTTAAGGCATTTCCGTAAACAATTATTTTGAAAATAGGTCTTGTGGATAGGATAGAGTCGTAGAGCCTCTTCTTAGCTTCGATTTGGTATAAGGTAGAGCTTACGACTCCTAACGAGTCAAAAGTTACGACGTTTTGAAATTCGTGTACCGGGAGATGAAAACCGTCATAATCCGAAATTATGCTTGGTTTTAGGTCAAATCCCGAGGACTATAAGTTTAGTTTGGTAAATGGTCAAGGGCTGAATTTTGGTGTCAAACCTGCACATTTGAGTCTATTATAGGACTTAGGTGTCAAATGGGTCAATGGAGTATTTTAAACGGGTCAAATGAGTCCGACTTGGTCAAAGTACAATTTCAGTCCGAAAAACGTAGTTTTGGAAAAGTGTTGAGTAACGAGTCGTAGAAGTAAAAACTTTTGTTGAGATTAAATATATGTTTTCTACAGGTCTTATAGTATTTTTGAGAATTTTCTAAAATTTTATAAAAATGGTTAAGTATAGTAAAACAGTCCGTACTTTCGGTAAGTATCAGCAAAAATGAGTAAAAATGGATAACGTTAATAATAAGGACAAATGGTATGAAACGAGTAACACTCGTCATTTTGTTTTGGCGCGAGTTGTAATTGTCACAAGTGACTAATATTTATGTATTTTATACAGTACCATAAGGTTTTAAAATGAGATTACTCATTACGCGTTATTTGGTTTGATAGGTGTTGATTTACCCGGGCATCCGTATCGTCGTCAGTGACCGTATCTCGAACTATTGACTACTTGTTATATAAGGTGTGAATTTATAGCCTCGCTTATTATTATTTCAAACTGTTTTACCCGCGAGGGAAATGCGTGCTAGTTTTCAAAATGAACATATGTCATGAATGATTGTTGGACCCGAATGTTGCCTTTAAAATTGTGTTGAGTACCTAGTTGCAAAAGACCCTAAATTCATGAACTATTAACTATTGTTTAGTCCTAGCGTAGATTAGAAGTAGCCGCTTATACAAAGTGATAGTACTATGGGGTTGACTACCCTATCCGAGACGAGGGCTAGTACGTTGATACCCCCTGCGGACGGATAATTTGTGATAAGAGATAAGGTATAATTGCAATTGATGCCTTAGTAGGGGCACTGGTTTCATCTGAACCACGCCGATAATTATTACGCGGGTAATTGAGTTAACGGTTTAGTGTCATGAGCTTAAACACAATTGTCAGTATCTTGAATATAGATTGTTTGATCGATAAGTCTATGAATGATCGTGAATGGTTTTTATTTCACATATGTTCAAAATGAATTGTAAAACCTATGAATTCCACTCAACGTTTTCGTTGACCAAATTTAGCATGTGTTTCAGGTAACCGCTGAAGTGTAGCCTGGAGCGTGCATTGGATGGATGTTGTGTGTGGAGCTTGGAGTCTACTTGTTTTTCCTCCCGTTATTACTTAAACATTTTAAACTTTGATGTCATGTTGTTGTGAATACTGTAACTTTTGGGTTGAGATTCATGGGGACCGAAAACGCAAAACTCTGTTGTATCATTTGGGGTTGGAAAACTGTAGACATGTAACTTTCAACAATTTTTAAATTTAAGTTTTAAATTGACGTCTCTTTGGAGTCGTTCGATATATCTTGTGTGCGATGATAACTGCCTAGCACCCAAATGTTGTAGTTCCGCTGCGCATAGCATTTGGTGGGGTGTTAGAGATTGGTAATCAGAGCCATGAGTTATAGAGAACTAGGTCGTTTTGAAAATTCCTAAACTATAACTTTTGGTGTCGTAAGAGATTGTCCAAGCACACACAACTATCCTGCATGGCTCCGGTAAGGTTTATTTTTGTTTTCATGACATTTGACGTATACTTTTGAGTTAAAGTATATATATGGGTATTTATTACGTAAGTATGGAAATTACTATATGTAGACGTTGAAATTATACGTGGAATATCCGACACCGTAATTCTTGTATTAATCATGCATGAGCATCATATTATTGCATTTTGGGCATATGTACCACCTTTGCATTGCATTTGCATGCATGTATTTATAAATATTGTATAGTTATCTTACGTACCCTCCAAAATTCTCTGTTATTGCAGGAATGGCCGAGGTACCGCCTAATGGTGATGGGAACGATTACGTCGTAGGTCACGAAGGGGGACCGTTTCCTCCGAACCCGCCAGATAACGACAATGGATGGATCGCTCCAGAAGAGGCAATAGGGCCGGAAAATGACAATGATGAAAGTGACGTGGACAACTTCAGTATCAGTAGTGATGAGAGTGAGGATTTTGAGGAAGAGCCCGAGGAACTGATGGATGATGGTATTCCCGAGAATGCTGTAGGTCAGACCGAACCTGAATTATTTCAATCTCCAAATTCGCCAAAGGGTTATGAAGTGCCTCCGACCGATCGATATGAGCAGCAACCTTTTAGTCGCCCGATGGACAATTGTAAGGACTACTTGAGGACAGTGCCAGGATTTGTTCGAGTAAGTAATGGGAGTGGTGCAGAATCCAGCAATTTATCTAAATCACAATCTATCCATGAGAATATCACAAGGGTCTACTTTCCGAGACCAAGATACTACTGGGATCCCGAGGGTCGTTTGAGGAGGATGGATAGGTTGATGTATGAGCGGTTTGTGGTAGAGACCAGGGTAATTAAGAGGTTTGATAAGAATGGAAGGGCACACCAAGGATTGTTGGCAAGGACTTCAAGAATTGAGTATGATGGAAATGCAAACAAGAGTGATATCAACAGTCTAAGATCGATGATCGCGAACTTGAGCGCCAGTCTTGATCATGTTAGGGAAGATCAAGCGAGATTGTCTAGGATGCAGAGTTGGGAGCATCGAGTGAGAGCATCATTTTCAAGTTCATTTTCTGTTTAATTAGGTTAAAATAAACTAGTTTGCAACTTTTTAGAATTTTTTATAATTTTTGGATTTTTAATATTCTTTTAATATTATTTTATTATTAAATTTCAAATTTTAGATTCTTCACGTCTTTATATTTTTCTTAGGTTAAATACATTAAGTTAGGAATTTTAAAATTTTTAGAATATTTTTATTGTACTTAGATTAATTTTTATAATTATTTTAAATTTTAAGAGTTTTTAGTTGTTTTTAAATAGTTTTAAATTAAGTTAGGGTATTTTAGAGGTTTACAAAGTGATAAATCTCATTTTGGGCTTTTTATTAATTAAATTGATTTTTAAGGCTTTAATTAGCATTAAAAAAATCATTATTTAATTATATAAAAGGTTTGGGTGATTTTTGATTTTTTGTAAACTCTTAATACATTATTTAGGATTTATTGCAATTTTTTAGGAATTTTTAGGGTAAATTTTTAATTTTGGTGCTTTGTACGGTTTTACGTGTACGACCTTTTCATTTTAGTTTAAATCGTCATCGTAACCGTCATTCTCTTCTTACCTCATTTCTATTTTCTTTCTCATAATCATATAATCACATAATTAATCATTTCATTACACACACACCAAGCCTCCTTGAGAACGATCCCCACTTTGGGTCATAACTTGTGGTTTTCCTAAGTCACTTGTTAATACTTGCCCTAATTTGCCCTCTTTTACTAAAGAGTGGTAAAAACACAACTATCATTTTGGCGCCGCTGCCGGGGAGGCGTGTTGTGTTTTGATTTGGCAATTTTTGTTTTTATATATAGCCATAAATAGTATTTGTATTAGTAGCTCTCTACTAATACGTATTATCGGTTTTTCGTTTTTTGTGTGAATACTATTACTATATTGTATACGTAGAACAATAAATTCACAAGTACTCCAAAAGTGTGAAAACACAACCTTGACTTGGGAGGTCATTACCCAATCATTGTGTTCGAATCTCAAACCAAAAGAAAAAGGCAAAAATAGATAAATACTTTCGTGAAGCTCGATTTTGAAAATACAAACTATAAGGTGGGTATAAGGCGGGTATTATAAAATATACCCTAAGAAAAAAGGCTCTTAAGTGCTTCGCGCCGCCTCGTTTCTTGGTTTATATACTTTCTTGGTTTCATTGATTAAACCCTCTTGAACGTTTTGGTGTTCCACCAACGTTCTAAAGTCATCGAAGGTGTTCACTTCACGTGATCGTTTTCATTCATTGAGGCTTCTTTAATCAAGAGATTTGATTAAGGAGGAGATTTGTAGATTTTTGTCTACTTAATACAATTCCAAAATCCAAAAAAAGTAAAAACAATCAAAAATCCAAAAATATTGAAAAAGTTACAAACACCAAAAAGAATCTTCTTTGCTCATCCCCACGTTGTACGTGACGTTTATGCAAACTCGCAATCAAGCAAGACGTGCACGTAAACGTAGAAACCGAAAGGAGTCAACACCTACTCCTAATCTTTCTAGTGAAGAGAATCCAAGTGAGGGACGTATTGTAGAACAAGAAGCTATCATGGCTAATCGTACTATGATGGAGTTGCTTCAAGCACCCACCGAGGGTTTTGGAGAGGCCATTGTGATTCCCCCCATCCTTGCGGAGAACTTAGAGATCAAGACAGGTTTAATGTCTATGCTTCAAGCCAACAAGTTTCGCGGACACGAAAAAGACAACCCATATTATCACATTAGGCAATTCAATCGTCTCACCGCGACAAGCAAGTTTAAGGATGTACCACACGATGCCATTAAGATGATGTTGTTTCCATATTCGTTAGATGGACCCGCCAAGATATGGCTCGAGAAAGAACACCCAAATTCAATTTTGACGTGGGGTGATCTTGTTTCAAAGTTTGTGAATCAATTTTTTTCACCATCGAAAATAACACATTTGAAAAACGAGATTTCACGATTCACACAAAGATCTAATGAAAGTTTTTCAATGGCTTGGGAAAGGTTTAAAGAAATGTTACATGAATGTCCACACCATGATTTTTCCGAATTGCATCAAATTGACACTTTTTATAATGGGCTTAATGATCAGGAACGAGATTATTTATATGCCGCCGCGGGTGGTAATATTTTGTGCAAAACGGCCGATGAGGCTTTGAAAATCATTGAGAATAGGTCTAAAGTTTATAGCCCTCGTAACACACTGAGTGTTGCCACTATGGGTTCATCGTCGTCTCGTAACATGAGTGCCTTGCAAGATGAAGCAAATGAGGAGAATCGGTTTTTTGATAGGTTTTCGACTCTTATGACTCATTGGAAAGCACAAGATGCTTTGAATTCCGAATCAGTTAAGGCGGTTGCCAAGAGTTGTATTTCGTGTGGTGGAGCTCATAATTTTTCCGAGTGCATTACCGCGGATGGTAACACTTTGAATGCTTATGTAGCCACGGGAACTTATAACCAAAACGGTCAAGGTTCCCGCCAAAATCAAGCTCCACAAAATCAAAATGCTAACAACTATTGAAACAATCAAAATGGTGCTCAACGTAACTTCAATAAGGGTAATTATCAAAGTGGAAATGGGCAAATTTCAAACCAAAACCAAAACCGTGATTTTCAAAATACCACCCAAGGTTTTCAAAATGATCACACCAAAAATCTTCAAGGAGAATTTTTGAATTATGCTAAAGCAAACGATGGTAAGTTTGATAATATGCAACGTGAAATGGTTAGCTTAAGATCTGAGTTGAAAAACGAGCTTAAAAACGAACTTGCTAATGAACTTAAGACTCATGCTAATAAAATGGAAGGAAATGTTCAACGTCTCCAACAAAACCAACAAAAAATAGAGCAAGGTCAACATGAGATTAAGCAATAATTGTTAAAAGCGGATGCTAGGCAATCTAAGTTTGAAGACCGAATGGGAAAAATGTCTAAAGTTATCATGTGTAAACCTTCTTCTTCGGGTGGTATTCCTAGTGATACCATCGTAAACCCGAAAGGAGAATTGAAGGTTATTACTACTCGTAGTGGTAAAACTTTCAAAGAACCCATTTCTCGTCCAAGTACTTCTACGGAGAAGGAAAAAGAGAAAAACCCGAGGTGGTGGTAGAAAAGGAGCAAATTCAAAGCCGACGAAGTACCGCTCAAACCACACCTACGGTTGAACCAATACCAATAGTGGAACCCAAGATTCCAAGGCTGTTGCCTATGCCCCAACCCACACCACCCTTACCTTACCCTTCAAGACGAAACAAGGAAAAGGCACAAGAACGAAATAATTATCAATTTGAACTTTTTATGAAAATGTTTCGTGACTTGCATTTTAATATAAGTTTTGCCGACGCCTTGGTCATGATGCCTCGATTTGCCGCAAACTTCAAAAGTATGTTGAATAACAAAGAGAAATTGCAAAAGTCGTCTAGTTTTTCTTCGGTTTTTCTTAGCCGCATACCTCAAAAAGTCGGTGATCCCGGTAAATTTTTAACCTCATGTGCAATACAAGATATGGAGGAATGCTACGCCTTGGCCGATCTTGGTGCTAGTATAAATTTGATGCCTCTTGAGATTTTTAAGTCGCTCAATCTTCCTAATCTCACTCCTTCAAGAATGTCAATCGAGATGGCCGATAATTCTACGATTCTAGCTTGTGGAGTAGCCGAGGACATCTTCGTGAAAGTTGGAAAGTTCTACTATCCCGTAGACTTTATCGTTGTTGACATTCCCATCAATCCTAAAGTTCCTCTAATTTTAGGTCGATCATTTTTGGATACCTCGAGAGCACTTATCGATGTGCATGTTAGGAAACTCACTCTACGTTTCAATGAGGAAGAACTCGTCATAAATGCAACTCAAAACTCTACACTTTCTTATGTGTATTCTATCACGTCTTTGAACAATGTTAATCCCATCAAAAACATTTGCAAAAGAGTTTCAAAAAGAGTTTTAGGAGTTGATGATAAAAACGATTTTCCGTCCCCTCCGCCGGTGGAGGTTAAGAGTGTTAAGCCTACGTTTCCAATCACGAATGATTCTTCGGATGATGAATATGTTGACCCCGATGGGGAAGTTTTCTTTGTTGACAAACGTTTTGAGAACTTACCACCACCAAAACCAAAACGGTTTTCAAATGTGAGAATTTTTAGTGTGACTAACATTGTTTTAGAAACCCCAAATATTTTTGACATAATCAAGTCGGGTTTTCATAAGGAGAGTTTAAAAGATGAAAAAGGGAAAGATTTTAAATTGGATTCAAAAGATTTTTCTACAATGCTAACTCTGTCATCACCTCGTGTTTTGAGTGCTACAAGCTCGTCTTCTCCTTTTGATGATGCTTTGTGTGGACCTAGTGTGGGGGAAGCCCCGTATGTTCCCTCCCCTTTCTCCACCGAGGACGAGATATTTGATCCCGAAATTGCTTATAAAGGGAAATCTCGGTCTTCCACCGATGCAATAAATGGAAAATCTTTCTATTTGATTGGTGCGAGTCTACCTCGAGTAGCTCATGGTTTTTGTGACTTACCCATTATCCCACCCTTCTATTTCTTCTCATCTATTTTATTTAAATCCTTTGGGTTTGTGTTGACACATGATGAAGTGGCGTTGATTTGTTTTTCAATGAAAACGAGAACTCCACCTTCGATCCCGGTATTTTGCACCATCAAAGGACTTAGTCCTTAATACCGGTTGTTTTTGGGCCTTGTTTATCATGTAAGCCCCACCAAAAATTAACCATACCATGATTATCCCTAAATGATCACATTTATGGGGGATTTGAGTCGAGCTTTTGACTCGGTTATCAAAAACAAGGTGCCTCATGGGGGGGACCCATGCTAATCCATGTACATATTATTTCTCTTTCTAATTAGTTTAATGTGAGGGGATTTGTGCCCTTCCAACCTTTGTTCCGTGGTTGTTTGTGAATTGTGGTTTTTAGATGATCATTATCTTCACGATTGGAGTCTCTCGTGTTCGTTTTATGGGAGCACTCGGTCATTTGCTTTGAAGAATTTCTCAATATCCATGATATATCCTTTGATGTTCTAACCTTAGGTTTTTAGCACACTTCATAAACAGCTTTAAATTTAACGGTTACACCCTTTCCATGCTAGATTAGGCATTCGACTACGTCTCTAGTATGGGGGTGTTTGCACCCCTAGACTCGAAACATTGAGGACAATGTTTAACTTTAGTATGGGGGGGGTGAATAGATACTTGCCTTGCCAAACCTTCACGCTTTCCAAAGTTTATCTTTTTGTTTATCGTTTTGTTGCAAAATAAGACTAAAAGTGGCCAAATTTTAAATTTTTTCTCATGTTTTATAAGTGTTTGAAGACACGAATGTGGATTTTCCGATGGCGAGAATAAGAGTAATTTTTGACTCGACCGTGCGTGTTGAGCACTTAGCTTTGATTCCTTAATTTCACATTAGGCTAAGTCTCTTAAATGAGGACGAGAAATGATAGGGTTAATTATAAGTTACTATGCTAAACGTAGAGTACTCGTATTCTTTCAAAAACTCATGTGTTCTCGTTGTTTGCTTATTCTCCCTTCGCTTGTAAATACTTTTTTCTTAATAAATATTGACTTAGCGGTTTAGTCTTGATTGTTGGGTTTCTAGTCTTTTCTAGTAGCTTCCGTGTAATTAAATTGGGAAGACATTAAGATATCGCCAGCGTCACGGTTTTGAAGTATTGGCACCCGAATAATCGAAAGCTTCACCCAATAATAAGATTTCAAGTGCTCACCTAAATCAAGCAAACAATTTGAAGCCCACAAGGCCGAAAAATCTATGCCCAAATTGAAAGTGAATCAACCCTTAATCTTTGAAGCTTTAAAGATCCAAAATTCGCCTTAGCGTGAGGATATACGTCTTTGGCTAATAAAACTACCGATGAGGTGGATAATAAAAGGAAAGGCAAGAGCGAGGTCATAATTAAAGCTTCATGGCGAAGTTGAATAAAAGATGGAGGTAAACCAAAGATAATAACGCCCTTCTATTAGGGGGCGTATAAAAGTCTTGGTAATAAGTCTCATGTTCAAAACCGTTATATAACCGTGTTTATCGATCCTTCTTGTAGACTTAATTTTTTGACATCGTTGTCTATTAGGAGGGGTTATTGATTTGATGGTCTTGGTTACACCGTTAGGACTCTATTTTTAGACCTAAATATCTATTATCGCATAAGTCAAACAATGTATCCTCGTGAGACATTCAAGACAAAATAAAATATAAGAGATACAACTTAGGAAATGGGGAGGATAAGTACGTGATTAGGGCATATGAGTAGTGTTAGCATTAATAACTTATAATGACAATGATCTCGTTGCACGCTTGGCATGGAATTGGGTAAAAATCGAGGACGACGAAATTATTTCTAACAAAGCATTCACGTGTTCTTATTCTATGAACCTAAACGTCCAATTTTGCGATGAAAATCATACATTATGTCTAAAACGCAAGTAGTAGTAATAGTAGTATTATAGCTAGTTTATCATTCAATAAAGTGAATAAAAATGAATTTTGGAGTTGCTACGTTACTTTATTCTAGCATTGCGTGAGGGCACGACAATGGTTTAGTATGAGGGAGTGATGAGACTGCTTTTATACATAGTTTCACCATCCAAAAAGGGCTTAAAATGCATTAAATATCATCAAAATACCCAAATATATGCTTGTGTTTGTTACTTGTGTATTTTAGGTACGGATATTGAGGAAATGACAAAAGATCACAAAGAACATGCAAAAACGAACACGGGAAACGAAGCCGCACAATGAACCGGACCCAATTGATGATTTTCCAAGAATAAACCTTGAAGATTTGAAGATTATACAAGAAGGGTCCTCCAATATTGAAGAATTGACACTTTAAACCCTTTTATATTCATAATTACAAGTTTGGTCCCTGAAGTTTGTCAAAATTGAAAAAAGGACCCTCCACTTTAAAGAATTGGCATGTTTAGTCCCTCATCAAAACTAAATTGTCAATATTGGTCCTCCTTATATTCAAACATACCATGAAGACCTTCAAGTTCAAAAAGTGCAAGATCAGTCCCTCAAATATCAAAGAAATACAAAACAAGTCCTTGTGAAAAGTTTTGTGGCCAAAATAGAAGTTTTGAAACTTTATTTACAAAGGAAATGGGCGTGTTGCAAGTTTTGACTGAAAAGACAAGAGAAAGGGAGAAGAGGGACTAAAGGGGGCAGACCAACAAACTTACCTTAACCACTCATGTATTGACACCTCACCCCACTCACAAAACCCACCAATCATATCCCTCCCAGCTTTCATGTCACCATCCCACTCACCATTTTTAAAATAATCTATTTAATTAGTTAAAAACGGCGCTAAACACCTTTTTAAACCTGTTACAAGATCAAACCCATTGTTCTTCATGTTCATATAAAAATTAGGGATTCACTAACCACAATGAATTATGCCCTAATCTTATCCAGATTTATGATTAAGGCCACCCTTAACATAACCCAACTCTTAAACCCCCATCACCATCAACTCACATGTATCACCACCCTTCCCCTGCCCCACTATTCACTCCCAAACAAAAAGCATGCAGCAAATCAACGTGCCAAAGCTTAGCTTTATTCCTAAGCATCAAATGGACGCACAAGATCATCTCACATCTGCTGGCATCACATGTTTCTTCACAAACATCCAAAATCAGTCAACAAGTATTCAAAATCCAAGGGCATTTTTGGGACTTCAAGTACTAGGGTTTCTAGTTTACTTTCAGCATTTTAGACTTCTAAGGCTCTATATAAAGCCATTAGTTCACCACATTAGTTTTTGTTCTCAGTTTTACTTTGTCAAGCCTTGTAAAGCCATTTTTCTGAATTTAATTATGACAACCGTGGTTTTGAGGTTCGTCACTTGGTCTTTTTATGGTTAATTTATGTGTGACTATGTGATTTGTGTGTTTACATGTTATTTTGCGTGAACGAGGTTGGTGTGGATATCGTTTATGGGTATAAAGTACTCATAAGTAAATCGAGGAACGGTTATTTCATGTTCATGAGCTCACAAATTAGTGACTATGAAATGAAATGGTGTTATTTTGGTGTTTTACGTATACGTATAAGTATTATAGTAGATCGTATTTTTTTTTACGATTTGGGGTTTAGCATTTAGAGGTCTCGGGTAAGGTGTTTAGTCATGTGAGTATTTTTCGGGATGGTTTTAAGTCATTTAGGACTTAGTTATAAAGTTTATTTCAAAATTTAATATTTTTTTAAAACTGTATATTTTACGTTTTTCTTTTCGGTATACGCGTAAAATTGACTAGTTTTACGGTTTTAAGGTTTCGGAGGCTTTAGGAGCTGAAATAAATTAAGGTAACTTAAGGTATTATTAATAATATATTAATAAGTCTTAAAAAGAAAAAAATGTATATATATATGAATCGGGTTATAAACCGACTAGAAAAGAAAAAGAAAGGATAATGGGCCAAAAGACCCAACTTGAGCCCAATTTGGAAAAGCCTTTTTAATAAAACATATAAATACCATGTTTATATCACAAAAATCAGTTTTTCATTAAATTTCTCCCCTTTTGGCCGAATTTTTACAAGCCTTAATTTAGGGATTCATCAAAAATAATTTTCTTGAAGATTTGAGGTAAAAATCTTGATTTAATTCTTATAATTTTCTTGTTTTATAGCATTAAGGCTTCAAGTTTTATGTAATCAATTTATATGATGGATTAGAGTTCTTTATAAATATGTAATTAGGGGTTTTATAACAATTAACATGATTAGGATAATGATTGATGATTATTAGTGATGTTAATTAGGGTTTAATCATGTTTAAATTCGTTTTTAAAAACTGGGCAGATTTTTGAGTCACTTGTTTTGATCAAATCTAGAGTTCTACAAACTCTTATTTTGCGATCCAAGCATCCCTGAATAGGTAATTTAAGTGGCTTTCAAATGCAAGAAACGAGAACTAAATTGGAGGTCGGGAGGTGGGTCAAAAATAGGTTACAACAGTCGGAGGTCAAAACAGTTTTGAAATCAGTCGGGTTTAATTTAACGTTTTAAGGTGATTGGGGTACTTAGGAGTACAATTGAGCCCTCTAATGAGCATGGGTGTTGGTTTATATATTAAATAAGACCTGAAGGGTGGCTAAGCAAATGGGTTAGGGTAAGACCCCCTAATCATAACAAACTTTTTGTATGTTCAAAATCGGTAAAATGCGGATAGGCAAAAGTATCTATATATATATCGGGGCCTTAACAGTAGCTTAAGGTTGGGTAAAAAGGGAGGAGTTAGCTAACATATGTAAGGGCATAGGGTTTCCTTTACAGAGATCATGGGTATGGTTAGTTGGCCGTTTGGCTTAGAGTTTGGAGACCTAAAAACCGGGACTGTTTTGGGTAAAATGTTAACGAGACGGGTTATGAAGTAATGAGGGTGTAATGAGATGCTTAGAGCATATAAATGAGGCATATATATGGTAGAAAGTTAGATGTCCATCATAGGTTGATGAGCCATCTTGGTGTTTGATTCATGTTTTGATTGTGTGCTTTTGTTTGTTAGCTTTTTGCTAGTGCACAGACTTTTGGAGAAGCTCAATCAGGTGAGTTTCATAGTCCCATGTCTTTTAATGATTTTGACTTCCAGATGGGATGGAAGAGACACTGTTTGGTTTTATAACTTATGTTGTGAATGTTTTATGATTGGTAATGGACTTGTGTGTACACTTATGTGATTAATTGCTATGTAATTCTTGATTGTGTTTATGATTTGGATCGGGGGACACATACCGTCTCAGTTATTGTGGTTTGACTTGCTACCAAGAGGATGTTGACAAGGCGGAGCCTTGGGGAGGTACATAGATGTGTGAGCATCTATGTGACCAATATATAATGACAAGGCGGAGCCTTGGGATTGGTACATAGGTGTATGGGCGCCTATGGTACCATGGTGTTTGGTAAGGCTGGGAGCCTTGGATTTGGTTTGGAATGATGGATCTTGAATGTTAGTTGTTAATGCATACTTGATACAAGGCTTTTAGCCAGTTAAAAAGATTAAAGTTCGTTGTGTTGGTCTAATCGAATTGATCTTAGCTCTCTATGTGACTTTGTTTTATTTTGGTGGAAACAAAGATGTGTCGTTGTAGTGTTTAAAATTAAAAAGTACAAAAAGTGCTCTTAAAGTAAATCTAAGTCTAATTAAAGTAAAGGTGCAAGTATTTAAAAACGTGACTGAAGTTAAAGGGCGCTAAAGTAAATGACGTAAACTTAAATCTATCAAAGGCAAACTTAAAGTGCGGCTAAAACTAAGGCAAGTCTAAAATAAAACTAAGGCAATTAATCTTAAAGTGCAATTAAAATAAAGGCGGGAAAAATAAAGCTTGAAAATAAAAATCAAAGACAAAAATTAATAAGAACCTGAATACAGCTCATTCGGAATAAACCTTCGTTTGGAATAATCACTCTTCCTAAATGTCACCTTCGGTTGAATGATTCTTCTTCACTTGGAATATCACCAAAATCCTTGATCCGGAACTAATTGATCTGAATATGTCACTTATCCAAAACAATGCTTCGTTCGGAACTTTACTGATTCGGAACTTGTAAAATCTACCTTGATTCGGAAGTATTTTGTCACCCTTGATTCGGAAGTTTCCGAATGAATCCCCTTGATTCGGAAGTTTAGAACTTCCGAATGAACACCCTTGACTCGGAAGTTTATGACTTCCGAATGAAAAAGTCTTGATGCGGAACTTGATCCTTGATTCGGAACTTTGAGTTGATTCGGAACTTTTGAAATGTTCCGGATGAAACCCTTGGTTTGGAACTTTGGAGTTCCGAATGAATTCTCTTGGTTCGGAAGTTTTCACTTCGTCCGGAACTTTGAAAGTTCCGGATGAACAAGTTTGGTTCGGAAGTTTTTCTAATCCCAAATCTTCCGGATGAAGCCTTGATTCGGAACTTTAGAAGTTCCGAATGAACACTTTCCCTCCTTCTTGGTTCGGAACTTTTCCTGGAAAGATCAGAAACAAAGCAAACACCCCCGAAGAACAAGGAGATACAGTAACAGCAGGTATAACCACAAATTAATCAAAATAACTCAAACGATTAAAAAAGAACAACCACGAATCAACAGTAATAACAAACAAACAATTTAGAACACGAAATCAAACAACTTTAACCAAAATAATCAAAAACCACTTGGATCAAAATAAAAGCATGAACATGAACATAACATAAACACATGAATCAAAGAATAAGAAAGGTAGATAAGAGATTGACAAGATAAAATAAAGATATGACAAGAATTGAAATGAAAACTTACTTGGAATTAAATGGTAATTAAGGTGCATAACAAGGTAATTAAATTGACAAGAAAGTAAATGACAAGGTATTTAAATGTGGAAGACTAATTGTCACACTTAGCCAACAAGATGAAATGTAAACAAGCCTAATCTATATATAGGGGAGGATTAGGAAGCTTCCTCCCCTCTTTCCTTTTCTCTTAATTGCGTAGTTAAGTCCCTCCTTCTTTAATCTTCATTTAATTGCATACTTAGTCCTTTTCTTCTAATCTTCTTTAAACTTGGACTTAAGGGACTTTTGGCTTCAGGATTTCTTCGAACTTGTCTTTAAATTCTTCCATAAAATAGACTTGAATTCTTCGGCTTTTGATAAACTTCCGTCTTTTGACTTTTTCTTCGATAAATCTTCAGAATTTGTCGTGGACTTCCGTTCTTTTTGCACTCTTGACTCCTTGACTTCGTCTTTCATCCTTTTCTTCAATAAAAGTCCGTAAATGCCCGTGAATGTCCGTGTTTTCTCCACTTTTCACCTTTTCATCCTAAATAACAACAAAAACACAAACGACGCATAATTCCGACATAAAAGACATAAAATACACGTTTTGGTTCAGTTGTTATTGTAATTAAGTGGTAGAAAAGATGGGTGTTTACACACCTATCAAATCCCCTACACTTGACCATTGCAATGTCCTCATGCAATGCATTAGTTACAAAGCAAGATTACATTTTTCATCATAATAAATCCACGTTGGCCTTTATTAAAGAGATAGAAAATAAAAAACATACAAAATAAAGAAATCAAAAGCATACCTTGGGTTTTGGTAAAGTCATGAATAATCATCATCCTCAAGTTTTCACTTTCTCCAACCAAGCTTAAAAACGAGATCATTGTTATTATAAGTTAGTAGACTAACACGTACTCATGTGGGCCAATTATTCACTTAGACTCCCTTATTCCTAGGGGTATCTCTTATATTTTATTGTTGTCTTGAATGATCACGAGGATGCATTGTTTGACTTATTTCGATAGTTATTTAGTCTGAAAATAAAGTGAACAATTTAATCAATAGTTAGCTAAAGGACCAAATCTTTTAAAACTGCTTCTCGGGACCTCATAAAGTTCATATCTTGGCATAACTCGCTTCACGATTTGAGTCCTTTCTCAGACCGATATTTGGCAGCGACTTCATACTTCAAACCTTGAGAGACGTTCATGAAATAATGGTCTTCTCTTCATAATGGAATTTCTTCAATTTGAAGTTTTTAGAGATTCATACTTGGACCACGACTTCTTCATTTTTCTGCAATCTTTATTTTGGACTTTGATATACAACGATCCGCCTCCTTTTATGACTTGGATCTATTTATCCTCATACCTTGTTAGGGTCTTTTCGGATACACTTCTCCATGACTTTTGGGGAGTTTTGCTTTACGTCGTGTGTCTCGATCCTTCATATTGATTTTCGATAAATGATTCTTCACATCACTTTGGATCTTTAGCAACAAACATAGCCCTCATGCCTTGTTAGGGCCTTTTCGAACTCGCCAATCTTCGCGTCCCGCTTCAATAAGTTATGCCTTGGCTATGAACTCTAATCCATACCGAGCAACTTTTAAACGATCTGGGGCTAGAAGCTAAGTAACTTTTCAAATCGTACAACCTTATTTATTAGCAGATAAATTTATTAGCAAGCGATGGGAGAATAGGCTTATAATTAACTCACATAAATTCACGAAAGAATACCGAACTTATAATTGGCTCTATCATCTCTCGTTCTCCACAGTTTAAAATCTCAAGTAATGAGACTCGTGGATACTTAGCCTATTAAATCAAAATTTTGGGTTTTCGAGTCGCCTATAGGATCTTGCAAATTCTTAGACTTTTTCAAGTTTAGAAATCGCATTTTAAAGTTCCCTTGATAAACGACTCTCTAGGATCAATTATAGGAACTTGCGAAAAGTTCTTGCTCTTAACCCGTGAGAGTTAAGACTTTCGCGTTTTATAGCTCCCTATATAAAAGCCTAGCAAAACTTGACTTAAACACGTTAAGGATACTAGCTAGAGTAAACTCGGGTTGAGTCAAAAGATTCACAACGCTTAAAAACTAAAACCACTTATTCAAAGATTTATTCTAGCAAAGGAAGAAAATAACTATACAAAGATAACAACTAATAGGCCAAAATAGATCAAAAATTTTGAAAAATGTCGAAAAGTTGATTTTCCGGTTAAAATGAGGACAAATACAAGGAAAAGACCACTTAACTTCGATAGAAGTCCCCCCTACACTTAAGATAAACATTGTCCTCAATGTTTAAGCATGTGGGAGTAAACTCCCCTACACTTACGACATTGTGCACGTTGTTTAAATCTCGCTAAGGAAAAGACAACTAAAGAGATTCCTATTTTAATATTGAGAAAATATAAAATAGTGAATCGAAAAGAGTTTAGGATAGAACCGGGAAGAAGTAGAACATGGAATCACGGGTCGTCAAGAATCATCAAGAGTGGATCATTGAAGCTCGAATCCCTGATTAAGAAGTGAGGAGAGGAAATAGCAATCCAAAGGGTCCCCCTACACTTATGGTAAAGAAAGCGAAAAGATAGATGCATGGGTTGCCTCCCAAGAAGCGCTTGATTTTTGTTAACCGAGTCGTGAGCCTGACTCGACCTTGATCATCAACGGAAGAAGCATGAAACATATCCACCAGGATCAAAGACATAGTTTTCATCCATCAATAAGAACGAGCTTAAGGCGAACAAGGCAAGCCAAAAGAGAAGTGGCAAGGTTCCCTTAAGCAGTGATGGAGCACAGTAGAAGCAAGGATGAAGTGGTGGAAGCATGTCTTCAATGGGTCCAAAGATTTTTCCTTTTATTTCATCAGGTGGATACTGAGATGGCTTAAAGACTTCAATACCGGGGTCGAACACCTTTTCCTTTAAGGGAAAATAGCACTCAGGCTCAGCCGAGTGTGAAGAAGATCCGTAAAGAAGCACAACCTCGTCCTCAGAAGGGGGACAAAGAGGTGTCAAATCATAAGTGCAACGGATTTCGGTATCGACCGGTTTCTTCTCCTTGGACAAAATGCTCTTCAAATCCAAAGTAGGATCAAGACGATAATCTTCAAAGTCCAAAGGAGGAGCATCACTCTCATGAAGGAAGTATGTGTTGAGAAATTCAGAGAAATCTTCCTCAAATGAATAATCATCCAAAGTAGGATCGAGTGATGGCGGAGGATCTTCATCATGTGAAGAATCGCTCGATAGAGTATCAGCCTCATCAAATCATCGAAAGTGGGCAGCTCGGGATACTCAGAAGTACAATCAAAATCATCCGAGTCTGAGCTAGAATCATCATCATCATAAGCATCGAAGACCGGTTGAGAATCATAAATGGGAGAAGCGTCCAAAGTAGGGAGAGAATCATCCACATCATCTTCAAAGAGTGGATTATCAGTGGAAGACTCGAATAAAGGATTATCGTAGACGGTTGATGAGATGGCATTTATACATGATCTCATCGTTCTTTTCGGGCTTTTAATGCACTAAAATGTCATAAAATACCATATATATGCTTGCTTTTGTGTTCATGTGTATTTTAGGTATGGATATCGTGAAAAAGACAAAAGATCACAAGATACAAGGAAAAACGAACACGAGAAACGAAGACGCACAATGAACCGGGCCCTAATCATGGAATTTTCATCAAATACCCTTAAAGACTTGAAGACAAAACAAGATTGATCCTCCAAGAATGAAGAAATGACACTTAAAACCCTTGTATATTAATAATTACAAGTTTGGTCCCTTAAGTTTGTCAAAATTGCAAAAAGGTCCTTCAACTTTGAAGAAATGGCAAGATTAGTCCCTCAACAAATCAAAATTGCCAATTATGGTCCCTCATGAAGTGAAAGACACATTGAAGACCTTTGAAGATCAACATTGTCCAAGATCAGCCCTTGAAATTACTCAAAATGGCAAAAATACTCCTTTATAACCTTTGTGTGAAGTTTGGTGCCAAATGTGTAAAGTGGTGAAAGATATTAACAAAGCAAATCGGGTTTTAGGGCTGAAAGACTTTAATTGCCAAAATTTCCAAAAGACAAGGGCCAAAGTTGCATACTTTCAAACATTCAAATGGAAACTGGCGCCTAACACATATTTTCCCCCAAAATCGGATCTACAAGAGTTACTATTCACTTTCACCCCACCCAGATTTCACCTCAACTTAAACAAGGTTAAAATACAATTAACCTTGCACACGCATGATTCACACACACAGAAACTAAACCCACACCTAAAAACCCCAATCCCACCACTGTGGACCCTACCCCCAAATTCCCTTTCACCCAATCAGAGCACACCTTGGCCTCCAAGGCATGTGACGTGTCCCAAATCAACAGTGGATGTTTATTGCTTACTCACAACGCAAGAATAAACGTCCAGGATCAAAATGTGACAACTCATACCTCAAAACCGTCAAGGGCATTTTAGAGATTTCTAGTGATTAGGGTTTTGATTTTAAGAGCCTAGAATGTTCATTAGACTAGTATAAAAGGAGACTCCAGTCTGTGGATGTCCCTTGTTCCAGTTTTAAAGCTTTGCACATGTAATTCCTTTTTTATGAAATAAAAGTTTGGTTTTTGTTTTAAAACAAGTATAATTCCTTTTTAGGTTTATAAAAAGTTGTGTGTTGTGTATAAGCTTGATTCTGAGTTCCATTTTCTATTTGGTTAAGTAACTTTGATTTTCAAAGTTATTTAAAAAGTTTCTGAAAATCTGAGAATTTTTGGAAATTAATGTTCAAAGGTTTTGGTGTTTTTAGTTCATGTTATTGGTGATTTAGAGGTTATTAAAACGTGTTAAGAAGGTTGGAAAGGTTTTTGGAAAGGTTTAAGTAAGAAAGAAACCAGAAAAAGTATATTGCATATTATCCTTGTTCTTTTTCTTTGATTTGTCTTTAACAGGTGAAGAAGGTTGTTGATTTTTGATCTGCATGCACCCGGGTGCATAAGGAGGTGGATTCAACATCCACTAGGGCTTTGGATGTAAAGCCCTAAGGTAACTTCCTTTTCCTTTTGAAAAATTTCAGAAAAGTAGCTATTCATGTGATTTTGTTTGATTTGGTATTTTTGTGTGTTTAAGGTGATTGATCTGTGTTCATTTGAGTTTTTATGCATGATTGATGCTAGTTGGATCAAGTTTGAGTAAGTTTGTAAGGTTTTTGTTTGAGAAAAGTTGAAATCTAGTTTTTAAAAGGGTGTTTGGAAACGGGTTTAAGCAGGGGAAAAGTATTGAGTTATGGGTTAAATAGGTGATAAAGCAGTTGAATCAGGTTAGTATAGATTGTAGTTGGCTTGAGTTGTTATTTGGAAAAGGTTTTCAGCAAGTTTGTGTGTTAAAAATGGAAAAACATAGCTAGAAATCTGCATGATCACTTTCTGCCTATTTTTCCTAGATTTTTGTGCTTGATTCTTGCAACCTGTTAAGATATTGGGTGATTCAAGGTTTTATTTGGTTTGCATATTGATTGGTGAATGTGTATGCTTAATTTGAGCCATTGAAGTTCACTAGTGTGCTTGTAATCTGCATATAGTCCACCAGATCTGCACATTTACATCAGCAACTCTAAATGGCCCTTGTGTGCTTTGTTTGATCATTTGTGTGTGCTAAGTGATTGATAATTGCCATTTTGTTGACTCCTTGTGCTTCAATAAGCACAAGGGTGCCTTTTGTTCCAATAATCATCCATCAAATAAGCTCAAGCCAAGTCCTCTTGGCATCAAAAAGTGCACAAGTATGCACTAGCAATTGTTCATCAGAAACTTGAAAGGTTTGCATACGTTTTGATCCTTGAATTGGGTTAATCTTGTGTTTAAAAAGGAAATTGGAGTTGGATTATAAGCTTATTAAGGTCACAAGTTGGATTGAAAAAGAAAAAAAATAAAAAAGAAAATAAAGGCAAAAACTCACCCGTAGCTGGACTCGAACCCCAGACCTCTCGTAGGAGGGTTAGGAGCTCTACCGCTAATCTAGGTGGTTTTTTACGTTAGGGTTTGTTTTCAAGTGTTATTTAACACGTTTTCTCTTTGTTAGCTTATAAATAAAGCCGTGGCTTATTTTCCATTTTTCAGCTTATTTGTTAAGCGTTTTTGCTTATTTTCATTTTTCCTAGGATCTTTATTAGATTTGTGATTTTTCTAGCCTATTTTTATATTTTTCCTTTTATTAGATTATTTTCTAGGATTTATTTAATATACGTTTTTTATAAAATCATTAAAAAATAGTAAAAATAGTTTTAATTTTCAGGAAAAATAGTTTTTAGCTTTTTAATAAATATTTTGAGGTTTACATTAGGTTTTGGTTTTATAAACTTTAATTTTTAATTTTATATTATTTTAAGGTTTTTTATAAACTTTAAACATTTTTATAAAATTATTAAAAAGGTTTTAGGAGCTCTAATTTGTGTTTTTCTCTTAGTTAGAATATTTAGGATTTTTGAGAATTTTTTAGAATTTATTTGAAGACTTTTTATTTTTAAGAATATTTTAATATTATTTTATTAATTAAAAATCAAAGTTTTATTTTTATTTCTTTTCCATTTTTCCTAGGTTCCTTATCATTAATTAGGACTATTTCCATTTTTAGAATATTTTTATAGCTTTTAGATTTATTTTTATAAGTATTTTAAGTTTAATTAGGTTTTAATCTTTTTAAATCATTTTTAGAATTTTAAAAATAGTTTTAATAGCTTTTAATTTTTAGAAAATTACTTTTTAGTATTCTAATAATATAAGTTAAGTAATTATTCAATAAAATCATATTTTAGACATTTGAATTAGTTATATTTAATTTTAGGGCTTTAATTAGCATTTAAAATTAAATATTTAATTAATAAAAGGTTTTAAAATATCTTTGTTGGATTTTTATCTTTATTTATATTATTTTAGACTTCTTTTAGTCTTTTTAATTATTGATTTTGTTTTTGGTCTTAGTATTAATTTTTAATTTGGGTAGTTTTTCACGGCTTTACGTTTACGTCTTTTTCGTCGTAGTTTAATTTTAACGTATCCGTCTTTTCATCCTCTCATCCCCATTCTTCTCAATATTAATCTCAAAGAAATACAAGTTAACTCACAACACATATACCTCCTTGGGAAACGAACTCTCTCTCTTTTTAAGTGATTGGGTCATTAACACTTGATTTTTCTTAAAGTCATTTGTTCGATACTTTCCGCTATTTACGCTCTTTTCCTAAAGAGTAGTAAAAGGACTACAATCATTTTGGCGCCGCTGCCGGGGAGGTGTGTTGTGCTTTAATTTGGAAGCTTTTGTTTTTGATATTATCCATAAATAGTATTTGTGTTAAGTGGAACTCCCTTAACACGTATTATCGGTTTTCTTGGTTTTTCTTGTACAAATATTATTAATATATTGTATTAAGTATCACAACCAAAATACAATATCTCCAAAAGTGTGAAAACACAACCTTAATTGGGATTTGATCTCCTAATTATTGTATTCGAATCTCAAACAAAAAGAAAAGGCAAAAATAGATAAATACTTTCGTGAAGCTCGATTTTGAAAGATACAAACTATAAGGTGGGTATAAGGCGGGTATTATAAAATATACCCTAAGGAAAAAGGCTCTTAAGTGCTTCGCGCCGCCTCGTTTCCCCGCTTGCTTGTGAGTATTTTGAGATTGAAGGCTAATCGAGGGTTTTGCCGCCCAAAGTATTAATACGTATACTATATTTGCTTGGTTTTCTTTGTGATTAAACCCTCGTGAACAATTTGGTTTTCACCAAAGTTCTAAAGTCATTAGAAGACGTTCACTCCACGTGATCGCTTTCATTCCTTTGAGGCTTCTTTAATCAAGAGTTTGATTCGAGGAGAGATTTTGTAGATTGTTGTCTACGAAGATACACCAAAATCCAAAAAAAAATTAAATATCATCAAAAACACAAAAAAATTGAAAATTCACAAAACAACCAAAAGAATCTTCTTTGCTCACCTCCCATTCTTCGTGAAGTTTATGATCACTCGTAATCAAGCTAAACGAGCTCGTAAACGTCTTCAAAAGCAAGCAAATCAAGGATCGTTGATTGTTGAAGAACCTCCAATTGTTGAACCTATTGTAGAACAAGAAGTCGTAATGGCTAATCGTACTATGATGGAGTTGCTACAAGCACCCACCGAGGGTTTTGGAGAGGCTATTGTGATTCCCGCCATCCTTGCGGAGAATTTCGAGATTAAGACGGGTTTAATGTCGATGTTGCAAGCAAATAAGTTTAGAGGTCACGAGAAAGACAACCCGCATTACCACATTAGGAATTTCAACCGTCTCACCGCCACTAGCAAATTTAAGGATGTTCCACATGACACCATTAAGATGATGTTGTTTCCATACTCGTTGGATGGACCCGCAAAAATTTGGCTCGAGAAAGAACCGCCAAATTCAATTTTGACATGGGCCGATCTCGTTTCTAAGTTTGTGAACAAGTTTTTTCCACCATCTAAAACAACACACTTAAAAAATGAGATTTCACGATTTGTGCAACGTAATAATGAAAGTTTTTCAATGGCATGGGAACGCTTTAAAGAGATGTTAGATGAATGTCCTCACCATGATTTTTCGGAATTGCATCAAATTGATACTTTTTATAATGGGCTTAATGATCATGAACGAGATTATTTGAACGCCGCCGCGGGTGGTAATTTTTTGTGCAAGACGACAAATGAGGCTTTACAAAACATTGAGAATCGATCTAAGGTTTATAGCCCTCGTAACACACCGAGTGTTGCCAATATGGGTTCGTCATCTTCGTCACAATCGTCTCGTAGCATTAACGCCTTACATGATGAAGCTAATGAGGAAAATCGGTTTTTTGATAGATTTGCTAATCTAATGTCCCATTGGAAGGCTCAAGAAGCTTCCAATTTCGCTTCGGTTAAAGCGGTTGCTAAGAGTTGTTTATCTTGTGGGGGAGCTCATGATCTTTCAGAGTGCATTACCGCGGATGGTAACACTTCGAGTGCTTATGTAGCAACGGGAACTTACAACCAAAACGGCCAAGGTTCCCGCCAAAATCAAGCTCCACCAAACCAAAATGTTAACAATTATCGAAACAACAACCAAGGTAATTACCAAGGCAACACACGCAATTACAACAAAGGGAATTATCAAAGTGGGAATGGACAAATCTCTAATCAAAACCAAAACCGTGATTTTCAAAACACTACACAAGGTTTTCAAAATGCTCACACGAAAAATTTGCAAGGAGAATTTTTGGATTATGCAAAAGCAAATGATGCTAAATTTGATAATATGCAACGTGAGATGATTAGCTTAAGGTCCAAGTTGAAAAACGAGCTTAAAAATGAACTTGCTAATGAACTTAAAACTCATGCAAATAAAATGGAAGGAAATGTCCAACGTCTTCAACAAAACCAACAAAAGATGGAATTAGGACAACATGAGATTAAGCAAGAGTTATTGAAAGCGGATGCTAGGCAATCAAAATTTGAGGACCGAATGGCTAAGATGTTTGAAGCTATCATGTGTAAGCCCTCTTCTTCGGGTGGTCTTCCTAGTGATACCATTGCAAACCCGAAGGGAGAAATGAAGGTTATTACTACACGAAGTGGTAAAACTTTCAAGGAACCAATCTCTCGTCCAAGTACTTCTACGGAGAAGGAAATCGAGAAAGAACCCGAGGTGATGGTCGAAAAGGAGCATATTACAATCCCATGAAGTACCGCTCAAACCACACCTACGGTTGAACCAATACCAATTATGGAACCCGAGTTTCCAAGGCCGTTGCCTAATGACCTACCCACACCACCTTTACCCTACCCTTCAAGACGAAACAAAGAGAAAATGCAAGAACGTAACAAACAACAAATCGAGCTTTTTATTAAGATGTTTCAACAAGTTCATTTTGATGTGAGTTTAGCCGACGCGTTGTTATATATGCCTCGTTTCGCTTCCACTTTTAAAAGTATGATGAGCGATAAGGAAAAGCTTTCAAAGCTTGCTAATTGTTCTTCGGTTTATCTTAACCGCATACCGGAAAAAGTTGGTGATCCCGGAAAGTTTCTCATTCCTTGTGACATACAAGATATGAAAGAATGCCTCGCCTTGGCCGATCTTGGTGCGAGCATTAATTTGATGCCATTTTCCATTTGGAAATCGCTTTCGCTTCCGGCTCTTATTCCTTCGAACATGTCCATCGAGATGGCCGATCATTCTACGATTATGGCATGTGGGATAGCCGAAGATGTTTTCGTGAAAGTGGGGAAGTTCTACTATCCCGTTGATTTTATAGTAGTTGACATCCCCGCGGATCCTCAAGTTCCTCTAATTTTAGGACGTTCATTTTTAGATACTTCGAGATCGCTTATCGATGTTCATGCGAGAACTATCACTTTGAGATTCAACGAAGAGGAACTTGTTATAAACGCTACTCAAAACTCGAAACCTTCTCATGTTTATGCAATCTCTACCATCAATCACATTGACATCGTTGATGTGGTTTGCGATGAGTTTTCACAAGAAGTGTTAGGTTTTTCCGATAGCTCGTCAAGTGGCAATCCCACTATTTTGGATCCGATTCTTGCTAATTCCACACCAAATCTCACTCCATTCCAAGGAGGCGATCTCACTTCAAATGAAATCGACAATGAAGATGAGGTGTTGATTAGTGATGATATTTCTATTCCACCATTTCTTTCGCCGATGAAGGTTATGAGTGTTGAACCAAAATCTTCAATCGAGGAACCGCCTATCCTTGAATTGAAAGATCTTCCTTCTCACCTTGAATATGCATTCTTGGAAGGTGATGACAAGTTGCCGGTTATTATTGCAAAAGATCTTGCTAATGATGAAAAAACCGAGCTCTTGAAAGTTCTTAAGGCTCATAAAGGGGCAATTGCGTGGAAAATTTCCGACATTAAGGGTACTGACCCAAAATTTTGTACTCACAAAATTTTAATGGAGGAGGACTACAAACCCGCAATTCAAAGTCAAAGAAGAGTAAATCCCAAAATTCACGATGTCATTAAAAAGGAGGTCCTTAAACTCCTTGACGCGGGAATGATTTATCCTATATCCGATAGCCCATGGGTGAGCCCAATCCATTGTGTCCCTAAAAAGGGAGGAATGACCGTTGTGCCTAATGAAAACAACGAGTTAATTCCCACTCGTGTTGTGACCGGTTGGAGGGTGTGTATTGACTACCGAAAGTTAAATGACGCCACTCGTAAAGACCACTTTCCTTTGCCCTTCATGGATCAAATGTTGGAGCGACTTGCGGGAAATGAATTCTATTGCTTTTTAGATGGTTTTTTCCGGTTACTTTCAAATCCCTATCGACCCTCGTGATCAAGAGAAGACTACTTTTACGTGTCCTTATGGAACGTTCGCTTATCGTAGGATGCCCTTCGGACTTTGTAATGCACTCGGTACATTTCAACGGTGTATGATGGCGATTTTTCACGATATGATCGAGAAGTCGATGGAAGTGTTTATGGATGACTTCTCGGTGTTTGGTAATTCGTTCACGTCATGTTTATCTAATCTCGAACAAATGTTAAAACGTTGTGAAGAAACCAATCTTGTGCTTAATTGGGAGAAATGTCATTTCATGTGTAAACAAGGAATCGTCTTAGGACATAAGGTGTCGAAGGCGGGGATTGAGGTCGATAAAGCTAAGGTAGACGTCATCGCCAAGTTACCTCATCCCAAAACCGTTAAGGGAGTTCGTAATTTCCTAGGCCATGCGGGCTTTTATCGTCGTTTCATCAAGGACTTTTCGAAGATTTCTCGTCCTATGACACACCTTCTCGAGAAGGATGCTCCTTTTAATTTTAATGAGGATTGTGTTAAGGCTTTCGAGACTCTAAAAAGGAAACTTACCGAAGCTCCCATTCTTGTTGCTCCTAATTGGGAATTACCCTTTGAAATCATGTGCGATGCAAGTGATTATGCTATAGGGGCCGTCTTAGGGCAACGTTTATGACAAGCATTTTCGTCCTATCCACTATGCTAGTAAGACGATGACCGAGGCTCAATTAAAGTACACCACAACGGAAAAGGAATTCCTTGCCGTGGTCTATGCTTTTGAGAAATTACGACCTTATCTCGTCTTAACTAAAAGCATCGTGTATACCGACCATTCGGCTATCAAGTATCTCTAGCTAAGCAAGATGCTAAGCCGAGATTGCTTCGTTGGATGCTCCTCCTCCAAGAATTTGATGTCACCGTGCTTGACAAAAAAGGAGCCGAGAATCTAGCGGCCGATCATCTCTCTCGTCTAGAAGATCCTCACAAAGATGTTTTCGAGAACAAGGAAATTACCGAAACATTTCCTCTTGAGACTCTCGGTGTAGTGAATTCTAAAGACACCACCCCATGGTTTGCCGACATTGCAAATTACCATGCGGGCAATTTCATAATCAAGGGTATGACGACACAACAAAAACGAAAATTCTTTCGTGACGTCAAGTTCTATTTTTGGGACGACCCTTATCTCTTTCGGATTTGTACGGATCAACTCGTTCGACGTTGTGTGTTTCGTGCCGAAGCCTCTAATATCCTTAGAGCTTGTCACGAGGGACCCACGGGTGGTCACCACGGTGCTAATCTCACGGCTAAGAAAGTGTTCGATGCCGTTTTCTTTTGGCCTTCTATCTATCGTGATGCACACGCACTTGTGAAGTCGTGTGATTCGTGCCAACGTCAAGGAAAATCGTCTCAACGTGATGAAATGCCGCAAAATATAATTCAAGTGTGTGAGATTTTCGACATATGGGGAATAGACTTTATGGGGTCGTTCCCATCGTCTCATGGCAACAAATATATCCTCGTCGCGGTGGACTACCTTTCTAAGTGGGTGGAAGCTAAGGCTTTGCCTACTAATGATGCTCGTGTGGTAGTAAAGTTTTTGAAGCAACTATTCTCTCGGTTCGGAACCCCTCGTGCTATTATAAGCGATCGTAGAACCCATTTTTGTAATGACCAATTCGAAAAGGTTCTAAAGAAATATGGGGTTACACATCGTCTTTCTACGGCTTATCACCCGCAAACGAGTGGGCAAGTCGAGGTTTCGAACCGAGCTTTGAAAAGGATTTTAGAAAGGTCGATTGGAGAAAACCATGCTTCGTGGTCCGACAAACTTGATGACGCTTTATGGGCCTTTAGGACCGCTTATAAGACACCTATCGGTTGCACTCCTTATAAGTTAGTCTATGGGAAGAATTGTCATTTGCCCATTGAATTGGAGCATAAGGCATATTGAGCCCTTAAGCATGCTAATTTTGACTTAAAGACCGCGGGAGATCACCGGAAAATACAATTGAATGAATTGGATGAATTAAGGGATAATGCTTATGAAAATTCATTAATTTTTAAAGAAAAGACTAAAAAGTTTCATGATTCAAAAATTAAAAACCGAGTTTTTAACGTTGGTGATCAAGTATTGCTTTTTAACTCTCGTCTTAAGATATTTTCCGGGAAATTGAAATCTCGTTGGTCGGGTCCGTTCACCATTACACAAGTGTTTCCATATGGGACCATTGAGCTAGCTCAAGATGATGGTCCCAATTTCAAGGTGAATGGACATAGGCTTAAGCACTACTTTGGTGGGGAAATTCCTTCAATGGTTGCCCCCGACCAAGACACCTTCCCCAATGATAATTAGCATTGAGGGGATCGAGTCGAGCTCATGACTCGGTAATCAAAAACGAGGTGCCTCGTGGGGGAGATCCATGCTTATCTTTATGCTTTTTATTCACTAATAAGGGGACTTGTACCCTTCCGACTCGTTGTCTCGTGGTTGTTTGTGATTGTGTTATCTAGATCATCATCATCATCTACGATTGAAGACTCTCGTGTTCGTTTACGTGAGCCTCCATCGTTCATTTGAAGAAGTTTTTCACGAATCCATGACATATCCTTTATTGTTCTAACAATTATCTTTTAGCATAATTAATAAACGGCTTTAGATATATTGTTGATCACCCTTTCCATGCTAGATCCTAAGCATTCGATTCTTCGTCTCTAGTATGGGGGTGCTCCACCTTTAGACTCGAAACATTGAGGACAATGTTTACTTTTAGTATGGGGGGTGAATAGGTACTTGCTTTGCTACGCCCTCACGTTTTCCAACTTTCAATGTTTTGTTTTGCTAATAAGGCTAAAAATGGCCAAATTTTAAAATTTTTTTCTTAGTTTTCATAAGTGTTTTTAAGACACGAATGTATATTTTCCGATGGGTAGAATAAGAGTTAATTTTTGACTTGATGGGCATTTGGAGCCATTTACATTCCTTAACCCGCTCAATTCAAGTTTTGCTAGACTTTTATATAGGGAGCTTTAAAACGCGAAAGTCTTAATTCATTCGGGTTAAGAACAAGAACTTTTCGCAAGTTCCTATAATTGATTCTAGAAAGTCACTTATCAAGGGAACTATAAAACGCATTCTCTAAACTTGAAAAAGTCCAAGAAAATGCAAGATCCTATAGGTGGCTTGAAAACCCAAAACTTTGATTTGATATAGTCTTAATGAAAGCTAATCCAAATTTGGCTTAATTTTGACTTGCATGGCTAAGTATTCACGAGTCTCTTTAATTAGAGGTCTTTATATAGTGAAGAACGAGAAATGATAGAGTTAGACAAGTGATCATGCTAAACGTAGAACATGAAAATGTTCTTTCAAAAACTCATATGTTTTTAATTGTGGCTTTTTCTTCCCATAAGATCAATGCATTAGGAATAAATCATAATTGCAATAAGTAAGGTCGTACGATTTGAAAGGTTACTTAGCCTCTAGCGCAAGATCGTTTAAAAGTTGCTCGGGGTTGAATAGAGTTCATAGCCAAGGCATAACTTATTGAAACGGGACGCGAAGATTGGCGATCATCCAAAAAGGCCCTAACAAGGCATGAGGAGCTCTATTTTTGCTAAAGATCCAAAGATGATGTGAAGTATCATTATTCCAAAATCAATATGAAGGATCGAGACACACGACGAGAAGCTATTACTCCCTAAAGAATGGAGAAAGTCTATCCAAAAAGACCCTAACAAGGTATGAGGATAAATATATCCAAGTCCGAAAAGGAGGCGGATCGTTGTATATCAAAGTCCAAAGTAAAGATTGAAGAAAAATGATGAAGTCGTGGTCCTATATGAAGAATCTCTCAAAAACGTCAAGTGAAGAAATTCCAAAATATGAAGAGAAGACCATTATTTCAAGAACGTCTTCCCAAGATTTGAAGTATGAAGTACATGCCAAATATCGGTCCGAGAAAGGTCTCAAATCGTGAAACGAGTTAATGCCAAGATATGAACTTAAGGAGATACACGAGAAGCCGTTTTAAAAGATTTTGTCCTTCGGCTAACTATCGATCAAATATCGTGCTACTTTGCTTTCGGACTAATAACTACTCAAATAAGTCAATATGAATCACTTGTGATTCATGACAAATAGATAAAAAATGCTAGTAACCCATTTCCTTTTATAATAACTAGGATTGCGGGGAGAAAAAGTATTACACAATTTGGACGTATGAGTAGTGTTAGCATTGTGACTTGTACCAACAATGATCTTGTTTTTGCACTTAGCATGGAATGTATGACAATCAAGGATGACGAAGTTTACTCTAAGGGACATTAACTTGTTTCTATTCTTTGACCCTAAAAGTCACATTTTGGTGATGAAAATCATACATTATGTCTTTACACATCATCGTAGTATGTTGCAAGTCTTTTACTCTTCAATATAGGTTAATAAAATTGAACTTTGGTGATGCTTAGATACTTTATTCTAGCATTGCGTGAGGGCACGGCAATGGCTTAGTATGGGGGAGTGATGAGATGGCATTTATACATGATCTCATCGTTCTTTTCGGGCTTTTAATGCACTAAAATGTCATAAAATACCATATATATGCTTGCTTTTGTGTTCATGTGTATTTTAGGTATGGATATCGTGAAAAAGACAAAAGATCACAAGATACAAGGAAAAACGAACACGAGAAACGAAGACGCACAATGAACCGGGCCCTAATCATGGAATTTTCATCAAATACCCTTAAAGACTTGAAGACAAAACAAGATTGATCCTCCAAGAATGAAGAAATGACACTTAAAACCCTTGTATATTAATAATTACAAGTTTGGTCCCTTAAGTTTGTCAAAATTGCAAAAAGGTCCTTCAACTTTGAAGAAATGGCAAGATTAGTCCCTCAACAAATCAAAATTGCCAATTATGGTCCCTCATGAAGTGAAAGACACATTGAAGACCTTTGAAGATCAACATTGTCCAAGATCAGCCCTTGAAATTACTCAAAATGGCAAAAATACTCCTTTATAACCTTTGTGTGAAGTTTGGTGCCAAATGTGTAAAGTGGTGAAAGATATTAACAAAGCAAATCGGGTTTTAGGGCTGAAAGACTTTAATTGCCACAATTTCCAAAAGACAAGGGCCAAAGTTGCATACTTTCAAACATTCAAATGGAAACTGGCGCCTAACACATATTTTCCCCCAAAATCGGATCTACAAGAGTTACTATTCACTTTCACCCCACCCAGATTTCACCTCAACTTAAACAAGGTTAAAATACAATTAACCTTGCACACGCATGATTCACACACACAGAAACTAAACCCACACCTAAAAACCCCAATCCCACCACTGTGGACCCTACCCCCAAATTCCCTTTCACCCAATCAGAGCACACCTTGGCCTCCAAGGCATGTGACGTGTCCCAAATCAACAGTGGATGTTTATTGCTTACTCACAACGCAAGAATAAACGTCTAGGATCAAAATGTGACAACTCATACCTCAAAACCGTCAAGGGCATTTTAGAGATTTCTAGTGATTAGGGTTTTGATTTTAAGAGCCTAGAATGTTCATTAGACTAGTATAAAAGGAGACTCCAGTCTGTGGATGTCCCTTGTTCCAGTTTTAAAGCTTTGCACATGTAATTCCTTTTTTATGAAATAAAAGTTTGGTTTTTGTTTTAAAACAAGTATAATTCCTTTTTAGGTTTATAAAAAGTTGTGTGTTGTGTATAAGCTTGATTCTGAGTTCCATTTTCTATTTGGTTAAGTAACTTTGATTTTCAAAGTTATTTAAAAAGTTTCTGAAAATCTGAGAATTTTTGGAAATTAATGTTCAAAGGTTTTGGTGTTTTTAGTTCATGTTATTGGTGATTTAGAGGTTATTAAAACGTGTTAAGAAGGTTGGAAAGGTTTTTGGAAAGGTTTAAGTAAGAAAGAAATCAGAAAAAGTATATTGCATATTATCCTTGTTCTTTTTCTTTGATTTGTCTTTAACAGGTGAAGAAGGTTGTTGATTTTTGATCTGCATGCACCCGGGTGCATAAGGAGGTGGATTCAACATCCACTAGGGCTTTGGATGTAAAGCCCTAAGGTAACTTCCTTTTCCTTTTGAAAAATTTCAGAAAAGTAGCTATTCATGTGATTTTGTTTGATTTGGTATTTTTGTGTGTTTAAGGTGATTGATCTGTGTTCATTTGAGTTTTTATGCATGATTGATGCTAGTTGGATCAAGTTTGAGTAAGTTTGTAAGGTTTTTGTTTGAGAAAAGTTGAAATCTAGTTTTTAAAAGGGTGTTTGGAAACGGGTTTAAGCAGGGGAAAAGTATTGAGTTATGGGTTAAATAGGTGATAAAGCAGTTGAATCAGGTTAGTATAGATTGTAGTTGGCTTGAGTTGTTATTTGGAAAAGGTTTTCAGCAAGTTTGTGTGTTAAAAATGGAAAAACATAGCTAGAAATCTGCATGATCACTTTCTGCCTATTTTTCCTAGATTTTTGTGCTTGATTCTTGCAACCTGTTAAGATATTGGGTGATTCAAGGTTTTATTTGGTTTGCATATTGATTGGTGAGTGTGTATGCTTAATTTGAGCCATTGAAGTTCACTAGTGTGCTTGTAATCTGCATATAGTCCACCAGATCTGCACATTTACATCAGCAACTCTAAATGGCCCTTGTGTGCTTTGTTTGATCATTTGTGTGTGCTAAGTGATTGATAATTGCCATTTCGTTGACTCCTTGTGCTTCAATAAGCACAAGGGTGCCTTTTGTTCCAATAATCATCCATCAAATAAGCTCAAGCCAAGTCCTCTTGGCATCAAAAAGTGCACAAGTATGCACTAGCAATTGTTCATCAGAAACTTGAAAGGTTTGCATACGTTTTGATCCTTGAATTGGGTTAATCTTGTGTTTAAAAAGGAAATTGGAGTTGGATTATAAGCTTATTAAGGTCACAAGTTGGATTGAAAAAGAAAAAAAATAAAAAAGAAAATAAAGGCAAAAACTCACCCGTAGCTGGACTCGAACCCCAGACCTCTCGTAGGAGGGTTAGGAGCTCTACCGCTAATCTAGGTGGTTTTTTACGTTAGGGTTTGTTTTCAAGTGTTATTTAACACGTTTTCTCTTTGTTAGCTTATAAATAAAGCCGTGGCTTATTTTCCATTTTTCAGCTTATTTGTTAAGCGTTTTTGCTTATTTTCATTTTTCCTAGGATCTTTATTAGATTTGTGATTTTTCTAGCCTATTTTTATATTTTTCCTTTTATTAGATTATTTTCTAGGATTTATTTAATATACGTTTTTTATAAAATCATTAAAAAATAGTAAAAATAGTTTTAATTTTCAGGAAAAATAGTTTTTAGCTTTTTAATAAATATTTTGAGGTTTACATTAGGTTTTGGTTTTATAAACTTTAATTTTTAATTTTATATTATTTTAAGGTTTTTTATAAACTTTAAACATTTTTATAAAATTATTAAAAAGGTTTTAGGAGCTCTAATTTGTGTTTTTCTCTTAGTTAGAATATTTAGGATTTTTGAGAATTTTTTAGAATTTATTTGAAGACTTTTTATTTTTAAGAATATTTTAATATTATTTTATTAATTAAAAATCAAAGTTTTATTTTTATTTCTTTTCCATTTTTCCTAGGTTCCTTATCATTAATTAGGACTATTTCCATTTTTAGAATATTTTTATAGCTTTTAGATTTATTTTTATAAGTATTTTAAGTTTAATTAGGTTTTAATCTTTTTAAATCATTTTTAAAATTTTAAAAATAGTTTTAATAGCTTTTAGTTTTTAGAAAATTACTTTTTAGTCTTCTAATAATATAAGTTAAGTAATTATTCAATAAAATCATATTTTAGACATTTGAATTAGTTATATTTAATTTTAGGGCTTTAATTAGCATTTAAAATTAAATATTTAATTAATAAAAGGTTTTAAAATATCTTTGTTGGATTTTTATCTTTATTTATATTATTTTAGACTTCTTTTAGTCTTTTTAATTATTGATTTTGTTTTTGGTCTTAGTATTAATTTTTAATTTGGGTAGTTTTTCACGGCTTTACGTTTACGTCTTTTTCGTCGTAGTTTAATTTTAACGTATCCGTCTTTTCATCCTCTCATCCCCATTCTTCTCAATATTAATCTCAAAGAAATACAAGTTAACTCACAACACATATACCTCCTTGGGAAACGAACTCTCTCTCTTTTTAAGTGATTGGGTCATTAACACTTGATTTTTCTTAAAGTCATTTGTTCGATACTTTCCGCTATTTACGCTCTTTTCCTAAAGAGTAGTAAAAGGACTACAATCAACTGTAAAGTCATCGAGCACATTTATCATATTCACTGATTCTCGGCCTCCAAAGGATTTTCCTGTAAGCTTCCCCATTTTAAAAACTTTTGAATCATCCCCGACTCGTAAGATTAACTCACCTTCGGCCACATCTACTAAAGCTCGTCCGGTTCTCAAAAATGGCCGACCAAGTATTAAAGGAATACGAGGGTCCATTTCATAATCAACTACGACAAAATCGACCGGGAAAGTAAATGTGCCAACTTTGATAAACACGTCTTCGGCTATACCAACGGGGTAAGCGAGAGTGCGATTTGTAAGTTCGAGAGTCATTTTTGTTGGAATGAGGTCGGGTAATGATAGTGTTTTCCAAACACTCAGTGGCATCAAATTTATATTAGCCCCGAGATCAGCAAGGGCAATAAATTCTTCAGTTTTGTTGAACACGCAAGGCAACACAAAACGACCGGGATCTCCAAGTTTTTCCGGAAGTTCTCTAAGAAGGACTGCAGAGCAGTTTTCATTTAATCGTGTGTTGGCGAGTTCAATCAGTTTCTCCTTCTTGCTAAGCAATTCCTTGAATGCTTTGACAAATTTCGGCATGTGGCAAAGTGCTTCAACAAGGCTAATGTTGATGGTCATTTTAGATAGCATATCCACATATTTTGATACTTGACAGTCATTCTTGGTTAGCTCGTTGGTCTTGCCTATGCGAGAAGGGTATGGGATTCTAGGTTGATAAGGGTTAGGTGAAGGTGTAGTCGGTGAAGGTTGTGATGTTGAAGGGTCCTTCCGAGATACATCGTCATGACGAGGCAGAGACGGTAATGGTGCACTACTACTAGGTGTAGGAGGAGTAGGGATATATGGTGGTGGAGGAGGTGTAGATGATGGTGGTGGGTCAGGTGGATTGACAATAGTAATTCCTCTACGCGTAGTTATAGCACTCACATTAGCTCGCGGATTGGTGACGGTGTTTGAATGTAGAGAACCCGAAGAAGAAAAAGGTTGAGCTTCGGGCAAGAAACTAGCCAACAGATTCTTTAACTCAGTTGTTTGAGTGATGAAGGAGGATTGAAGATTATCACGAACCTCGGTTCTGATGTCATTACCTTGCTTCAAGATATCTCCTTTCAAATTGATTATTTGGCTCTGTAGGTTCTTGATTTGCTCACCTTGAGTTCTCATGATGGTGTCAACATCGGGATTAATGGGTGGGTGTTGTTGGGTGGGTGGTTGATAAGGGTTAGAAGCACGAGGTGGGATTTGGTTGCTTCTATTGTAGTTGTTGGCTGGATTTTGGTTTTGAGGAGAAAAACCGGGTGAAAGGTAATTGTTGGAACGGTAGCTCAACAGATTTCTATCCCCTTGTTGTCTAGCTTGGTAATTTTCCGGTGAATAATTACCGTAAGCTGCATACACATTTTCTGAATTTCCTTGTGTCGAAGGACAATCGGTGTATGAGTGAGGACCGCCACATGTTTCACAAGGATTAGCAACCGCTTTAACTTGTTGTTGTTGTTGGTTTGAAGCGAGAAGCGTAATACTTTTGCTCATTTCGGCCATCATGCGGGTGAGTTCGGTCATCTCAGGGTTTGCTGAGGTTGAGGAAACATTGACTCTCGGGTTGTTCCTTGAAGATGTAGAGGAATCCCAGTTCTTGTGGTGAGTAGTCATGTTCTCAATTAACTCTCTACACTCCTCGGGTCTCCTTTTCATGAATGTGCCACCGGCGGCTGCATTGATCGTATCACGATCTCGAAAAGTCAAACCGTTGTAGAAAGTATCAATCAATGTGACGGGAAGCATGTTGTGGTTTAGACAACGGTCGATCAAGACATTATATCTCTCCCAAGCGTCAAAAAGAGATTCATCAGGGTCTTGCATGAAACCGCTGATCTGGTTGCGAAGACTTGTGACCATGGATGGTGGAAAGTAGCGCGATAGAAAGCGTTGAGTCATGTCATCCCAAGTGTGAATAGAATTCATCGGGAGACGATCAAACCATTTCTCGGCATGATGCGATAAAGTATGTGGGAAGAGTTGTAGGCGAAGTACATCCATTGTGGCCCCAGGCAACTTCATGCTTTGGGTGATTGTAATGAACTTGTCGAGGTGTTTGTTGGCATCATCATCAGGCAATCCCTTAAATGGGTTTGTTTGTACTTGCTGAATCATGTGGTGCTTCAACGAAAACTCAGGAGCGTTGATTTGCATCGGCGCAATCGGTCCTCCTCGTCCAAACATTGTTGGTTGACAAAGTTCCTCCATGGTCCGAAGATCGGGCTGTGGAAGAGCATTGTTGTTATTATTAGTATTCAGGTTCGGTGGAATGTTGTTGTTGTTAACACCTGCCATATCTAAATCTTTTTGAGGCTCGGGCTCTTGATAATTAGAAGATCTAGTACGCATACACCTGAAAATGTAAAAGAAAACAAAACCAAACACAAAGACAATATATATACACAATAAAGATAAAATCTTTTTGGATTTTTGAAATTTTTTATTTTTATGGTTTTTTATCAATTTTTAATTTTTATGAGTTTTTGGAATTTTTTATGCAAGAAAAGTAACGTTCACAACGGATCCCAAAAAGCAACATGTTTCTCACAGAAAACTGTTGATCTTAACGAAAAGAGCCGGTAGCGGCGCCATTTGATACAAGGCTTTTAGCCAGTTAAAAAGATTAAAGTTCGTTGTGTTGGTCTAATCGAATTGATCTTAGCTCTCTATGTGACTTTGTTTTATTTTGGTGGAAACAAAGATGTGTCGTTGTAGTGTTTAAAATTAAAAAGTACAAAAAGTGCTCTTAAAGTAAATCTAAGTCTAATTAAAGTAAAGGTGCAAGTATTTAAAAACGTGACTGAAGTTAAAGGGCGCTAAAGTAAATGACGTAAACTTAAATCTATCAAAGGCAAACTTGTTGTTTTTGTTTTTGGCGTGAGTTATATTTGTCTTAAGTGACTTGTATATATGTATTTTATACAGTACCGTAAGTATTTAAATGAGATTACTCATTACGCGTTATTTGTGATAGGTGTTGATTTACCCAGGCATCCGTAACATCGTCAGTGATCACTCCTCGAACTACCGATTACTTAATACCTAAGGTGTGAATTTATAGCCTCGCTTATGTTTATTTCAAATTGTTTTACCCGCGAGGGAAATGCATGCTAGTTTTTAAAAAGGAACGTATATCATGAATGATTGTTAGACCCGAAAGTTGCCTTAGAAATTGTGTTGAGTACCAAAGTTGCAAAAGTCCCTAAATTCATGAACTATTAACTATTGTCTTGCCCTCGAGTAGGGGGAAATAGCCGCTTATGCAATTTGTAGTACTACGGGGTTAACGACCCAATGCTAGCCGAGAAGCTGTACTTATAGTAAGTTCTGCGGTAGATTATTTTGTATGAGAAATAAGGTATAATTGCAACTGATGCCTTTAGAAGGGGCACTGGTTTCATCTGAATCATGCCGGTATATTTACGCGGGTGATTGAGTTAACGGATTAGTGTCATGAGCTTAAACACAATTGTCAGTATCCTGATTATAGTTTGTTTGATCGACAAGACTATAAATGATCACGAATGGTTTTTATTATATATACGTTCAAATGGATTGAAAAACCTATGAATTCCACTCAACGTTTTCGTTGACCAAATTTTTGGCATGTGTTTCAGGTAACCGCTGAGAAGTAGGATGGAGCATGCATGGGATGGATGTTGTGTGTACGGCTTGGTGTCCGCTTGTTTTTCCCTCCTTTTCTACTTAAACAATTTTTATGTTTAATGTCATGTGGTTGTAAACTGAAGTTTTTGGGGTTGAGATTCATGGGGACCGAAAACGCTAAACTCTGTGCACTATTTGGGGTTGGAAAAACCGTGGACATGTATCATCTAACAATTTTAAAATTCAAGTTTTAAGTCGACGTCTTTTTAGCGTCGTTTGATATATCTTGTGTGCAATGAATACTGTGTAGCACCCATTGTTGTAGTTCCGCTGCGCATAGCAATTGTGGGGGTGTTACAGATTGGTAATCAGAGCCACGAGTTATAGAGAACTAGGTCGTTTTTGAAAATCCTAAACTATAACTTTTGGTGTCGTAAGAAAAGGGTCCAAGCACACACAACTATCCTGCATGGCTCCGGTAAGATTTATTGTTGTATTTATGGCATTTGACGTATACTTTTGAGTAAAGTATATATGTGGGTAATTATTATATAAGTATGGAATTACTATATGTAGACGTTAAATTTTACGTGAAATATCCGACATCGTAATTTTCATATTAATCATGCATGAGCATCATATTATTACATTTCGGGCATATGTACCACCTTTGCATTGCATTTGCATGCATATATTTATAATTATCGTATAATTACTTATGTACCCTCCGAAATTCGCTGTTATTGCAGGAATGGCCGAGGTACCGCCCAACGATAACGGAAACGATGTACGAGCCCAGGACCCCGACCCAAGGAGAACTACTTGCCCCACGCCTATGCGTACTTCCCATCTGGTTGGTGTACCAGATATCCCCAGAAGAGCCGAAGGTGCAATGAGCGCAAATTCTCTTCATCAAGGCATCCCAAGAATTTGCTGTCCCGGACCGAGGATTTATCATGACGTACGACGGACTGTGAGAGGTTTGGAAGGATCGATGTGCATGAGGTATGTAGTGGAATCAAGGGTGGTCAGTAGATTCGACGAGAATGACAAGGCGGACGAAAGACTGTTGGAAAGGACTTCAAGAATTGCGTATGATGGGATGATGAACACAAGTGCCATCAACAGTTTGAAATCAATGGTTGCGAATTTAAGTGCTAGTCTTGACCGTGTGAGGGAAGATCAGATGAGGTTGTCGAGGATGCAGAGTTGGGAGCATCGTGTGAGGGATTCATTGCCCCCGGATTGGAGATTCGTGGACGATGTGGAGATGGAAGCGAATGACTTCATGGTTCAGCCGCCTACTGGAGGTGCTTGTATTTCGGTGGGAAATCAGGTAGCGATTGAGTGTGGATCCACATCAGGGACGAGAAAGGAAACAGAATGTGGGCCGGATGAGAAAGGAAAGGGAAAAGTGGATGATGTGGATGAGGACGTAAGTGATGAGGAAACCGAGGAAGACGACGACGAGCCGCCATCCAAGAGGCAGTGTGGATCACCACATGCCTAGTTACTTGTTTTGTATTTTCTTTGATCACTGTAATAGAACTATTTTAGACCTTTGTATGATGGTATTATGACGAGAAACTCAAGTACTTGATGTTTTGTGGTGAACGATTGTAGTGGCATTACTTGTCACGATTTTGGTTAACTATCAATACAATCTATGTTACCTTTCATGATCTGTGATATGTCTTAAATTTGATCTTTTGTGGTGTGAATTGATGAATATTAGTAACTCCGTAGTGATGTGTCGTTGTATGTATTTTATGTCTGGGAAACTTGTATGAATACTTACATTGTTTTTCTATTTTCCTTGTCTTGCAGAAAGAGATATTCGATAAAACAATGCCTCCAAAGTTGACTGCCGATCGTGTTAACAACATGATTCAGGAAGCGATAGCTAATGCGTTGGAAGCGGACCGAGCTGGGAGAAATCAGGATCCAGGAAGGAACGCGGGGAGACAGCAAGCCCCGAGAGTGTGTACCTATTCTAGCTTTATGAAGTGCGGTCCCACGCAGTTCCGTGGATCGGGTGGAGCCCTAGAACTTAGGCGATGGTTGGAAAAAGTTGAAAGTACGTTTGAAATCAGTGGTTGTGCAGAAGCAGATAAAGTGAAGTTTGCAGCAGCTACGTTTCTGGATGATGCGTTAAGCTGGTGGAATACCCAGGTAGCTACGGTGGGATTGGCTGTAGCGAATGCAAGGACGTGGAATGCGACCAAAGCTTTATTGACCAAGAAGTTTTGCCCAGAGGAGGAATTGGGGCAATTGGAGGACGAATTGAGACATTTGACCTTGAAGAACAACGATATAGCTGCTTACACCAGGAGATTCAATGAGTTAAGTCTTTTGTGTCCGGACATATTTGCCAATGATGCCAAGAAAATGAAGCAGTATATTAAGGGTTTATCTAGCAACATCAAAGGTGAAACAACTTCGTCGAAACCTGGAACGTTTGATGAAGCGGTTCAAATGGCTCACGCTTTGATGGACGTTAAGCTTCAGGACAAGCAGAACTACATTGCTGAGGGCAACAAAAGGAAATGGGAAGCGGCACAAGGCAATCAATCCCAAGGCCAGAACTGAGGAGGAAATCGAAACAACCATGGGCCGAACCGTAATCAGCAGTTTAATCAGAGAAGGAACGAAGGGATGAGGGCAGTGACGAACCCTAGAGGTGTGAAAGTAAATCCCCATTGTGGCAAGTGCAACTTGTATCATGTTGGAAATTGCCCGCCGGCATGCGGCAAGTGTGGAAAGGCAGGTCATAGGACTGCTAGTTGTCGAACGGGAGGAGTAGCCACTGGGGCTAATGCTATCAGGATGAGAGGATGTTATAGCTGTGGAGAAAGAGGGCATGTGCAAGCAAATTGCCCAAAGACAGGAAACAGACGGGGAGGAAATAATGCGGCAGCTGTGTATCAAGTGGGAACTGCTGATAAACCACAATGTCCAAATGTGGTTACCGGTACGTTTTTGCTAGACGCTTGTTATGCTAGTATTTTATTTGATTCTGGCTCCGACAAGAGTTTTGTAGACGTTAGATTTAGTCGTCATATCGATAGAGAACCGGTGTTGTTAACGACTAGTTATAATGTTGAATTGGCCGATGGAAAAATTGTTAGTACGAATTCTATACTGAAAGGGTGTACCTTGAAGTTAGGAAACTACGCTTTTAAAATCGACTTGATGCCTATAGAGCTAGGATCGTTTGACGTGATTGTGGGAATGGATTGGCTAACGGCGCATAGTGCTACGATCGTCTGTGGTGAGAGATTGGTGCAGATTCCGCTGAGGAATAGGGTTTTGACGGTTAAGGGAGACGAATGCACTTCTCGTTTGAAGGTGATTTCGTGTTTGAAGATGATGAAGTACGTAGCGAGCGGATGCGATGTGTTTTTGGCACAAGTTTCGAGCGATGGTGATGTAGAGGCGAGGATCGAAGAGGTACCAGTTATTCGCGAGTATCCGGACGTTTTTCCAGACGAGTTGCCAGGTTTACCGCCTAACCGTGAGGTCGAGTTTCGAATTGACTTAGTGCCAGGAGCTGCGCCGGTTGCACGTGCACCTTATCGCTTAGCACCATCTGAGTTAAAGGAGTTATCGGATCAATTGAAGGAATTGATGGACAAAGGATTTATTAGGCCGAGCTCATCACCTTGGGGAACGCCAGTGTTGTTCGTAAAGAAGAAGGATGGTTCGTTTAGGATGTGTATCGACTATAGAGAACTCAATAAGCTGACGGTTAAGAATCGGTACCCATTACCGAGGATTGATGATTTATTTGATCAATTACAAGGTTCCAGTGTATACTCAAAGATCGATTTAAGATCAGGGTATCATCAACTGCGTGTAAGAGAGGAGGATATTCCTGTAACTGCCTTTCGTACGCGGTATGGACACTTTGAATTTCGAGTGATGCCGTTTGGGTTGACAAACGCGCCTGCTGTATTCATGGATCTTATGAATCGCGTGTGCAAGCCGTATCTAGATAAGTTTGTTATTGTTTTCATCGACGACATACTTATTTACTCTAAGAGTAGGGAGGAGCACGAGAAGCACCTAAGAAAGATTTTGGAGTTGTTAAGGAAGGAGAAGCTGTATGCGAAATTCTCTAAGTGTGAGTTTTGGTTGGAATCAGTGCAGTTTCTAGGTCATGTGATTGATAGTGAGGGAGTTCGTGTAGATCCTGCTAAGATCGTAGCGATCAGGGAATGGTCAGCACCGACGACGCAGACTGAAGTTCGACAATTTTTGGGTTTAGCTGGGTATTATAGAAGGTTTATTGAAGGATTTTCGTTGATTGCGAAACCATTGACGCGGCTTACCGAGAAGAATAGGGTGTATGAATGGGGAAATGAGGAAGAGCTTGCTTTCGAAACGCTCAAGGATAAGTTATTTTCCGCGCCAATTTTATCATTGCCTGAGGGAACCGAAGATTTCGTAGTGTATTGTGATGCGTCTCGTAAGGGTTACGGAGCAGTGTTAATGCAACGTGAAAAGGTGATAGCTTACGCGTCGAGGCAATTAAGGAAGAACGAGGAGAACTACACGACGCACGATTTGGAATTAGGAGCGGTAGTTTTTGCGTTGAAGTTGTGGAGACACTATCTGTATGGGACAAAGTGTGTTGTATTCACTGATCACAAGAGTTTGCAGCACATTTTAGATCAAAAGGAGTTGAATATGCGACAAAGACGATGGGTTGAACTATTGAGTGATTATGATTGTGAAATTCGCTATCACCCCGGGAAGGCGAATGTTGTAGCGGATGCATTGAGTAGGAAGGAACGGGAGAAACCTTTGAGGGTTAGAGCTTTAGTGATGAGTGAGAGCGTTGACTTAACCGAAACCATACTGAAGGCTCAGGAGAGAGGATTGATGAAAGGGAATGTTGAAGCCAAGAACTTGGGACGAATGTTGAAACCTAATTTCGTGATTAGGTCTGACGGACTAAGATATTTTGAGAATCGGATTTGGTTACCACTGTGTTCATCTGAGGAAGGAAAGCCTGGAGTTCGAGAATTGGTTATGAATGAGTCGCATAAGTCGAAGTATTCGATACATCCCGGATCGGATAAGATGTACCACGACCTGAAGAAAGTTTATTGGTGGCCGAATATGAAGGCAGATATTGCTCGTTACGTCAGTAAGTGTTTGACTTGCGCGAAGGTTCAGGCAGAACATAAGAAACCATCTGGATTGTTGGTACAACCGGAAATCCCAGAATGGAAATGGGAGAAAATCGCAATGGATTTTGTGACGGGTTTACCTAGGACTCCTAGTGGATGCGATATGATATGGGTAATTGTGGATAGGTTGACGAAATCTGCTCATTTCTTACCTATGAAGAAGACGGACAACATGGAAAAACTCGCCAGCGTGTACGTGAAGGAGATCGTCTGTAGACATGGAGTGCCGTTATCGATCATTTCGGATCGCGACAGTAGATTTACGTCGGAATTTTGGAAATCGCTTCAACGTGCGATGGGCACTGAACTGAGTTTAAGCACGGCTTATCACCCGGAAACTGACGGCCAGAGCGAACGAACGATTCAAACGATGGAGGACATGCTCCGAGCGTGCGTGATTGATTTTGGAGGAAGTTGGGAACGCCACTTGCCTCTGGTGGAATTTTCATACAATAATAGTTATCATGCGAGTATCAAAGCGGCACCGTTCGAAGCATTGTATGGAAGGAAGTGTAGATCGCCCGTGTGTTGGAGTGAAGTAGGGGAGAGTCAATTGACTGGACCCGAAATGGTTTTAGAAACGACAGAGAAGATCGTGCAGATCAAGAACCGACTACTTGCTGCGAGAAGCCGACAGAAGAGTTATGCCGATAACCGAAGGAAACCGTTGGAATTTGAAGTTGGAGATATGGTTATGCTCAAGGTATCGCCATGGAAGGGTGTAATTCGTTTTGGGAAGAAGGGAAAGTTGAGTCCGAGGTATATTGGACCGTTTAAGATCGTTGAACGAATTGGACCAGTAGCGTACAAGTTAGAATTGCCGACCGAGCTTAGTGCTATTCATGACACGTTTCACGTATCGAACCTGAAGAAGAGTTTGGCGGACAAGGAATTGGTGATTCCTTTGGACGAGATTCGACTAGACGACAAAATGCACTTTGTGGAAGAACCTGTGGAAATTATGGACCGGGAGGTCAAGCGGTTGAAGCGTAGTAGGATTCCCATTGTGAAGGTCCGATGGAATTCTAAGCGTGGACCGGAATACACCTGGGAACGCGAGGACTTTTTCAAGGAAAGGTACCCTCATCTGTTCCAGTAAGACGAAATGTGAGTACAAGAAGAGGCGAGCGCCGGGACGTCGCTCTCTTTAAGGAGGGGTGGATGTGACACCCTAGAATCGAGGTCATTAACGATACCCTAAATTTCGCTAATTTTTGAAATTTTTAATAAGTTTTAATTTCTATAATTATAAGTATTTTGGTTAAAGCCGATGTTCGAGGTTATAATTTTTACGGTTGACGTTTTAAGAAGGACGATGACGATTACGATCCCGAGGGATGCCCAATTTTATATAATTTTTGACGATTTGTCGATAATGTAATTTTTCGAGAATTTTATTTACGGTTCGTGTTAAGTTGAGTCGGGTGAGTTTTATAGCCTTCCAAGTACATTTAAAGTATCCCAAAAATATTTTGGAGCATTCGGGAAGATTTCTGACTCCCGTAAAATTTTCAAAATTGACAAATGAGTCAAACCCGCAAAGTTTTGAGGATGTTTTTCATTTAAGGACAAAAGAAGCCAAAAATTGCATTTAGGTCCCTCCTAACCCATCAAAAGGGCCAAAATGAATAAACACACAAACACACACAAAATTTACAAGAAAAAAATCAAACACTCTCCCTCTCTTCTCTCTCAAACCCACGGCAACCCCCACCACCATCAAAAACCCACCAAAAATCTTTTTCCACTTGATTTTTCAAAAATCTAAGGTTAGACCACACTTAGTTTGGTCATTCCCCACATATTCATGTGCTCAAATCCAACATGCATTGATAAAAATTTTTCAAGATTTTTCCATATGATCCAAATTTGTTTTTGAGGCTAAAAGAGCTAATGCATGTTGATATTTAGTGTTATGGAAGTATAAACACCATGAAAACCCACCAAAATTAATTTGGTTGTGGTGATTGGGTCACCCAAACCCCACGGCAAAGGGGGTGTTTGGGGAGCCATGGTGGTTGTTGATTTTGCATGTTGTTGTTATGTTTGGTTTGTTGTTTTAGGATGATTCATATAGGTCTTATTACTTGTATGTTCATTTTCTTTGATTCTTGATGTTGAGATTGGTTGATCAATAGGGGTAGGATGGAAGTTTGATGTTAGGATATGTTTGGGAAGGCTTAGGATGATGTTTAGTGTTGGTTAGAAGTCTTGGAATCGAGTCTAAGCATGATTTTGGTATAGTCATTTTTAGGCAGAAACATTTGGTCTATTTTATAAAAATGATTTTTGTTCCAGGTCTTGAAAACTAAATGTAGTGATAGAGGGTTTTTCTAGCTTTAATTTGGTATAAGGTAGAGCCCGTGACTCAAAACGAGCTAAAAGTTATGACATTTTAAAGATCGGGTACCGGGAGACGAGGACTTTCACAATCCGGATTTGTGCAAAGTTTTAGTCAAACCCGAGGGTCACAAGTATAATTTGGTAAATGGTCAAGGGTCAAAATTTGGTCCCTAACCTGTACAAATGGGTCTATATGTTGACTTATGAGTCAAGGAAGTCAAAGGTATTTTTCATATAGGTCAAAGAGGTCAAAATTGGTCGAAGCGCAATTTCAGCCCGTAAAATGTAGTCGTGGAAATGAGTTGCGTAACGGGTCGTAAAAGTGAAAACTTTTGTTGGGCTTAAAAACATGTTATCTACAGGTCATATAGGATTTTTGGAAATTTTGTCAAATTTTATAAGCATGGTTTAATAAGTTAAAACAGCCCGTACTTTAGTCAAGTACCGGCGAGAATGAGTAAAAATGGACAACGTAGGTTATAAGAACGAATGGAATAAAATGAGTGATACTTGTTGTTTTTGTTTTTGGCGTGAGTTATATTTGTCTTAAGTGACTTGTATATATGTATTTTATACAGTACCGTAAGTATTTAAATGAGATTACTCATTACGCGTTATTTGTGATAGGTGTTGATTTACCCGGGCATCCGTAACATCGTCAGTGATCACTCCTCGAACTACCGATTACTTAATACCTAAGGTGTGAATTTATAGCCTCGCTTATGTTTATTTCAAATTGTTTTACCCGCGAGGGAAATGCATGCTAGTTTTTAAAAAGGAACGTATATCATGAATGATTGTTAGACCCGAAAGTTGCCTTAGAAATTGTGTTGAGTACCAAAGTTGCAAAAGTCCCTAAATTCATGAACTATTAACTATTGTCTTGCCCTCGAGTAGGGGGAAATAGCCGCTTATGCAATTTGTAGTACTACGGGGTTAACGACCCAATGCTAGCCGAGAAGCTGTACTTATAGTAAGTTCTGCGGTAGATTATTTTGTATGAGAAATAAGGTATAATTGCAACTGATGCCTTTAGAAGGGGCACTGGTTTCATCTGAATCATGCCGGTATATTTACGCGGGTGATTGAGTTAACGGATTAGTGTCATGAGCTTAAACACAATTGTCAGTATCCTGATTATAGTTTGTTTGATCGACAAGACTATAAATGATCACGAATGGTTTTTATTATATATACGTTCAAATGGATTGAAAAACCTATGAATTCCACTCAACGTTTTCGTTGACCAAATTTTTGGCATGTGTTTCAGGTAACCGCTGAGAAGTAGGATGGAGCATGCATGGGATGGATGTTGTGTGTACGGCTTGGTGTCCGCTTGTTTTTCCCTCCTTTTCTACTTAAACAATTTTTATGTTTAATGTCATGTGGTTGTAAACTGAAGTTTTTGGGGTTGAGATTCATGGGGACCGAAAACGCTAAACTCTATGCACTATTTGGGGTTGGAAAAACCGTGGACATGTATCATCTAACAATTTTAAAATTCAAGTTTTAAGTCGACGTCTTTTTAGCGTCGTTTGATATATCTTGTGTGCAATGAATACTGTGTAGCACCCATTGTTGTAGTTCCGCTGCGCATAGCAATTGTGGGGGTGTTACATGATGTGGGAAAGCGGGTTATCGGCAACTCGGACGTACGGAACGTGCTTCAATCACGGAAACCTAGACAAATAATATTTGTCTTAGACTCTTGTCCAATGACTTTATAAAAATAATAATTATGTATACATATGATGATTATATATATATGATGATCCAGTGGGTTTACATATACTCGTTTACTCATTTTAGTGTTATATGTCGGTAACTTTTATACTAGTTTACTAGTTTTACCTATTTACACGTTTTAAGTCCAATAAGCTTATTATAAGTTATTTAACTTGTTTTAATCCATTTTATACTTATTTTATCAGTATTTAAACTTTACAAGTTGGGCCCAAATGGGTTAAGCCCAATAAGTTCTTTTTATAAGAGTTTAACTTATTTAGTCCAATTATTAGTCCAATATGTTTACTTAGCTCGTTAATGTCCGTATGTCCTATAGTTAGGATTTTATCGGTTTTTACTTGTTATATATGTTTATATATCAGTATATGAGTTTTATAAAGTTTACATTAGATGGGTCCAACCATCTAAGTTTTATTTAACAAAAACGTTAATTTTACGGCATTAGCCGAAAAAGTCGTAAAAATCAAGTATATAGTTTTTATATCTTATAAATATTATTCCACTGCCATTTTTATAATTTATCCATTTATTTAACCTTTAACATATTTATATAAATAAAATCCATGAGTTAGTGGGTTTTGGTTTTACATTTTATACAATATAATTTTGAGTGCTTATATAATAGTATTATACTTTAATTTCCAAAATCTGATTTTTATTTTCCTCTTCACCAAAACTGCCATATCTAGAGTTCTATATGGAGATAGAAGCTAAACATTTTATCACATAAACTACATGATATTTGCTCCATTTAACTCTCCTATAGATACTGTTGAATCATCCTCTAAGTATTTTCTAAAAATCGTCCAAAACAGTGAACTCAGATTTGTACCTTAAACTTGTTTTGATCATATCTCACTCATTACAATGATTCCATTGCATGGCCAACTCTCACATGTGTACAAGACCCATAGATTACTGTAAATGGATTCTACTTCATCATTTTATCAGTCTAACATGTGGTTCTTTACTGTTTTTATACAGCCTACCATTTAAACAAGATTTACCCATTTTACATGTAGTTTGTCTATCTTTTTAAGCATGTTTATCAACACCAAATCCCCACACAATATTTTTAATCATCATTCATCATCATATACATATACATAAGTAAAATAAATACAAGTTTACATAATCAAAAATAACAAGAGGATGAGGGGGACAATCTTTATACCACCAAAGTGATGAAATGATGAGCTTTTGGATGAAAAAGACATGGTTTTGGGTAACCAATCTTATGAGATATCAACACCACTTCTAGTATCACCAAGTATTTGTAGATTCTTCCAAAAATCAGCCCTTGTTCTTCATGAAAACTCCTTGAGAAATCAGCCCCAAACTCTCTTGAAAACTCCTTTTTACATGTTATAATCACCACCAATCCATAGAGCTTCAAAAGGGCTTCAACATATGTGTGAATAACACATGATTTTGTGGTTTAAATTGATCAAATGAGGGTGTTTAGGGTGGAAGTGGACGAATTTCTAGAGAGAGAGGGAGGAGAGTTATGTGGTTTGCATGTTGGAAAATGAGAACAATTGTTTGTGTGAGTGGTTTTGTCAAGTGCTAGTTTTTGGTGTAGTGAAAGCTTACTTTGTAAGCTTAACTTACATGTGTAAGTTTTAAGCTATATGTTTGCCACATCTTGTGATGTGGTGTCTAGTGTAGCCATGGGTTTGTGGGGGTGGGGCAAGTGTCCCACTTGTCTCATCCCCATTTAATTACGGGTACTCCTCGATTCTAGTTTCCTCGATTTGCGTGCCCTCGGGTCGTTTTACGAAAAACGTTTTTATAATTTATGAATCAACGGCACAAAACGAATCTAATAAAAATTGTTTCATAAAAAATGGAGTTCGAAAACGTCAATACGTAATCCTAAGGTTTCCGGTTTAGTCGTAAAGGACGTTAAATTATAATCGTAAGTCCTAATCTCTTCTCGTAAATTTGTGAGTTTATGAACCAACACAAATTTAAAATTCCAAAATAATATTCACGGATAAATTTATTTTCTGGAATGTCGGATTGTCACCAAAAACGGTGTATGTAAACGTAAGCACGTAATGTTGAATCCTCCGGTTTAGACGTAGTCGATGCTACTTCAAGACGTAAATCCAAATTTCTTCCCAAAACCAAGTGAGTTCATATTGTAACATTAAAATAATGTTTTCAAATAAATATTGAGAATAAAATATCAACCATAAATTAACGGATTGTTACAGCATTTACCCCTAAACAGGATCTTTGTCCTCAAAGATCATCTTACCTTACTACTCGCTTCTTATAGAGTTAAAGCCATGTGGGTATTTCCTCCACATTCGGTCTTTTCTCACAAGTGCAATTCGTTACAATACGCGAGTTTCATCAAACATAACTACGGGAATAAGATCAGGCTTAATGTTGACTTACTTTCTCTATCCATGATGTTCACGGGTTTCTGATGAATGCAACTTTTCGCCGATCTAAACTCTACTAAGAATAATCAGATTCTCACTTGATAGATATTCCATCAAGTTCGATATACGAAACATAATTCACGCAGTCTTTGAAGTCCTAGGGTAGATCCAGCTTATATGCCTTTCAAACCAATCTTTTATACCATCTCAATGGTCCCATACAACGGGGACTTATATCCCATGATTTGTCAGATCATGAATTCATTTTTCCAAGTATAAAAATTGTGGCATAACTTTGCTACCCATTTGGCACTTCAAGATCTACATTTCACATTCACATAACCTCCTGCCCACTACTGGCAGTCAATAATCAGATCCTAATTTCAACAATCATTTCAGGTCTCGCGGGTCGAGTATTTTGTAAGGTTAGGTTCGCCATCATAGGAAACCTTAAACCTAAAAGACATGTCCAACTCACAGTGGGTGTATGTCGGATGTCTTCATTTCAACTCCTGCTTACAGATGCTCTAGTATTTAGATCCTAACAAGATTCGATCTCGATCCTAATACGATAATTATCAATGATAATCTCTCCAAAGGAAAAATATTATACGGTTTATTACTAAAGGTCAATCATTCAAACATAAAACAGCACTTATATTACTTTGTATCGTTACTTTACCTCGTCCCTTCGATTTGGGGTGGTATATAGTACTCTCATCAAGGTTCGTTCTCAATGATTTCTGAGCAAATCTCTAGAAATTCAATGCGAAGCGAGGATCTTGATAAAGATGATCGATACAGGCACACCATGTTTACATAACTCTTTTGCATTTATCATTAACGAGAATGATATTAGCAGATTTGGTCAGTCTGTCGACGATGACCCAAATCGAATCAAATTCAGATGATGACCTTTGCAATAGCTAGACGTTTACTAATGTATGAGGCGATGTCTGCCTTCATAATTTGCCATCAATACAACTTTTTCAGACAAAGATACTTTTAGTCATAAATGACATAAATAGAATACTTATACTTACAAATTCCAACATAACTATATCTCACAATCCTCCATATTTAGGCAACCACAAGTGGCCTTTAAAACATTTAACGCTATCGGCTTCTCAATTCTGATGATTCATATTAGACGCGAACCCCTTTTATTATCTATATTATCCTTTTTACAAACATCATTTACTTTTATATTTGTTCGGCAATTTATTTTGCACAGTCATTATTAAGAAATACATTCTAATTGATTCTTTATCTTTTTTACATAATGCGTCAGTAATTACGTTCACTTTCCTAGATGGAATAATTGTCATGACCGTATTTATTCAAAATTCTTTCTTCATATCTTCTATGTTTTAGTTTCATCTCAACTATTATTTTTATCAGTTTTTCTCAATCCTACGTTTAAAGCGTCGATAATCATGATAATTAATTAAATAATTGTTAGTTAATTTTTATGAAGCGTAAACGTAAAAGTTTTAAATTTCTTAGTTCGACCAATTATATAAAATGTTCAAAATAAATTTGAATTTAATTAACACGATTTTTGTTGATTTATCGAAAATAATTAATAAGATTCGTAAATGTTCGAAAATCTTTGGTTATACTGTGGTCAAAATTTTCTTAGTTTGAAAAGCAAAAATTGTCGTTTCGAATTTCAAGTAATAAGTTATATAGTTTCCTTAATTCTTCTTAGGTTGTCTAGAAGTATACACAAACATTTACCCCTAAACAGAAGTTTAGTTAAATGGTTTGTGTATATGGTAATAATCCCTTAAAATCCTTTGTTAAAACATTTGTCAAAATATATTTCCATTTCTTTTTGGTAAAATCCAAAGTCTTAAAAGGGCTCTTAATTTTTGAAGAGTCTATATGCATATACCTTACCGTCATTAATCCAATGATCATTTTATGTAAAGGATTAAGTCTTTAATCTCATGTTAATTATTCAAGGTACAGGTTTTAATTGTTTGGCCAATTCATGGCAATCTATAATTAATTATTAACTTCATTCTTATTCTTATAAACAAACAAATAGTCCTTAATGATCACGAGCATGAACTTATCAAATTACAGCCTACACACGTGATTCACCAAATTTATGAATACTACATGTGTATTAGTCAATCCAAACGACATCACGTGAGACTCATAATGTTCATTACAAGTATCAGATGTAGTGATTGGAATACATAATCTTTTTCGCAGATGCGAAGTTTGATGATAACCATGCCATGGATCAAATATTTAGAACATACGCTAGGACCTTGTAAATGATCGAAAAAATCTTCCATTTCGAGTTATGGATATCGTTTTCGATTGTCAATTTACTCAGTTCACAGTGATCTATAAATATAAGGAATGATAACACCATAGCTCTTCATGATGACAGGCTTGGTATAATGAAATCTTTCTCCGACAACTCTCTCAGTTGTACGGTAATTCCTTTAATTTAAATGGTGCTGGCGTACAGTGCACAAGCCACAGGTGCAGCACCGGAAATATAATCAAATACCAAATTCTACTTGCCTTAATGGCGGAAGTCTAGGTAATTCATCAACAAATACTTCCTAAGATTTCAAATAACATAAACATCTTTTAATACTTTTATTTTAAGTTCTTTCTAGATTTTAATATCTATGACTAATTCACAACCATTCATGGTATAATTTCAAGTCATCCATCAAGAATTATTCAGATCACTTTTGATAACCAACATCTTATCTTTTAGGGAATTCTACTCGAGTTCCCATCAATTAAGACAATGTCGTCATGTCATAATCAATCAATCCATTTTACCGGCACTATCAACTTTCCAGTTTTATTACCGTCGATAAGATGTGAACTTCTCAAAAGAATAATAATAACTCATAATCCTTCACCAATTCAAGGATATATGGAGACATAACTACTATTAAAAGAGTAAGGTCAACGCATAATCTGTGCGAGAGAATTTCAAATCAGATACAGACGAAAACATTTAACGAATATGAATATATCCCATGTTTTCATAATTTGAGTACGCATTCGAAAGCTCCTCGGATCGTTACCCAGGTCATTCATCCAGTCGGGCATCAACACTCGGTAATCAGATACTTTTCCTAAGAATCTCACTACGGGAGAATTGGACAAGAAAGAATTGTCAATTGTCAAATAAGACAATTTCCTCAGATGAGTAAATTCAACTCAGAAGAATAGATGCTACAGGCACATATGTAGGTGTCCCTAACACTATGTCCTTATTTTTCAATTCTTGCAGATCTCATAAAATTTAATCTTTCACAATCTTCAAAGAAAATGTAGTGTTTATTCATTAGTTTTATGGTGACTACTAATCAGGTTCATTCCAAATTGTATGTAGGCGCGCAACTATATACAATTTCAAGATTAACGATGCAATACTCAGTTCGTCAAAATTTTATCATCATGTTTATAATAAAAACATTTTCATGCTTAATTCTTAAATAAGAATCAAAAATAAATTTTCAAATATTTTCTTTGTCATGAAAACAATTAAGTTTTTCCAAGGTGTTTTATAAACAACTTCATTTTGATATCAATCACTTATAAATCTCACTTTGAATAATCCTTATTGTGTTGAAAATTAAATTTTCTCAAAGGATACCGTTTTAACTTTATAAAAACAATGTGTGATCTGCAAAAGAGTGATGAAGAGTTGTTCACCAAGAACTAACTACGATATGATAGGAAATGAGCTTAGCCAAATAATCATGAGGTTCATGATCTCGATGGCGCTCAAAAAGAATAATCCACAACGTAACTCAATTCGAGATGAGTACTTGTTCAATGGTTGCATCACTAATGCGAACATTAGGAAGAAGCAAGAAAAGATAGATAACATCGATACATGTAGAATTTAGCAATCAAAGGTAGTCTTTTCATTAATCACAAACAAGTCAAATTGTACCGTAACACATTACGTGTCACTATGTCATACAATTCTCATAACTCATCCTACCAACTGATATCTCAGTTAGTTAGGGATTTTTAAATGATACCATAATGAATACTAATCTACAAGAGTCATTAGGTGTCCTGCCTGTCCCGGAAGATCCATCGGTCCCAATTCAGAAGAAGATTTCTTCAATTTATTTATTGGACACTGGGCATCCTCGTTAGTGGACAATGGCTTAGGAACAACCCTTAACACGAATCCTACAATCAATTAAATCCTTATAATTCAATCACAGAACTTAACGACTTCCTCTTAACAATTTCTTATTCCATACAAGTTAAATTTTACTTTATTCAAGTTTCAACCAATTTTATACTCAATTCGATATCCTACCTCATTTACCAATACTTTCATCCTTATTCTTACACCTTAAAAGGGCAATAAAAGCTCGATATGATCAATACTTAATTTCCAATCCTATAACTTCTTTATCAATAATTATCAAATGAGTCACTAGCATGAGATGACTCACACATTCAATTAGATTTCTCGGAAAGGTATTAGTGGCATGAGGCTTTTGGGTAATGGTTCCAATGACAGCCTCAAGTGCAACATTCACCCTTTCGATTTCAATTTAAGAATTGGATGACAACGAATCAGATGACATCTTTCTAGGTGATAACGTTTTGTCAAACTCCACTCTATAAGGAAAGATCGTCATGACATCGATATCAGATTTAATCTCGCCAATTCTTCTTTCAATTTCACAATCAACTAATATCTACATTTCTACGAATATCAACCATTTATTGGGATCATAAATATCCACAACTTGATTTAGATCTAGGATAGCTAGAATTCCTACGAGAATAGCTTAGATTAATTTACTAGGGGAGTTAGGGTTCCTTGTGACAATCTACGTCGTATAAACACCTCGTATAAATATCAAAATAATCATCAAACAATCATGTAATCAAATTACATCATATATATATATATATATATATATATATATATATATATATATATATATATATATATATATATATATATATATATATATATATATATATATATATATATATATATATATATATATATATATATATATATATATATATATATATATATATATATATATATATATATATATATATATATATATATATATATATATATATATATATATATATACTAGTGGCAAAACCCGTCCGATGGACGGGTATGACTTCTGATTGTCGTTTAACTTTTTTTATTTGTAAATATTTTTTGTAACGTCAAATTGAGGGGTACGACTTCTGATTGTTGTTTAATTTTTTCATTTGGTAAATATATGTTTGTAATTTTTTTAGTATAGTTGTCTTTTAATGCATTATCAATTGTGATGACTTGTATTTGCTGTTTAATTTTTTCTTACGATATTAATTGTTTGAGTAAATATTAGTTTGTATTTTTTAAGCATAGCCTTGGTTATTTAATGTTTTATAATTTGTTTTTAATACATTATAAAAAATTTCAAATTATTAACATAGTCTTTGGAAAATAATAAACTAACAAAGTAATTTATAATTGGTAAAGAACTTCATATCTTAAGAATTTTCTTTCTCTTAAATTTTCAAAAGAAATAAAAGGACATGACTTGTAATTATAGTTTACATTTTTTGATTAACTGATTATTGGTGTTTAAAAATTGTATATTGTACAACGATTTTTTATACATAGTAGTAATATTTGTCAAATTATTTGTGTTTATTATATTAGTAAATATACTTTTATTTTTTTAAACTAATCATATATAATTCGAATTAATTTTTTGTATAACGGCTTCTTTTGATTGACGGTATAATTTTAAGTTCTTTTTATAACAAATGGAAGTTAATTAGACAAGTTCATGTTATATAATAGAAAAATAAGATAATTTTTTGTTTTTTTAATAATAAATGAAGTTAATAGTTAGAAAAATCGATATTATATAGTAATAGATAATCTAAACTCGGAAAATATGTGAGACTTTAGTATAAAGAAGTAAAAATCATGAAATAAAAATTATTTGAAATTAGCTGACACAGTGATGTTTGACGACCGGCCCACTTTCCTGACCAACACCGACCGTCTCGTATTCGCGCTCATCACTCCCTCTATTTCAATTTAGTTTTCTTAAGCCTTAACATTTTAATAAAGAAACAAAAATAAACCAAAATAGAACAGAAAGGCATAGAAATAAGAGAAACATAGTTGAACTTGAAATTGAAGTTCTCTTAAAATAGGTTAAAATGGAGAAGTAATAAGGTGATTTTATTTTACTTTTGATAAACCAATATAAAGTCATCTCTAGTGCACCACACGTAATACGCATAATGAAATCTTTTGAACGTTCAATGTATTGCAAGATTTCCATGTCATGCAATCGTTTAAATTTCGTTAGTTTCTGGATATACGCATGAATTTTTTAATCACTGTAAGAAGTCACCCCATTCCACCTGGACTAAATTATTACAGAAGCATTCCATGCATTTAATACGTGACAAATAGCACACCTTTTGATTGAAACCATACAGGTGACCACAAGTCCAAAACGACTATGATGTTATATATAAAGCCGCACTAACCCTTGAGAATCCCTAGTCCTATATGCACCGAGGTCTACAAATATTTATCACACTAAAAAAATCGTTTATTAAAAGTTTTATTTACTAATAAGATAACCAACTATTTAGGTCATTATAACTTTTGTTTACTCAAATATAACAAATATAAAATTAAGAAAAAATCCACAACTTTTGTTTACTCTTTTGTCTACTAAAAAGAGTTAGAAAAGATTTTACAATTTTACTTACTAAATATTCAATAAAAATAAACTTTTAGTGATCCTTCGATTACCCACTCTTTTTCTTTTTAGTAAGAGTTAATAAAAATAACTTTAATAATTTTTTAAGTAGAAATTGATAGAAAATAATTTAACGCTTTTCTTATTGCTTACTTTTTTTTTAACAAATGTCATCAATTTTATAGTGTCAGCAAACCATTTATTGACTATAAAGAACAACTCCTTTAAATGGCAAATTAAAATACATGGTTTAAATATTCATTAAGCAAAAATAGTACATCATTATATGATGAATGTAATACCTGAAGTTATTTATTAAGAATTGATATATGGTACGACAAAATCTTGAATTATATCCTTTTCTGGCTTAATAGCATGTTGCCTTGATCTTCTTTCATCATGATAAAATTTGAATATAAATCGAGCCATCCAATTTAATCAACAACGACCTGCTGTAATCAAACACATATACATCAGCATGTTATATAACTAATAAATCATTTTAATCAATTACAAACCTCGATGAAAAGCTGATAAGCAAGGAGTTCCGAACCGAAAAAAACTAACCAAACTAAAAATCGATTTTGAAAAAATCACGAATCGAAAATCGAACCGAATTTAAACCGATTAAAATCAAAACCGAAGTGAAACTGCATCGAAAAAATACAAACCAAAAAAACCGAACCAACTATTCGGTTTCGATCGGTCCAGTTCCGATCCGCTCGGTTCGTCGGTTCGATCGGGTTGCGGTTGGCTTTGCTCAGCCCTACGGGACAAAAGGGCATGGCATGCTTGAGAATTTGTTTAAGATTGAGTAATTATTTGAATATAAGTCAATTTGTAATAGGAACGCATTCATTCTTACATATTCATATTCCCACTATTAGCTACAACCCCATCAAGGCCATTATTGATCAGTATCATTATCACCAACAACACAATTATTGTATTCATGTTTTCACAGCTTCAATATAAATGTTTGTTACAGCTATTAGCTATAACCTCATAATTGTCTTTGAGTTTATTTTACAGATAAATGACACTAACCTAAAATATACCATGTATGTAAGATAGAGTCAACGACAGGAAATGGTACATGGAGTTCTACTCTAATAATAGAAATAAGAATTTTAGATTTATCCCTATGCAAACAATACAAAATTTAAAGATAGATACTCCTAATAAAAATTATAAAGACAAACCACAAAACTTTAATACAGATTACAATTGCTTAAGTTAGCAAATATTTTCAATTGAGTACTATATATTGCTAGGACGAAATCTAGGTTGATTTCTTTTATTAATTGTAAGACATAGTCATGGTTGAAGAGGCAGGGAAATCTGATGATCATAGGACAAAAAATGCCAACAAACACAGTGGTGTTGGATCCGACAGTGAAGAAGAAGAACGACCAAAAGAAGCCGTAGACAATGTGGTTTCGAGAGACATACAACGACAACCTCTTGAGCACTCATGGACATTCTGGTTCGACAATCCATCTGCTAAGTTTAAGCGTTAGATCATTAATCCGGAGTGTAAAACTTGTTGCTTTCAGGGACCTGAGGTAAGAAGTGGAGATGTACCTAAACCAATTTCTTCGAGGAAGGACAAAAAACCCAACATCACTATTAAAAGACGAGTCAGCACAAATGACAATGTTAGCGTAAATTATGATGACTTTATAAATGATGTCGCGCCTGGAGATACACTACTGGTTAGCTATGCAACCATTTTATTAGTTGCACCTATAAGTAGTTTAGATAAGAAATCTAAAACAAATAAAAGACTCCGAACAACCATTTGAAACTATTTGGTAAAAGACCGAGTTTCTGAAACATATATTGGTCTCTTAGTCTATTACACTCCAAACAATCCCTATAAGTAGTATAAATAAGCACCCAAAAACAACTTTATAAGTAGTTAAATAAGCACTCCAAACAGCCCCTATAAGTAGTTACACCTGAACTAAATAGAAACAATATAGAACCAGCTGGTGAAAGTCCATTAGAAAACACTTGTGAACTACTTTTCAGGAAGTAGTTGCGGTGAGAGGTAATGGTACAAATGATGCTCCAACACTTCATGAAGCCGATATAGGGACATAGGCAATACTCAACTTTTTCAACACACTTTTCAGATGAAATATAATTCAAAACAACGACGCCAGATTCAGTAGTTTTGTCATTGTCATATCTTGACTTTATTTTATTCAGGTCGCCAGAGAGAGTTCTGAGGTGATCATTCTAGATGATAACGTGTCTACAATTGTGACTGTCAGCTCCAACTGATGGTCAATGTTGTAGCCTTGCCTTAATCATGAACTTTTATTCTGTCTGTCTGAAAGTAATCAATTATGCAATGATCCTTTACAAATTCTGCATCTTAGTGTCCAAATTAGTTACATGGTTGTGGGAAATCGTTTTTCAGCTACCATGGGTTAATATTGATCACAGATACCTTAGGAGCACTTGTGTTAGCCACTGAACCTCTACTGATGTTTGAAGGAAAGGAAACTTTATAACAAAGGTTATATGGAGGAATATCATAGGACAGTTATTATTCAAGTTTGTTGTAATATGGTTCATCTGAGCTCTTAAATGGGTTTTTCCTTTTCATAATGCTACTGAAAAGGATGTATAGTAGAGTTTGAAAGCACCAACTCTTTAGGAGACTAAGCCGAAGACGACGTGCGATAACTTCTTTAAAGAATTTTTTTTTAAACACGTTGATGGTGAAGTCTACAACTCAATGAATATCCTACATTATGAACGTATCAAGATTGTTGTCAGGGAAGAATAAAAAAATAGATTATACACTTTGCATAAGAGATGTTCTACAAAAGTGTAAGGACCTCTGATTTCATAGGAGACTCTAAGATTTCATTTGTGCATATTCAACACAACAATTACAGTGCCAGTTAAGTAAATGACACTATCATTGCACCCCAAACGCAAAATACTTTCAGAACTAAGAGAGTAGGGTTTAGTTTTACCTCCATGTAATCCACCGTATGTGAATAGTAGATCAACAAAAGCAACGACAGCGTGCCAACATCGTCTTGACAATTCAACAGCAGCGCACCCGCCAGTGACATAAGCACTATATCTACCTGTCCGTGATTAGTCTTTCCCAATAACTGACCACTGCATAAGTGCAGAGAGCTTGCTTCCCAAAAATGTATAACTCGTGCTTAATTCCGCAATCTTACACTCGACTCCCATTTACAATGACAACTATTAAGAAGAACGGCACAAATCAAAAATGAAACTTCTTAGGTTTGTTTGATGGCGGCTTTTTTCCTATCTATTGCTTCTACTTTAGTTGACTGGACCAGCTATAGAGATTTTGAGGTTTCCAACTATTGCAGCCATAAGCTCAGGGTCTATACATGCCTTCATTGACTCTCCCACTTTGAGATGCTTCCGACATGTGACCACTAAAATTCATCCCATTTTTGCAGCTATAACCCGGAAGAAAATAAGATCATGCAGTCAATTACCAGATTATGTGTCCTTTGTCACCGCCTGCGACAACAAAATTTTAAGGGGTGTTTGGGTCAACCTGCAAATCATCTTTTATTTTACACATATGTTTCCATTGAACCCGTATTCATCTATCCATTGAGCCACCTATCTTTTCTACTCTAACGTATCTCCAGAACTAATAGATTTAACGAAACGCATATTTTTTACTTAACCTTCAAGTTTTAATTGTTATTAACCAATTGGTCAGATGATTCAACTATATTTTGTTATAGGTTTTCTGGATCAATTGAAATCCTTATTGTATTTCTTTTACCACATTGGAATGTCACATTATGTATGGCATAATGTGATAATCAACTCACCCAATACACCGAGTAAAGCTTGTGTCATACTGGTGGCATAAACAAAAAAATGTCCGTTTTGTAAGATTGTAACTACATGTGAAGCACAACATGATTGTGAATTGATGAATGAAGATTCATAATTTTTGATCGAATAATAAATTTTGTAAGTAGACCTTGATGGTAACCAACAAAGAATGCACCTAACAACAGTTGAGTGCATAAGATAAGAATTACAAACGAACCTGATGTTTTATCCATACTTTGCACGTAACAAAGGCAACCACATATCTCAAAGAAGTCTTACATGCACCAGTTGAAACTTCTACATCTTGTTCCCCCATCAAATATTTCATTTACCACATCAGCATAAACCCATTTTCATGTTGAGTTTTCTCCACTGGAATAGACTTCAGCCCAATAAGTATTATCTCTGTCTGGTTGCAGTTGACACTCCATGAGAGGTCTACACACTTCATAGTCTTCTAACTTTTTAAAAGAATATATGATTGGTAAAATAATAATGTTTTTCATATCTGTATCAACATCGAGTTTAGAATTCTTTTTTGCAGTTGCAGCAAGAGCCATTTCCATCTGGATCCCAAACTCAATATCCCCTTTCCATTTTAATCCCTCGGATGTTGAAACACATGTCTCAAATGATTGATTCTGTGAATGATATACTCGATTATACCTGATGTATCAAATGATAGATACTACAGACTGAAAATTCGTAATCAACTGTATAGATAGACCAACATCAGAATCAATCATTTAATAGATAATACAGACTGAAAATCCAATAAGCTAGAACTATAACCTTCTCTTTGCACAATATCAACATCCTTTTTTTTATCATTATTCTCTACCTTTATTACTTGTAAAGGCCTAAAATGTGCTTTTTCTATGAAATCTTTCAATAATCCTAATCTTTTCTTCTAGGCTGCTGCCCGTTTCTGAGAGATAGCAGCACAAATACGCTATTTATACTTACTCTTTCTGAGAGATAGTAGCAAAAATACGCTATTTATACTTACTCTCTCAAGCAATCCTCTTCATAAGAGATTTAGATGTTCTTTCCCTTAAAGTCACCCTCCTTTGCCTATACACTTTCTTTTTCATTATGTTTGTATGTGTCTGCCCCCATAGTTCTAATTTTCTCCCTAACTCTGCGCATTTTTTCTTTGACACGTACTTTTAGTCTACTTCTAGCTGCTTGTCACAGCTGATCTAGCTGATCTACCAGAAACTACTTCAGGTCTAGTAGAACCATGAGGACCTACTAAATCCAACAGTCCCTGAGAAGTCATATATCAAAAGATCAATATGTTTATTATAATAATAGATAAAAATACTTTATTCTAATGATTGTCAATTGGGGACCTGTAGAGTTGATGGAAGCATGTAAAGGCTATTGTCTCCCACATATTAGTCTGCATAACTTTTTTACTTCACGCCAAAGTTTCAAAAAATGTCATTTTTAATATAAAAAGCCAAAAAAAACCTCACACATAGTAGCCACATAAGCAAACCATAGGCATAAGCAAACTGCCCCTACTGTCTGATCTTCACGTGATATATTGTTCTGATAACTTATTATTAGCAAAAAAAAACTTGTTGGCCCGAGTTGTAATCCGATGGACCCGATGATTGTCTCACATTTCTGTGTTTATGGTCAGTGTTTTTTAGATGCCCTTTATAGGGCTGATCGTGTCCATCTCTAATCCACACTTGAAGTAGCATGAATAAAAACTACTCGATTATACCAAAACGATGTCTGATGGCGAGAGATGAGTGTCCCATACATACAGCTGGAGACTACATGGTGATGATATACTTAGAAGTGCAAGACGGTTAGAAGGAGAGTTCCATACTATTATTGAATATGAAACGTATTATATATAAGCATAAGGAACATACATTTCAAGTGAAATATGTGGTAGGTATGGAGAGATCTTTCATAATTGGTCCAAGAATATTAGTTTAGCTATGGCATGAGACTGACCTGCACAAAGAAAGCAGATATTAGATACTACCTTACTATGGCAAAATCATGCTAATCACCTTTGTATTAAATAAATTACCGTAGTATATATAATATGTTAATTCCTTATAATTTAAAAACATACTAAGTTCTTTCATTGATCTGTCAAGTCGCTCAACTCCATAACCACCATAATGTACAGACAAAAGCTTGTTACTTTTTGAGATCGGTGACCTCCTCAGCAAAATAGCCACCAAATGGTCTCATACTCTAAAAGCATCGGTTGAGTGGTGTAAAAAGTATCCCGGCTCCTGAGACGTTTGTCATAATATTTTTAGCATACCAATTGCAGATGGCCTCGTTGACGTTGGTGTGTTGTTCAACATGTTTGTGTTCTTGTTGTACATATGATAACCGAGCAACTCTTAATTAAGATTGTAGTTGACTTGATCCAATACAATTTTGACATTTATCTTTTTAGATCGACACCACCAATCTTACAAAAAAAATCAAATGTGTTTAAAAAAACAATATGAGTATTACCTCAACTGAAAGGGTTGGTAGTTCCTGAATACGGGCTGCTATATGAGGATCCAATCCGCATTATTTGTCTAGCAATATAGCTACTTATGTACTCTTTCTAGTGATCAATTCTTTTTCTTGATAATGGGAGACTCAGACATGGTGACACTATCGCACAAAGATTCTCATACTTGACCATGGCTTATAGAGGGGAGATTAAAGTTGTCACTGCTATCATTGTAAGTTGGTTACCATTTAGAATTTCAAACATCCAGTTATAACATTTTAATTTACTGCCATTCATATATTTGGTCAGAAGTAAGAGAAAAAACAGGATAACTAACTTCACATGTATTGTTGTGGCATCTGATTGATACAGTGCCTACTGCAATACCAAAATTTATATAAATTCACATAAATTATATAGCCCAGGACACTTGCAACTGGAAAAGCAATAAAGATTAACCAAAAAGTACACCAAAAATAAAATCAGTAATTGAACTTCAGATCAAGATTATTATAATTAGTTCCCAATTTTGTTTTGCTCCAAATTCTTTCATTCTTTCAAAAATATGGATGGAATGATCCATTTTATATGCACTATACCATCTGCTGATGACAGTTCTGAAAATGACTACAATTGGAGGGAAGTTAAGTTTTCCCATTGAGGTGCGAAAGGTGGTTAAGCAAAATTAATAAAATCTATTATCAAAGTAAAGTCATAACCTACATTAAATGTTCTGATATAATGTTCGACAAAGAAGGCATGAAAAATCACTCTAAACTTGTTTCATCGATTGGGGTGCTGTATAATCCTTGTTGACATCTTCCCAGTTTATCGTTCTCTGTTGCAACCCTAAAAATGAAACTAAAATTTGATAAATCAAAATATTGACGTACTTATGCAAACCTAGATGTATCATTTTTCATATTCTCAAACTAATTAGAATTTAAAGCTTCACCACAACACGATGAGCAAATTGTGGCAACAAATAAACCGTTTAGAATTTTGAAAGTTTCTATCAAATCCTTAGTTTATTGAACCAATGAAAGGATCTAATAAAGCAAGAATAACCTTTTGAATTTGATAATCCAAGCCATCATTCTTTTAGATGAAGAAACAGATCAAAGAAATCCATATCATGAAAAACCTATAGACATGAGTAAATAAATTACCCTCTAATTCGTCACCTGCTCAGAATCGACCTAAAATCCGATAAGGACCAAACTAACACATCAAACACCACAAATAAAGATAAAATAATTCAAAGAGTAAAAGTAGCCTAGATGATTAAAAAACTTACACCTTCAGTGATAGATGGAGATGAAAATCATAGTCAATTTGCTGGGATCAAAGACTCATATCATCTTTCTGCAGCCTTTCTCATTATATGTTATTACAAAGACTAATGTTAAAATTCATCAAATAATCTTTAATAACTGGTAGAAGTTATAAGACTAAATCATACCATTGTACTTACACCTTGTGATCTAGCGTTTCCTGATAAGAGCTACAATGAGACATCCTAAAAAACCATTACAATATCGAAACAAACATATACATACAAAAAATCTAAAAAAAAAGTAATCTTTAATAACTGGTAGAAGTTATAAGACTAAATCATACCATTGTACTTACACCTTGTGATCTAGCGTTTCCTGATAAGAGCTACAATGAGACATCCTAAAAAACCATTACAATATCGAAACAAACATATACATACAAAAAATCTAAAAAAAAGTAAAACACGCTTTCATTATTAGGGTTTTGAGAACGTGTGTTTTTTTACTGTTAATGTTATTAGATCGTCTTTGTAAAACTATAATAAGGTTATGAGAAAAGGAAGAGACCTTTTTTGTTATGGCTTTAGGATGTTATCAGATCCATGAAAAAATTACCTACAAAATAAAAGGAAGAAGACGACTCATTAGGGTTTGTCACAAGAACGCATACTTTTTTGTTCTTTTACGTATAGTATTTTTTTTTGTTAATATGCTAAATATATTCATGTTATGTTTTTAATTAGATCAATTCGATAACTTATCACATATTAAACTGGTTTCGTTGTAAGATAACACAACTATTAGCTTAGTCCAATGGTTGAGGCTGTTTCTTTGTGACAGTTGGTCTCAAGTTCGAATCTGGCATGTGCAAGTTTTTTTAAAAACGAAATTTACAAAAATTCTAAAAATAAAAATGATGACATGGATTAAATGACGCTTATGTGGCATATCCCTCCTCTTATATATATAATGTAGATATATATATATATATATATATATATATATATATATATATATATATATATATATATATATACTCAAAGTTATATATATATTAAAATAACACTTCTCGGTCTGGCCTTTTCGGTAACTCGGGAATTCTTCGGCACCGTTATAGTCAAAAGATTTTTAGACATTTTAGAAAAATGTTTATAGTTAAAAGATTTTGAAATGTTTTATTCAAAACCTTAGTTTTAAAAAATCTTTCGTTCTCTATAACGAGAGCTCTGGTACCAAACTGTAACACCCCCAAATTTATACAACTCAATACAGCGGAAGACTAGTTGGTGTTACGGGATAGCACATTACTCACATCATAGACAACGCATAAAAATCGCGTCGTTTAATAATAAAAGCATTTCCATTCATAAATATCAAAGTTACATTGGTCCCAAGTCATTATATTTCATACAAAGTTTTACAAAGTATTTGAATGGAAAATATTGTTTAAGTGCGGGCCATGAATTCTTGTTGTCTTCCCGAGAATTACCTTCAAGTACCTGAGATAAAACATGTTAAAAGAAAAGGTCAGCGATAACGCCGAGTGAATTCATAGAGTTTAATAAAATCCATCAATATAATATCAGTATAAAATTATTACTGAAAATCATTTTGTACAAATAATTTTAATAGGCCATAAAATAGCCAAAGTCATTTTATACAATCTTCATCAAAATCATAATATAGGCATTTGCCTTAAAAATCATTATACGAGCCAATGTCGTAAAACATTATACAATACGTCTTATGACGTTGTATGAAAATAAAAACCGTTATATGAATATGGTTATGAAAACCAAAACACGAACATAATATCAATAGTTATGACCCTGTATTGCTAGTCAGGCAATACATCGTAATTCGGAGCGTCTAGTAGTATTTCGTTAGTTTTGGATTATTATAAGCCGCATGACATTGTTACCTTACTAAACCAACAACGGGTAGCTAACCCGATACTCAATCTGCCCATCTAAAGTAGCGTGTCGTCACAAAGGTCACGCTATGGAAATCTTCTCATACATAAATTCGCTTACCAATCAATGTGGCACGACGGGGATCAACCGTCAAGGCGCGAACTGGGGTGATCGTCCCCAAATAGTACTATTATATGCACAAGCGTCTACCAAATCCCGGTAGTTCACAATTCATGCTAATGGGACTTTTAGTAACATAACCTAACTTTAATAATCCATTTGATTTCATCTATCGGGTCCTTTAATCATTTATCGGGTCATACAATCGGGTCATACAATCATTCGGGTCCAAATCAATAAACAAACAATCGGGACAAATGGTGTCCTATTTTATAAAAACTAACATGTTATCTCCCTTGCGGGTTTATAAAACATTTCATAAAAACATTTAAAAGAGTGCGAGGCTATGAACTCACGTTGATGTGGGAAAGCGGGTTATCGGCAACTCGGACGTACGGTACGTGCTTCAATCACGGAAACCTAGACAAATAATATTTGTCTTAGACTCTTGTCCAATGACTTTATAAAAATAATAATTATGTATACATATGATGATTATATATATATGATGATCAAGTGGGTTTACATATACTCGTTTACTCATTTTAGTGTTATATGTCGGTAACTTTTATACTAGTTTACTAGTTTTACCTATTTACACGTTTTAAGTCCAATAAGCTTATTATAAGTTATTTAACTTGTTTTAATCCATTTTATACTTATTTTATCAGTATTTAAACTTTACATGTTGGGCCCAAATGGGTTAAGCCCAATAAGTTGTTTTTATAAGAGTTTAACTTATTTAGTCCAATTATTAGTCCAATATGTTTACTTAGCTCGTTAATGTCCGTATGTCCTATAGTTCAGATTTTATCGGTTTTTACTTGTTATATATGTTTATATATCAGTATATGAGTTTTATAAAGTTTACATTAGATGGGTCCAACCATCTAAGTTTTATTTAACAAAAACGTTAATTTTACGGCATTAGCCGAAAAAGTCGTAAAAATCAAGTCTATAGTTTTTATATCTTATAAATATTATTCCACTACCATTTTTATAATTTATCCATTTATTTAACCTTTAACATATTTATATAAATAAAATCCATGAGTTAGTGGGTTTTGGTTTTACATTTTATACAATATAATTTTGAGTGCTTATATAATAGTATTATACTTTAATTTCCAAAATCTGATTTTTATTTTCCTCTTCACCAAAACTGCCATATCTAGAGTTCTATATGGAGATAGATGCTAAATTTTTTATCACATAAACTACATGATATTTGCTCCATTTAACTCTACTATAGATACTGTTGAATCATCCTCTAAGTATTTTCTAAAAATCGTCCAAAACAGTGAACTCAGATTTGTACCTTAAACTTGTTTTGATCATATCTCACTCATTACAATGATTCCATTGCATGGAAAACTCTCACATGTGTACAAGACCCATAGCTTACTGTAAATGGATTCTAATTCATCATTTTATCAGTCTAACATGTGGTTCTTTACTGTTTTTATACAGCCTACCATTTAAACAAGATTTACCCATTTTACATGTAGTTTGTCTATCTTTTTAAGCATGTTTATCAACACCAAATCCCCACACAATATTTTTAATCATCATTCATCATCATATACATATACATATACATAAGTAAAAGAAATACAAGTTTACATAATCAAAAATAACAAGAGGATGAGGAAGACAATCTTTATACCACCAAAGTGATGAAATGATGAGCTTTTGGATGAACAAGACATGGTTTTGGGTAACCAATATTATGAGATATCAACACCACTTCTAGGATCACCAAGTATTTGTAGATTCCTCCAAAAATCAGCCCTTGTTCTTCATGAAAACTCCTTGAGAAATCAGCCCCAAACTCTCTTGAAAACTCCTTTTTACATGTTATAATCACCACCAATCCATAGAGCTTCAAAAGGGCTTCAACATATGTGTGAATAACACATGATTTTGTGGTTTAAATTGATCAAATGAGGGTGTTTTGGGGTGGAAGTGGACGAATTTCTAGAGAGAGAGGGAGGAGAGTTATGTGGTTTGCATGTTGGAAAATGAGAACAATGGTTTGTGTGAGTGGTTTTGTCAAGTGCTAGTTTTTGGTGTAGTGAAAGCTTACTTTGTAAGCTTAACTTACATGTGTAAGTTTTAAGCTATATGTTTGCCACATCTTGTGATGTGGTGTCTAGTGTAGCCATGGGTTTGTGGGGGTGGGGCAAGTGTCCCACTTGTCTCATCCCCATTTAATTACGGGTACTCCTCGATTCTAGTTTCCTCGATTTGCGTGCCCTCGGGTCGTTTTACGAAAAATGTTTTTATAATTTATGAATCAACGACACAAAACGAATCTAATAAAAATTGTTTCATAAAAAACGGAGTTCGAAAACGTCAATACGTAATCCTAAGGTTTCCGGTTTAGTCGTAAAGGACGTTAAATTATAATCGTAAGTCCTAATCTCTTCTCGTAAATTTGTGAGTTTATGAACCAACACAAATTTAAAATTCCAAAATAATATTCACGGATAAATTTATTTTCTGGAATGTCGGACTGTCACCAAAAACGGTGTATGTAAACGTAAGCACGTAATGTTGAATCCTCCGATTTAGACGTAGTCGATGCTACTTCAAGACGTAAATCCAAATTTCTTCCCAAAACCAAGTGAGTTCATATTGTAACATTAAAATAATGTTTTCAAATGATTAGTGGTTTATGGTTGTTCACAACTTATTATAATCTATTTTCGGTTGGAGTCTAAACCTATGACTCTCAGCAACATTATGTTGACGTGTTTTAGTGTCTCTTTCAGGTGATAAAGTGGTTAAGCGTGAGAACATATGTGGCTAGGATTGGAGTCGCGTAGGAATGCATTTAGAAGGAGATCCCCGTTCCTTCTTAGTTTATTTTTCTGTTTGTTTCAATAAGTGATACTGCGAACCTATATGTTGATTTGTTTGTCTTGGGTAAGAGGTAGGACTGTTACCTACTTACCTAGACTCCTGCATTGATGAGATATTGTCATGACATTTGTGTCACCTTTTATGACATTTCTAATTCATATAGTTCTCTCTATGGACACGCTATTGTTGTGATGATATCCATGCGTCGCATCCCATATTCCGCCATGGTGGGGTGTGACAGAATGGTATCAGAGACAATGGTTATAGAGAATTAGGTTGCCTAGTCTAGTAACCTAATCTATAGCTTAAGGGTCCCTGCATATAGGCGTCATAGGAGTATGTGTGCATTTTATATTAATTCAAGTTTTCTGGATGCTATTGGTTTTTACTTGCGATGTTTGTTAAGTTTTGACTAGTATGGGTTGAACCATAGTAGTTCATACTTAGCCACATGTTATTTTCTTTTCGGGGTGTGACTAGTGCTGGTTGAACCATAATCATCCACGCTAGTCATTGTCGTATTTTGCTTAAATTGTACATTATAGTACATAATTTGGTACATGGTAGTTTCTATCTTTTGTTGGGTTATTTTATATACCTGATGTATAGTATTTTTTCTTTTGATGTTTAAGTCATGTTCCCTAAGAATCATGTGGTGGTTCGAGTTATTAGGAGTAGGTGGATATGAAGGATTTTAAGCTGTTTCCACTGTTATGGGCGACATGACTTATAACTGATTATGTTTTTGTTTTGGATTTAGGCTATGCTGTTTTAGCTACACTATGGATTTATGTATTTCAAGAGTTTGACTATGTTATTTTAATGGATGGAGTTTTGGACTTTATTGTTCATGTGGTTATGAGCTTATGTGAGTAGATGGATATATGTGTTATGTGTTGTATTAATTCTTATAAGTGTCATCATAGGAGGGAGTGCATTGGGGAAAGGGTAACTGTATAAGTATGGTGGCCAACATAGTTATACAAGTACCATAACTCCAATGGATTCCTATGTATGATTGCATGAAAGAGGGTTAATACATGCTTGTATAGTAGATGTTAGACGGATTTAAGTATATGTATCCCGATATGCCTATATATGTATGATCCCCTATAATTATCGATTGTATCCTTAGGAGGGTGGCTAGCTCGCTTTTTTTATATTAAACCTCCGTTGTAGCATATTCTTTGAGTTTATTATTTCACGTGTACGTTTTAAAATGGTTTTCTTGGTTTTAAGTCTATTGAAATAACTTGGGATTTCTGTTGAGATAATGAAATCTTTTGTGTTGGGTCTTACATTTCTTTTGGTCGGTATATATTGAAAAAAGGGACTTGGAAATCTACTATAGAGTTAGATAGTTGGTTGTATTCGGTAAAATAAGGGTAAGGTGTTGGAGTCGTGTTTGAAACAAGATGTAACATAAGATTTTTTTAATCAACACTTATTTATTTCAAATTCTAAAAGACTTTCTTTAAAATAAAGCGACATAAAATTTCTTTCTACTTAAATAGTTTATATAAGTGAGCTTAATCAATATACGTCATTTATAATTATTTATGCAAGACTAAACAAAGTTCATGAAAATTTCACATACATTTATTTCTTTTCATTTAAAAAGGATTACGTTAATTACTAAGAGGATTCTTTAGGTTTTTTTAAAACAACTAGTATAAAACTGTTTTGGTCATAACTTGTTTGTTTTTAAAGCTTTTTGGGTGATTCAAAAGCCTAAAATTATGTACTCAGAATGTACTTTTCAAATATTTGGTATGTATAGTCATGGGGTGTGTCAGTAGCTTGATCGAAATTTTGGTACAAGTGACGGGTTCAAGGTTGAGTTTTGAATAGTAGTTTTTTTATGATTTGGGATGCACGGGATACCTAGTCTTTGAGTTGAGTTTTGAGATCGTCTAGAAGGTTGTTTGTAGATTTTTTGAGTCACATAGATGTGGTGAGGAAAGAAAAAAAATATTCTTTTGGAAAAGTCGATCTTGTGCACGGTTTAAATAATATGTCGCGGGGCATAAGATGTTTTGGTTGCCATTAAGTGTTTCTTGGATCATTTTTCGTTGTCATGAGTCATTTGAATTGATACATGTTTGAGTTTTCCTTTTGAATTTTCGTGGTTTTGGTCTGTTTTAACTCGTGCACGTGAAATTTTGTTAGTTATCCATGGGTTTGATTCATTGATCGTATCTAGTGGATTCAGGATGTAGTTTTGGGTTCGTATTGATTGGGAGAGTTGAGGTAGACATATGAAAGACTTGGTCGCGCCTAGATGATTAAGTAGGTGGCCCTGAGAGAATGGTCGGAATGCCCTTAGTGGGGATGAAAGAGTTAAAAGTTCGTAGACGAACTAATGTGGTCATGAGGTCTCTTAGGAGTGCCAAGGGAGATGAATAGAGATTTGTATAATGTATGGATATTGGCACAAGTAACGCGCCATAGAGAGTGTTGGAAGGGGATATAATACCTCAAAGGTATTTATGATTGTTCGTAAGGCATGTAAGTTTTCCGAAAATTTCCTGAGATTTAGTAGGTTTGCCTATTACTATGAGGTAAAACCATAAATAGAGCAAGTAGGAGAAGTGAGAGGAGTTGTAGTTAGTGCCTCTCCATGAAATTGTTGATGGAATGATATTAAGAGCAAGAGTTGTTAGAAATTGCAACGGATACAAGGTAAAATTTGAGTTGCTTAGTAGTAGATTGGCTGTGAAAAGCGGTTGAGTGGTCTGATAAGAGGAAGTATTGGTCTTTTAGAATACGTGTATATTTTCGCGAGCAGAACGAGGTAGAAATTTATTCGTATTGCTTCTAAGAGAGTGTGCAAGGAGGACGTAGTTGAAACTGCTAAGGATGTTGTATGAACGCTTTGGGTTTACGGTTATGATTCTGGCTTCGCCGAGGCGCTAGCAGTTTTCATGGAGTCAATGAACCGAGGGTACATGACAATATATAAACGAGTTGTCATAGGGAGCATCGACGACATCTTGATTTACTCAAATCAAAGAAGGAGAGCGAGGTGAATTATGAGTTGGTTTTGGAGTTGTTAGGAAAGGGAATTATACGTGAGATTTTCAAGTGTGAGTTTTAGGATTAAGTTGGCCAGGACGAGTAGTCAGAGATGATGGCATATCATGGAACCAGCAAGGGGCAAAGTAAAGAAGGGAGAGGAAACATTTTGGAGGCTGAAGAGGTGGATTGGATAATGAGTAGATCTTGGAATTATCGGGAGGACTGGATGAATTCGCGAAGCATGACGATACGTGGAGCAAGGATTTGGATGTATACGAGAACGACAAAGAAAGGCAGTTGTTTATACGTTGTGGGAACTAAAGATTTGGAAGAACTAAATAGACTTAGTTAGTGGAGCTGGATTGTTATATCTGCCTAGAATGCTAGAGGCATTTTGGGTACAAGACATAGAGAATGATCTATACAGATCATGAACGTCTCCAACACATATTTAATCATCTTGATTGAACATTTGGAAAAGGTGATGGGTGGAGTTAAGTGATGAAAGAAAATTGCAAGGCCAAGTACCATCTGGGAAAGGCAAGCATGGTTGATGAGACATGGAATAAGAAGAATGAAGTGAAGCTGAGACGAACTTGAACTATATGGATGACGTATTAGGGTGGTCTGGATGAAGGATGTAGGTTGCACGAGTTGAGTTGTCTAAAGCAGAGAACGCGTCAAAATGTATGTTGCGTGGCTTGGACAATCATATGGAGTAAAGGGACGTAGACTATACTTCCTACATAGATAAGAGTAGCTTAGAAAGGGCGATGTAAGGACGAAGTTGGTGAAAGGGATACATAATGGGGTGGAGGAATAAGTACGACGAGAGTTGGGTGATAGTCGATAGACTGACTAATTCATCTCATATTTCAAGAGGAATGAGAAGTTAAGTAGTTGAGAAGTTGGAAGGATTGCGTACGGATGTGATGGAATAGATGGTTTTGCGTAAAAGTTAGCCTAATATGTATGGAAAGCCTTATGAAGGATTATGGCAAGGGAAGAAACGATGGGAAGCAAGCGTATTATACCGTTGATAGACTAATGTTTGGTATGAGCATACTATAGGGGTAATTGAGAAAGACGCCTAGAGCAAGGGCGTGAGATTTGGAGATAGTTGGAGAACGCATTATATTAGGAAGAATTCTCCTACAAAGAGAGAGTCACCGGTGAGAGGGGAATAATCCTCATTGATGAGGATGTAAGGAATAAAGGAGGAAACACCTAAATTATGGGCTGAAGACGGAATATAAGATGGTATGGAAATTAAGATTGTGGAGAGACAAGCGAAAAGTAGTATGGAGGAAGAATCGTTCGAGGGAGCAAGAGGTTGTGAAGATAGTTGGGTGATATTGAAGAGAAATCGTTAGAGCAAGAGGTTAGTAGTCACGAACAATGGAACGTCCACCTAGAGAAAAGGTGGAACACATGTTAGTATGAAGGATGGTTAGTTACTTGGTGCCAAGCATGGGAAAGCAAGGATGAGGTGGTGGTTATGACATGTTTCTTGTGAATATTGTGGGAAGCTTTTGGTTATGCAATCCTGCATATACCATTGGATGTGTTTAAGGTTGGGAGAACTTTCGAATGATGGAAAATCCGTAGAGGATAGAAGCCGTTAGGTATGGTGATAGGAATTGTAGTAGAAACTGTTGGAGTTAATTCATAGGAGATGAGGTGGATCACCGTTACAGTGGGATGAAGTTAGAAGCGGCCAACGTATTGGACCGGAAGTGGATCAGAAAACTATTGAGGTGGTGGCAGTGACTAAGTAGAGGTTGAAAATAGAAAAGAACCGACAAGAGAGCTATGCGGACAAGAGGCGTAAGCCGTTGAGATTTGAGATAAAGTTATGCTAAAGGTTTCACCATGGAAAGGGGTGATGCGGTTTGGAAAGAAAAGGGAAGTTAGCACCTAGATTTGTGGGTCCATTTGAAATCCTTGAAAGGATTGGGCTAGTGGCGTATAGGTTGAGATTACCGGAGGAATTGAGTAGTGTGCATGACGTATTTCATGTATCACACTTGAGGAAATGCTTAGCAAGAACTGACTTGCAAGTACCGTTAGATGATATTAGTATGGATACGAGTCTTCGTTTTATCGAAGAGCCGATAGAGATTTTGGGTTGTGAAGCTAGGACGTTGGATAAAAAGGGTAATATACCGTAGTTATGGGTAGATGTAATTTGGAACGTGGACTAGAGTTCACGTGGGAACGGGAAGGATTTATGAGGAGCAAGTATCCTCAACTAATTGATAATGACTATCCTAAGGAGTAAATCTCGGGACGAGATTTCTATTTGGAGGGAGTGATGTGACAACCGTGGTTTTGAGGTTCGTCACTTGGTCTTTTTAAGGTTAATTTATGTGTGACTATGTGATTTGCGTGTTTACATGTTATTTTGCGTGAACGAGGTTGGTGTGGATATCGTTTATGGGTATAAAGTACTCATAAGTAAATCGAGGAACGGTTATTTCATGTTCATGAGCTCACAAATTAGTGACTATGAAATGAAATGGTGTTATTTTGGTGTTTTACGTATACGTAGTAAATCGTATTTTTTTTACGATTTGGGGTTTACAATTTAGAGGTCTCGGGTAAGGTGTTTAGTCATGTGAGTATTTTTCGGGATGGTTTTAAGTCATTTCGGACTTAGTTATAAAGTTAATTTCAAAATTTAAGATTTTTTTTTAAAACTGTATATTTTACGTTTTTTCGGTATACGCGTAAAATTGACTAGTTTTACGGTTTTAAGGTTTTGGAGGCTTTAGGAGCTGAAATAAATTAAGGTAACTTAAGGTATTATTAATAATATATTAATAAGTCTTAAAAAGAAATATATATATATATATATATATATATATATATATATATATATATATATATATATATATATATATATATATATATATATATATATATATATATATATATATATATATATATATATGAATCAGGTTTTAAACCGACTAGAAAAGAAAAAGAAAGGATAATGGGCCAAAAGACCCAACTTGAGCCCAATTTGGAAAAGTATTTTTAATAAAACATATAAATACCATGTTTATATCACAAAAATCAATTTTTCATTAATTTTCTCCCCTTTTGGCCGAATTTTTACAAGCCCTAATTTAGGGATTCATCCAAAAAAAATTTCTTGAAGATTTGAGGTAAAAATCTTGATTTAATTCTTATAGTTCTCTTGTTTTATAGCATTAAGGCTTCAAGTTTTATGTAATCAATTTATATGATAGATTAGAGTTCTTAATAGATCTGTAATTAGGGGTTTTATAACAATTAACATGATTAGTATAATGATTGATGATTATTAGTGATGTTAATTAGGGTTTAATCATGTTTAAATTCGTTTTTAAAAACTGGGCATATTTTTGAGTCACTTGTTTTGATCAAATCTAGAGTTATACAAACTCTTATTTTGCGATCCAAGCATCCCTGAATAGGTATTTGAAGTGGCTTTCAAATTAAAGAAACGAGAACTAAATTGGAAGTCGGGAGGTGGGTCAAAAACAGGTTACAACAGTCGGAGGTCAAAACAGTTTTGAAATCAGTCGGGTTTAATTTAACGTTTTAAGGTGATTGGGGTACTTAGGAGTACACTTGAGCCCTCTAATGAGCATGTGTGTTGGTTTATATAGTAAATAAGAGACCTGAAGGGTGGATAATCAAATGGGTTAGGGTAAGACCCCCTAATCATAACAAACTTTTTGTATGTTCAAAATCGATAAAATGCGGATAGGCAGAAGTATCTATATATATATCAGGGCCTTAACAGTAGCTTTAAGGTTGGGGCAAAAGGTAGGAGTTAGATAACATATGTAAGGGCATAGGATTTCCTTTACAGAGATCATGGGTATGGTTAGGTGGCCGTTTGGCTAAGAGTTTGGAGACCTAAAAACAAGGACTGTTTTGGGTAAAATGTTAATGGGATGGGTTATGAAGTAAACTAAGTTAAGGGCTTTATAGAGGGGTGTAATGAGATGCTTAGATCATATAAATGAGGTATATATATGGGATAAGGTTAGATTTCCATCATAGGTTGATGAGCCATCTTGGTGTTTGGTTCATGTTTTGATTGTGTTCTTTTATTTGTTAGCTTTTTGCTAGTGCGCGGACTTTTGGAGAAGCTCAATAAGGTGAGTTTCATAGTCCCATGTCTTTTAATGATTTTGACTTCCAGATGGGATGGAAGAGATACTGTTTGGTTTTATAACTTATGTTGTTAATGTTTTATGATTGGTAATGGACTTGTGTGTACACTTATGTGATTAATTGCTATGTGACTCTTGATTGTGTTTATGATTTGGATCGAGGGACACGTACCGTCTCAGTTATTATGGTTTGACTTGGTACCAAGGTGATGTTGACAAGGCGAAGCCTTGGGGAGGTACATAGATGTGTGAGCATCTATGGGACCAATGGATAATGACAAGGCGGGGCCTTGGGATTGGTACATAGGTGTATGGGCGCCTATGGTACTATGGTGTTTGGTAAGGCTGGGAGCCTTGGATTTTGTTTGGAATGATGGATCTTGAATGTTAGTTGTTAATGCATACTTGTAGCACATTGTCCATATGATTAGTGGTTTATGGTTGTTCACAGCTTATTATAATCTATTTTCGGTTGGAGTCTAAACCTATGACTCTCACCAACATTATGTTGACGTGTTTTAGTGTCTCTTTCAGGTGATAAAGTGGTTAAGCGTAAGAACATATGTGGCTAGGATTGGAGTCGCGTAGGAATGCATTTAGAAGGAGATCCCCGTTCCTTCTTAGTTTATTTTTCTGTTTGTTTCAATAAGTGATACTACGAACCTATATGTTGATTTGTTTGTGTTATTTGTTTGTCTTGGGTAAGAGGTAGGAGTGTTACCTACTTACCTAGACTCCTGCATTGATGAGATATTGTCATGACATTTGTGTCACCTTTTATGACATTTCTAATTCATATAGTTCTCTCTATGGACACGCTATTGTTGTGATGATATCCATGCATCGCGTCCCATATTCCGCCATGGTGGGGTGTGACATTAATAGAATTTGGTATTGTGTTGTGATTGAAACTGAGTTCCATTGATATTTATTATGTTAAGTACTTGTATTATCACGTTTTTTTACTTAAACAAAACCTTGAACAAGTCCAAGATATCCTATAATCCTTTGAGTCCCTTTGTTCTTGACTGAGTTCAAGAATTTGGCATGAGCTTGGGTGAGGATTGTTCATTGAGGTGTTTCTTTAAGTGACATAAGTCACAAATCAACTAGCTTGAACAATATTGGAGTTTGGTTATACGTTTTTGTTTCAAAATTTAGTCAAGTGGTTTGCTAAGTACTTGTGGTTCAACAGCCTGCTTATTTGAGCTTAAGGGTGATCATAGCCTCCTAATCTTGGTTGATTAAGGGGTGGTGAGGCCTTAAGGGAAGATTTAGGCCTTGTGGGGACCTAAGTCTTGTAAAGACTTGACCTTTTGTCACCTATTTTACCTTATTTTGTGCTAATCTAGGCTCAAGCCTTTGGCTAGGCCTGCTTGTTGTTCTTAGCAGGGGGAAGCTGGTGCTTGTTCTTGCTAACACCACAGCTCATTGATTCCAAGGTGTGGATGTACATCTTGGAGGTTTGTACTCTCAAAACTTCATCTTTGTGATTAATCTTTGGTATTTATGTGATTTTGTGATTTTTTTGGTATAAGTGTGTTTTTGTGCCTGCAAATTGGTTATTGATTCACTTGTGGTATGTTATGATGATAAAATGGGCTTAAATCAATCTTGAGAAGACTTTTACTTGTTTAAAATTGAGTTTAAAAAGTTAAAAGGGTGTTTGGGATTGACTATTAGTTCTAGTTTATGTGATTTAGAGTTTGTGTTTGAGTGTTATTTGAGTTGTTATCTGATATTGAGGCTATTGTGTTCTGATATAAGCAAGTTTTGTGCCTTGAATCACTAAATCAAACATTTTGCTATAAAATCTTGAAAAGTTGTTGATTTGCTCTGAAATCTTGTGCACACCTAGTTTTCATGTTAACCTAGGGCTAACAAGTGTTTAATCATTGTTAATGCAACATATGTGATAGATCTGAGGCCTTGAAATTGGATTTTGTGTCAAGTATATCAGCAAACTTGTTTCTTGTGTTCTTCATTGTTCATCAGTAACTGCATGTGCTTAGATCTTGTTCATTTGTTGGATTTGTTGCATGAAATGTGTTAAGCTGTGTTACTCTAAGTTGTTTTGAGATTGTGTATGCATTTGGTGGCTTGTGGTTAGCTTTTAATAGCTTAAAAGTAGCTTATTGTCATCAGACCTGCTTATTACTTGTCTGGAACACATCTGGGGAAAGATCGAATTAACTACACTGATTGGCTGTGTGATTTTGTGATTTTCTGCTTGTTATTGACTCCTTGTGATTTACTGATCATAAGGGTGCCTTGTTTGTCCAAAGATACCAAGTAAAACTCTCTAAAAATCCAAGTCAAAAAGTCAAGGCAGTGGGAACTACTTTCCCCTGCTACTAGCCACTGCTAGTTATAATTATTGTTCAGCTTATTAATAAGTCATTCTAGCTTATTCCAATGTGCAACAACTTATTTTTTGTAATTGGTCTTAATCTTTTGAGCTTATAAGTGAATCTGGAAGTTTACAGGTTTTGGTTTTAAGTTTTTGCTAAAAAACGACTATTTTGTCTTTTTCAAAATTAGCTTATTGCTTATTTCAGCTTATTAAGTGTGCTTATTGAAAATATTTTTGTTTATTAAGCTTAGTTAACCCATTTGTGACTTATTGCAACTTGAATCAGCTCTTGAAATAGTCTAGAACTCAAAAACGACTATTTTGTCGTTTTGTGTAGATTGCTTATTGCATTTTCAGGCTTATTTCTTGAGCTTATTTCAAGTTTCTTTTTCCAAATAGCTTAATAAGGTCAAGAGAAGGACGTGGGTAAAATCTTAGCTTATGGCATCAGCTTATAGCTTAATGGGCCAAAAAGCCCATTAAGAATAAGCTATTTTGAAATAAGCTAGCTTAAGCTCATTTTCAACTTTTGGGCCTTTGGAAAATTGTGTTTAAAATCAAATTTTAAGCTTGACTAGAGCTTTTGGGCCATTTCTGAGGACTTTTTCTTATTGGACCAAATATTAAGCCCATTAAGGATCTGTTTGGGTATTTGGCCCATTTGAAGGCCCAATAGGGGCATTTTTGGTATTTCAAGTTCATTTTTTGTTTAATTAGGTTAAAATAAACTAGTTTGCAACTTTTTAGAATTTTTTATAATTTTTGGATTTTTAATATTATTTTATTATTAAATTTCAAATTTTAGATTCTTCAAGTTTTTATATTTTTCTTATGTTAAATACATTAAGTTAGGAATTTTACAATTTTTAGAATATTTTTATTGTCCTTAGATTAATTTTTATAATTATTTTAAGTTTTAATAGTTTTTAATTGTTTTTAAATAGTTTTAAATTAAGTTAGGGTATTTTAGAGGTTTACAAAGTGATAAATCTCATTTGAGCTTTTATTAATTAAATTGATTTTTAGGGCTTTAATTAGCATTAAAAAATCATTATTTAATTAAATAAAAGGTTTGGGTGATTTTTGATTTTTTGTAAACTCTTAATACATTATTTAGGATTTATTGCAATTTTTTAGGAATTTTTAGGGTAAATTTTTAATTTTGGTGCTTTTTACGGTTTTACGTGTACGACCTTTTCGTTTTAGTTTAAATCGTCATCGTAACCGTCATTCTCTTCTTACCTCATTTCTATTTTCTTTCTCATAATCATATAATCACATATTTAATCATTTCATTACACACACACCAAGCCTCCTTGAGAACGATCCCCACTTTGGGTCATAACTTGTGATTTTCCTAATTCACTTGTTAATACTTGCCCTAATTTGCCCTCTTTACCTAAAGAGTGGTAAAAACACAACTATCACCCACAAACAAAGTTACTCAATCGCCTCAGACTTCTAGAAACACTAATATTCGTGTGTCTTCTACTACAGGAATAGTTTCCACTACTAGTGTTAGCCGGCCTCAACTTAAGAGCACTCAAGTGAATGATAAGGTCTGGAAACACAAGAATCAAGGGAAGATGAAGGAAGAAGAAGAACACCCTAGGAATTTGAATTTTTTTAAGAATAAAAAGTCTGTAATCGCATGTAATGACGATTTGAATGATGTGAATTATTTGAATGCTATGAATGTGAAATTTGTTTGTGTCAAATGTGGAAAGTGTGCTAATGCTAATCATTCTACGTGTGATATGAATAAAGTCAAAGGCGTAGATACTAGAACTAAGAAGCAAGTTGCGATGCCTATTAGAACTAGTAAACCCAAACGCAAAGTGAACCATTCTGGTGCAACCCCCACTAAGAAAAGTAATGCATCAGACTCCACCACTAAGAACCCTAGAAGCATAATTAAGGAATTATATGAGTCTGCCAGTAAGTCTTGGAAATGGTGGTTTGCTATCAATGTCCTCCCGGATATAAATGGATGCCTAAAGCTAGGACAGAAAATGTGAAAACGAGTGTTAGTTTGCCTTTAAATGTTGATAAGGACACTAATGATTCTACTATCACAACTACTGTGGTATCCAATTTAGCAAATGCTCCATCGTGTTCTAACTCTTCTGCAGGTGATACAAATAATTCTCTTTATACTGGACTTTGGATGCACGAAGCACATGACGGGGAATCTCAAGCTTCTAATTAACTTCGTGGAGAAGTTCCTAGGTACGGTCCGATTCGGAAATGATCAATTTGCACTGATCCTAGGATATGGAGATTTGGTTTAGGGGAATATCACGATTAAAAGGGTATACTACGTCGAAGGGCTCAATCACAATATTTTCTCGGTTGGTCAATTCTGTGATGCAGATTTGGAGGTTGCTTTCAGAAAGAAGACATGTTTTGTTCGTGATTATGATGGGAATGACTTACTTACCGGTACACGGGGTACTGATCTTTACACAATTTCACTACAAGACACAACTTCATCAACTCCAATTTGCTTCATGGCTAACGCTTCAACGACTCAGGCATGGTTATGGCATCAACGTTTATCTCATCTTAATTTTGATACCATCAACTTGCTTTCCAAGAAAGATATTGTGAGAGGCCTTCCAAGTTTGAAATTCATCAAAGATCATCTTTGTTCTTCTTGTGAACTTTGTAAAGCTAAAATAAGTAGCTTCAAAACAAAGACTACACCAAGCTCTAAAGGACGGCTAGATCTTCTACATATGGATCTGTGTGGTCCTATGCGTGTTCATAGTATCAATGGGAAGAAATACGTTATGGTAATTGTCGATGACTACTCAAGATACACATGGACTCACTTCTTGAGGTCCAAGGATGAAACACCCGACGTTCTCATCAGCTTCCTTAAATTGATACAACGTGGTCTTCAAGCTCAAGTCAAAGTGGTTCGTACTGACAGAGGTACAAAATTTTTGAATTCAAATCTGAGAAAGTATTTTGAAGCCGAAGGGATTGAACATGAAACATCTATTGCTCGAACACCCGAACAAAACGGCGTTGTTGAAAGACGAAACCGTACTTTGGTTGAAGCTGTTCGAACATTACTATCCGCTTCAAAACTTCCACTATACTTTTGGGCCAAAGCCGTGTCAACCGCATGCTACACACAAAACCGTTCCTTAATTATCCCAAGACACGAAAAGACACCATATCACATAATTCATGATCGAAAACCTTCACTCAAAAACCTTCATGTTTTTGGATGGACTTGTTACATGATGAGACTGTAATTATACATAGTCTCATCGTCCAAATCGGGTTTAAAACGCTTAAAATATCATCAAAATACCCAAAAATGTGCTTGTATTTGTTCATTGTGTATTTCAGGTACGGATATCGTGAATTCACCAAAAGATCAAAGGAATCAAGCAAAAACGAACACGGGAAACGAAGCCGCACAAAGAACCGGGCCCAAATATGGAATTTCTGAAATTGCCCTTAAAGTTTGAAGATTATACAAGTTTGGTCCCTCATCTTTGGAGATTTGTCAACATTAGCCCTCCATGAATGAAGTTATACAAGAAAGACCCCTCAAGTATCAAGACTTGTCAAAAGAAGCCCTTGAAGAATGCCCTTTTTACATGAATGGTCCTTATTTAAAAGTTGGTGAAATACATGTGCCATATTTGACAACTTGGTCAAAGTTAATAACAAAGGAAAAAGGCTTTTGGCTGTTTTAATACAAGTTGAATAAAGAATGGAAGACTAGGGGCTGTTTTTGCCCAGACAACCAAAACCCCATCCTCCAATCCCAGCTCTCCAAGTCACCCACCTAATCTTTTCATCCAATCACACTCCCTCCCCATGCCACCTCACCTCTCCACTCACCCAAAACCAGTTTAATATATTAAACCCGTTTAAACGAGTTTTTTATGATTAAAATTTCCCTCTAAAACACATCCTGTTCATCACCCCACCCAAATTAACCCCTAATCCTAAACATAAACCCTAATCCCAAATCAAACCCTAATCAAAGGGTTTTTGCCCCAAAATCTCCAGATCACCAATTTTCTATCACACAACCCAAAACCACTCACAAAAACTCCAGACCCGTGACCCCAAGTGGGTCCCCCATGTTCCCCTGTTGCACTCAAAATGGCAAAAAGAGAATCCCTCAGTCCCGTCAACGGACCACAAGGATCCCTTCCTCCCAAAGATTGAATGAACATTCAAGATGGGTCTTCACAGCTCAGCAACATCAGCATCAACCACATGGGTCTTGACCACGAATTTTTTGAAGACAACACCAAGGGCTTTCTTAGAATTTCATTGCTAGGGTTTACTTATGTAATTGCTAGTCTAGAAACATCTATCGCTTAGTATTTAAGCATCATTCAACATGTGAATGAGCTTGTTCCAGTTTTATGTAATTTTTTTTAAAAATGAAAAAATTTAATGTTACATATTACTGAGTTCCCAAGTTTAAATACTTGTTTTAGTTTAATATTTATTTAATTTGCAAAGTAGTTTAAAGGTTTCAAAAATTTTCAGTAAAAATAGGTTTGGTTCAAGAGGTTGTTTTCCAAAACGTTTTTTTACTTGGACTTTCTGAAATCCACAATCACACTGAAGTGAAAGTGGATTTGTGAGTGGATTTCAGAAGTTGTCATTTGGTTTTTGAGGTTTCAAGGTTTGTTGTTTCAAAAACTTATCAAGATTTTCTGAAAATCTTTTTATTTCCTCTTTGCTAACCTCCACTATAGCATAAGCTTGTATAAGCTTGACAAGCTTATACAAGTTTATGGTTATTGGATTTTGTTCTATTTTCCTTATTTTCTTAGCCGGTACAATCTATCTCACTTGAAGATATATTGGATGGTGTGTGGGTTCTTATTAACCACCACCATCATTATTTCTCTACACAAGTACTCTCATAAGCCCATTTCCAAAGATCCAGCTTGTTTGGAGAAGGCATCAGCTGGCCTTAGTATAGCTTGGATGTAAGTTATACAAGGTAAACAGGCTTGAACCCTCTAAATCTTAGCTAAAACCTTTGTTTCTTGTGTTGTATGTGATTATTGTGTTAATCTGTTTGATGCTAGTTTCTAGGCTTTCTCTTATGCATATTGTTCCTTGTTCTACATGATTTAGTATTTGGTTATCAGTATTGAACTGGTTTGATTATTTCTTGCTTGAAAAATCCATTTTCAGTAATTAAGGGGGTGTTTGGGACAGGTTTTTAAGGTGACTGGTTAACAACCATTTGTTTTCAAATCTGCTTAGACACACTTGCCTTGGTAGTGATAGAGTGTTTACAACTTTATCTTTGCAGTATTTAGGTTTTAAAACATTTGCTTGTTCTGTTTTGGCTAAAACCAGTGAGTTCATTTGTGTACATTGCTTTAGTGTAATTTTTCTTTGAAAGTCTGTTAAGTGTTAGAATATAGGTCAAGTTAGGATTGTGATCAGCTTAAATATGATTTGGTGAGATTTTGATCAAGTATTTGGTAATTGAAATTTGTCCAATTGCACATTGCACCAGATTACTGTTCACAGAACCCTATATCCCTATACATTGACTGATTTTGTGCCTTTTCTGTTTAGATTTGTGTTGCTTCTTTGTGGTTTTTGTGATTAAACAGACTCCCTACACTCAACTGAGTGTAGGGGTGCCTTATTGTCCAAAAAAAAGCAAGCAATAAGCTTTCCTAAGCTTATTTTTCACCAGACCTTAAAATTACACTAACAGTGGGAACTAAGTTCCCCTTGCTAGCACATTTGTTACCACTGCCAAGCTACAAGACAAAACAAGTCAACATGTCATTGTCAGCTTTTACATTTTTTGTCTTTAGTGACTGAAAATAGGAATTAGACTTTGAAATTAGTTTCAATATTTTTCTTATTCAATTTTTGATTTTTTAGTTTAATTTATTTTCATGTTACTGTTCATTTAGTATTTTTTAGATTTAATTGCTACTTTTAATTACTTTTAATATTTCTGTTTTTGTCTTTTAGTGGTAAAAAGTAATATTTTTCAATTTTAAAATTTTTCTTATATTTAGAAAAATAGTTTAAGATTTTTAGTTTAAAAAGTTTTTACTGTTCACTTTTTAAGTAATTTTTAGAATTAATTTAGTTTAATTAGGGTTTTAATATTAATCAGTTTTGTCTTTTAGAGAAAAATTTTACATTTTTCAAGCTTTTTCAATTTTCTACTGTTCTTTAGTATAAATTAGGATTTTTAAAATTGTCAAATTATTTTTGGCATTATTTTATTATTTTTTATGATTATTTTAGTTTAAAATTAGTTTTTAGTGATTTAAAAATAGAAAAATAGTTTTTAAAATTTAGGAAAAATAGTTTTTAGTCTTTAAATAATATAAGTTAGTTATTAGTTCAATAAAATAATATTTTGGACATTTTGTTAATTATATTTAATTTTAGGGCTTTAATTAGCATTTAAAATTGAATACTTAATTAATAAAAGGTTTTAAAATATATTTGTTGGATTTTTATTCTTATTTATATTATTTTAGACTTAGTTTAAGCTTTTAATTAATTTATAGATTTAATTTTTTATTTTGTCGCGTTTTACGTAATTACGTCATCGTTTTACGTCAACGTCGTAGTTTAATCGTAATCGTAGCTCGTCTTTACTTTTTCTCTTCTTAACCAAAAACGTCACTAATCCAAACTTGATTTTATATATTTGGCACATTAATCCACACACCTCCTTCGAGAACGAACTTGGAATTTATTCGGTTTCGCGGTTTTCCTAAATCGTGCAACTTAATACTTGCCACGGTTATTTGTTTTTCCTAAAACAAGTGACTAAAAACAACAACTATCATTTGGCGCCACTGCCGGGGAGGTGTTTTTAGTGTGCCATTACTATTATTATCGTGTTTGTGTGAGTAGTGCGTTTTAGCTTTTCATTTTTTGGAAAGCGTGAATATCGTACATACTCATTTTTGTTATTTTTACTTATTATATTATAGTATCCAAATAAATCGTGTTTAATTTTCCTAAAATAAACACTCAACAATCATCTTACTATATTGTAGATATATTGGTTTTCGTTTTTTGTGAATATTATTACTATATTGTATTTACGTAAGAACAATAAATATACAAGTACTCCAAAAGCGTGAAAACGCAACCTTGATTCGGGATTTCATCACTCAATCATTGTATTTGAATCTAAAGCAAAAGTTTAAAGGCAAAATAGATAAATACTTTCGTGAGGCTTAATTTCAATTAACACAAACTATATGGTGGGTATAAGGCGGTTGTATTTCACGACCTAAGGGAAAAAGGCTCTTAAGTGCTTAGCGCCGCCTCGTTTCCCCCGCTTGCTTGTGCGTGTTTTGAGAAAGAAGGCTAATCGAGGGTTTTCCGCCCAAGTATTATCTACATATATTATATTTGCTTGTTTTCAAGATTAAACCCTCTTGAACGTTTTGGTGTTCCACCAACGTTCTAAAGTCATCGAAGGCGTTCACTCCACGTGATCATTTTCATTCCTTGAGGCTCCTTTAATCGAGAAAGTCGATTCAAGGAGAGATTTGTAGATTTGTGTCTACGTAATACATTCAAAAATCCAAAAAAATTAAAAAAAAATCAAAAACCAAAAAAATTTAAAAATCGAAAAAAACCGCAAAAAGAATCTTCTTTGCTACCACCCATTCTACGCTTAGTACATGCGCACTCGATCAAAGGATTATTCTAATTCTAGCGACGCTTCGAATCGACGCAATCATAATCAAAGGAATCGACGACGTAGACGAGAATTAGAAACCGACGTTCCTAATACCGTTGTTGAAGAAACCGTAGAGGAGATGGCCGACAATCGTTCGATGATGGAATTGCTGCAAGCGCCCACCGAGGGTTATGGAGACGCGATAGTAATTCCCGCTATCGAAGCGGAGAATTTTGAGATTAAGAGCGGAATGCTTTCGTTGATTCAAGCTACGAAGTTTCGAGGTCGTGAAGCCGATAATCCTCACGACCATATTCGGAATTTTGATCGACTTTTAGCCCCAAGCAAGTTTAAGAACGTCGACACCGATGTCGTCAAGCTTATGCTTTTTCCGTACTCGCTCGATGGTGCCGCCAAGGATTGGTACGAGAAAGAGCCACCTAATTCGATAGTTACGTGGAAGGATCTCATTTCCTAGTTCGTTAATTATTTTTTCCCACCGTCTAAGACAACGTTTTTCAAAAATGAAATTACGAAATTTGAGCAAAAACCGAATGAATCTTTTAGAGACGCGTGGGATCGTTTTAAGGAATTGCTTAGGCAATGTCCTCACCATGGTTTTTCCGAGTTGCACCAAATCGATACGTTTTACAACGGTCTTAATTTCCAAGAACAAGATTCGTTGAATTCCGCCGCCGGTGGCAACTTTTTGTGTAAGACTCCGAAAGATGCATTGATAATTATCGAGAACCGATCCAAGGTTTACCAACTCCGCAGCACACCGAGTGTTGCCAATGTCGCCAATGTTAGTAGTTCTAATCGCGACATTGAGAGAGTTGATGCGAAAGTCGACAAGTTGACGAATGTGTTTACGTCTTTTCTCGTTGAGATGCAAAAGAAAGACGCTCCCGCTACGGTGAAAGCGGTTGAGGTTTCGTGTACGTTTTGTGGTGGACCTCATAATTATTACGAGTGTGCGGCTACGGATGGCCAAACGTCGAATGTAAGTGCGTTAAATGGAAACAACAATTTTCAAAATCAAAATAACGCGGGTCCATCACAACAAGGCAATTATAACCAAGGCAACAATTTTTCGAATCAAAACCGAAACAATTTTCAAGGAAATAATCAACAAGGAAATTTTTCGAATCAAAATCAAGGAGGTTATAATCAAGGTCGTAATATAAGTTGGCAAAATCGAGATAACAATCAAGGAAACAATTTTTCAAGTGGGAATCAATACAATTTTCAAAGAAGCAATCAAAACCAAGGGAACTTTAATTCTAATCAAAATAGTTCGTCAAACGATTTTCAAAATTACATGAAAACGAATGAGGCTAATATGAGACGATTAGAGGGAGAAATTGGTACTTTGAAAAACGACTTTTCTAATACATTGAAATTGCAAAACACGAAGATTGATCAAGGACAAATCGACATTAAAAAGATGTTTTCGGCCATTATGAACAAATCCTCAGGTGCGTCATCGAATTCGTTACCTAGTGACACCGTAGCAAATCCGAAGGAACAATGTAAAGCCGCCTCGTCTCGTGAGAAAGGTCGTGTGATTACCCCTAACCTTGAAGGATTTCGAGTTGTTCCTTCTTCTCAACCCTCGACTTCTAAGACGTCTTATTGTTCTAAAGTCGATGGGGTGAACGTGGCGACCAAGGAAAAGAGTGCACACCCTCGTGTACCTCAAATTCCATCCAGGGTTCAAAAAGAGAGCTTTATCGACCTTAGCAAAGTAACCCTTGAAGAAACTTGTGCTTTAATCCTTCTTAAAAAACCTAAAAGGCGTATGCCGAGAAAGGAAGAGGATCCGGGCCAATTTCTACTACCTTGTGATTTTTCCGAGATTGAGGGATGTTTAGCCCTTGCCGATTTAGGTGGTAGCATCAATCTCATGCCTCATTCTCTTTGGAAATTGATGAGATTGCCTTCACTTACCCCCGCGAACATGACTATCGAGCTAGCAAATTATACGCCTTTAATACCAATTGGAATAGCCGAGGATGTCTATGTCAAAGTTGGAAAGTTTGTTTTTCCCGCAGATTTTGTTATATCCGATTACGAGTGTGACCCTAAATGTCCCATTATTTTAGGCCGACCATTCTTATCGACGGCTCGAACCGTAATCGACGTTCACGAGGGGAGACTTACTATGAGATATGGGGATGACAAAATGGACTTTTTCGCTAGAAAATCCCAAGTTTTTAATGATAATGAAAAAACCTAGGTTTCAAAACCTAATGATTCAAATCCTAATGATTTCAAAATGTTCACTTTAGCGGAAAGAATGAGGCTTAATGCATGTTTTAAAAGAATTAAGAAAAACGGTTTTAAAGATGATGATTTTAATGATAAAGAGTACGTGTACCTAATCCAAAAGGGCATGTGTAAATTTATGGATGAAAACTCACTTTGGGATGTTTTTAGCGAAACAAGTGAAACACCAATTCCGAAGGGCGACGTTAGTGCCATCACGACAATGACCAAAATGGGCTCGTCTTCACCACCTTCGAAGGACCACGTCTTTGAGGCTTCAACTTCTAACTCCATCGAAGTGCCTCCTTTGCCTAGCCCAACACCCGTTGAGGCTAAAGGGTTTATCGACATCGATCCTCTCGTTTTAGAAAAGTCACCTAAGCATAGTCATTCGAATTGTAAGACCATGGTGGTGAGTGCTCACATCGACTCTTTCTTTGACGATGACGATGGCGATTTTCCCGAGCTTGATCACGTACTTCGAAATCCACATGCAATATTTGATTCTCCTAAAAAGAAACATGTGAAGTACGATGATTACGAGTTTGATCCCGAGATTGAGGAAATCATTGAACGAGAGCTAGCTCTTATGCCTTTACTTCCAGCTACGAGTGAGGTCGATCTTTCCAAAATCGAGGATGAACTTAATGAGTTGGAACGTCTTATTTTTGATGACGAGCCAACTCATGTGACCAAAAATCCAATTCTAGAGGAGTTACCTAATCAACACTCCTCAAATGAGAATTACGTTTACCACATTCGTGAGGATTTAACTTATCAACAATCGCCACAAAATAATGATGGTTTCGTGCTTAATCGTGATCTTTTCGAGAGAGTTTCTAAGATACTCAAGGAGGGGAATGACAAACCTTGGTTTGACAATCCTATCTTTGATGAAGAAATCGATGAGATCGACGTTCATGAGGATGACGAGTATGTAGACCCCGAGGGGGCAGTGTTCTTTGTTGATCTACGTTTTGAGAATTTATACAATCCACCACCCCCTAACCGCGACTTAAATGTGAGGATTTTTACCGCGTCTAATTTTTAATTTAAAACGCCAAATATTTTCGACATTAAAAAATCGGGTTTTCATAAAGAACTTTTAAACGATGAAAAAGGAAAGGATTTTAAAAATGTTTTAAATGAATTTTCTACAAGTTTAACTCCGTCATCACCGCGTGTTATGAGTGCTACCACCTCATCTACTCCTTTTGACGACGGTTGGTGTGGATCTAGTGTGGGGGAAGCCCCTTATGTTCCCTCACATTTCTCCACCGAGGACGAGATTTATGATCCCGGAATTGCTTGTAAAGGGAAATCTCGGTCTTCCACCGATGCAATAAATGGAAAATCTTTTCGCTTGCTTGGTGTGAGTCTACCTCGAGTATCTCACTATGTTGACTTACCCATTGCCCCACCATTCTACTTCTCATCTCTTTTCTTCTACCCCATTGGGGTTCATGTTGGAGTGGTGTTGTTTCGTCTTTCATCCGAAAATGAGGAAGCTATCTTTGACCCCGATATTCGTATATCGGGTTTTTAAAGTACTCCATGTACTTTGGGGCATTGTTTATCATGTAAGCCCCACCAAAAATAACCATACCAAGATTATCCCTAAATGATCACATTTATGGGGATTCGAGTCGAGCTTTTGACTCGGTTATCAAAAACAAGGTGCCTCATGGGGGATTCTCATGCTTATCCTTGTAAATATTATCGCTTTCTTAGTTAACGTAACGAGGGGACTTGTGCTCTTCCAACCTTTGTTTCGTGGTTGTTTGTGATTGTGATTTATTATGTTCATCGTCATCATTGAAGCCTCTCGTGTTCGTTCTATGGATTACTCGAGCTTCGATCGTTTCCTTTGGAGATTCCGATATTCGATGATATCATTTTATGTTCTAACATTTATCTTAATAGCATAATTCATAAACTGCTTTTAGCTTATTCGTTTTACCCTTTCCATGCTCGAGATTAAGCATTCGACTTCGTCTCTAGTATGGGGGTGTTTTCACCCTAGACTCGAAACATTGAGGACAATGTTTAGTTTTAGTATGGGGGGGGGGGGGGGTGAGTAGATACTTCACCTTGCTTATGTCACCACACAATCCAAATATTCATCTTTTTGCTATCATTTTGTTGCAAATAAGGCTAAAAATGGCCAAATTTTAAAATTTTTCTTGTTTTTTATAAGTGTTTAAGACACGAATGTAGGTTTTCCGATGGTGAGAATAAGAGTAATTTTTTATTCGACCGTGCGTGTTGAGCACTTAGCTTCGATTCCTTAACTTTTTAGGCTAAGTCTCTTAAATGAGGACGAGAAATGGTAGAGTTATTTATAAGTCTAGTAATCGTCACGATCTCATGTGTAGTAATTATTAGCTTATTCTCCCCACGCTTTTTGATAATAAATTGTTAATAAATATTGATTTAGCGGTTTAGTCACTATTGTTGGTTTCTAATTTGTTTTAGTAGCTTCCATGTAATTAAATTGGGAAAACATTAAGGTATCGCCAGCGTCACGGCTTTGAAGTATTGGCACCCGAATAATCGAAAGCTTCACCTAATAATAAGATTTCAAGTGCTCACCTAAATTAAGCAAAAATTTGAAGCTCACAAGGCCGAAAAATCTATGCCCAAATTGAAAGTGAATCAAGCCTTAATCTTTGAAGTTTTAAAGATCCAAAATTCGCTTTAGCGTGAGGATATACGTCTTTGGCTAATAGAACCACCGATGAGGCGGATAATAAAAGGCAAGGCAAGACCGAAGTCATAATAAAACCTTCATGGCCAAGTTGAATAAAAGATGGAGGTAAACCTATGATAATAAGGCCCTTCCGTTAGGGGGCGTATAAAAGTCTTGGTAATAAGTCTCATGTTCAAAACCGTTATAAAACCATGTTTATCGATCCTTCTTGTTGACTTAATTTTTTTGACATCGTTGTCTATTAGGATGAATTATTAATTTTTTGACGACTATTTTGTCTTTTTCAAAATTAGCTTATTGCTTATTTCAGCTTATTGAGTGTGCTTATTGAAAATATTTTTGTTGATTAAGCTTAGTTAAGCCATTTGTGACTTATTGCAACTTGAATCAGCTCTTGAAATAGTCTAGAACTCAAAAACGACTATTTTGTCGTTTTGTGTAGATTGCTTATTGCATTTTCAGGCTTATTTCTTGAGCTTATTTCAAGTTTCTTTTTGCAAATAGCTTAATTAGGTCAAGAGAAGGACGTGGGTAAAATCTTAGCTTATGGCATCAGCTTATAGCTTAATGGGCCAAAAAGCCCATTAAGAATAAGCTATTTTGAAATAAGTTAGCTTAAGCTCATTTTCAACTTTTGGGCCTTTGGAAAATTGTGTTTAAAATCAAATTTTAAACTTGACTGGAGCTTTTGGGCCATTTCTGAGGACTTTTTCTTATTGGGCCAAATATTAAGCCCATTAAGGATCTGTTTGGGTATTTGGCCCATTTGAAGGCCCAATAGGGGCATTTTTGGTATTTCTAGTTCATTTTTTGTTTAATTAGGTTAAAATAAACTAGTTTGCAACTTTTTAGAATTTTTTATAATTTTTGGATTTTTAATATTATTTTATTATTAAATTTCATATTTTAGATTCTTCAAGTTTTTATATTTTTCTTAGGTTAAATACATTAAGTTAGGAATTTTACAATTTTTAGAATATTTTTATTGTCCTTAGATTAATTTTTATAATTATTTTAAGTTTTAATAGTTTTTAATTGTTTTTAAATAGTTAAATTAAGTTAGGGTATTTTAGAGGTTTACAAAGTGATAAATCTCATTTTGAGCTTTTTATTAATTAAATTTATTTTTATGGCTTTAATTAGCATTAAAAAATCATTATTTAATTAAATAAAAGGTTTGGGTGATTTTTGATTTTTTGTAAACTCTTAATACATTATTTAGGATTTATTGCAATTTTTTAGGAATTTTTAGGGTAAATTTTTAATTTTGGTGCTTTTTACGATTTTACGTGTACGACCTTTTCGTTTTAGTTTAAATCGTCATCGTAACCGTCATTCCCTTATTACCTCATTTCTATTTTCTTTCTCATAATCATATAATCACATAATTAATCATTTCATTACACACACACCAAGCCTCCTTGAGAACGATCCCACTTTGGGTCATAACTTGTGATTTTCCTAAGTCACTTGTTAATACTTGCCCTAATTTGCCCTCTTTTCCTAAAGAGTGGTAAAAACACAACTATCACCCACAAACAAAGTTACTCAATCGCCTCAGACTTCTAGAAACACTAATATTCGTGTGTCTTCTACTACAGGAATAGTCTCCACTACTAGTGTTAGCCGGCCTCAGCTTAAGAGAACTCAAGTGAATGATAAGGTCTGGAAAGTGATGAGACGGCTTTTATACATGGTCTCATCGTTCCTTTTGGACTTAAAATGCATTAAATATCATCAAAATACCCAAATATATGCTTGTGTTTGTTGCTTGTGTAATTTAGGTACGGGTATTGAGAAAATGACAAAAGATCACAAGAATCACGCAAAAACGAACACGGGAAACGAAGCCGCACGATGAACCAAGCCCTAGTGAGGAATTTTCCAAAGAAAACCCTTGAAGATTTGAAGAATATTGAAGATTGGTCCTCCAAGTTTGAAGAATTGACACTTTATACCCTTGTATCTTCATAATTACAAGTTTGGTCCCTAAAGTTTGTCAAAATTACAAAAAGGACCCTTAACTTTGAAGAATTGGCAAATTTAGTCCCTCATCAAATCTAAATTGTCAAATATGGTCCTCCAATAAGTCAACCAACAAGTCAAAGCCTTGAAGTTTGAAGATATGGCAAATTCAGTCCTTGGAAAATGAAGAAGTTGCATAAATGGTCCTTGTTTCAAGTTTACAAAAACATTGTGCCAAAAATGACAAGTGCTGAAAGTTAAAAACAAAGGAAATGGAAGTTTTGGCTAATTTATACAATGTGGAGAAAGAAAGAACCTTGGGGGGGCAATTGGGCCAGACAACATAACTTCACCCTCCACTTATACACTGACACGTCACCTCTGCCAGTCCACTACCCAAACCAACCAGTCCATAACCTTTTTTTTGACCCTATCACAAACCCCTTGTGAACCCTTCTTAAATTAAACTTGTTTATTTACACAAAAAGGTGGTAAACACGTTTTTAAATACTTAACCCACCCAAATGGATTTAAACACGCCTGTTTAACCCACCTTCATCATATAAACCCTAGCCAAAACCCAGTTACAATCTGCTTATTTATTAAACCTAAAACTAAATTAATATGGGGTTTTGATCATTTCCAGCTCACCAAACACAATGGTCCACCCAGATTGCGACCTCACACAACCTTGTTCCCTCCCCACCAGCTAAGTGTCACGGGTTTTCACATGGATACAAATTTGCCAAGAGTTCCTTGACCAAATCAAAGGCCAAGATGTGTTTGCTTGTCCTCCACTCAAATCCAACGAATAAGAGACCTCAAGTACTCTGATCCATCACATGTGAACCAAAAACTTGACTGAAAATTCAAATTCGTCAAGGGGCATGATAGGAATTTTCTCAATTAGGGTTTTGATTTCTAGAGGGTTCTATAAGCCCTATAAAGAGACCTCTCAACTTGTGAGAAGGCTCTGGTTCCAGTTTTTAATGTAATTTTATTTTCTTTAAAATTAATGAAAAGTTTTTTTTCAACCTACATTGAAACTGTGATCCATTTACTTTCCAGCATGTTTAAATTTTAAAAGTTGTTCATCTTTCTTCAAGTTTGTGTTTCAAGAAGTTTTCAACAAAGTTTTTTTTTTCTTTTAAGTTTCTGATTTTTGAGCAAATTCTTGGTAAGAACTTGTGTTAAGAATTGGTATTTACAATTTTAATTTATTAAGTTAATGCTTTAAAGGTTATCACTGAGAAGTTTTGAAAGGTTTTACAAGGATTTTTAAGAAAGTAAAAAGAAACAGAATATATATATATTGTTATATTATTTTGCTTTTTCTTTGATTTTGTCTTAAGCAGGTCATTGTTTGTTGATTATAGATCTGCATGCACCCGGGTGCATAAGGAGGTGGATAATCATCCACTAGGGCTTTGGATGTAAAGCCCTAAGGTAGTTTTCTATTTACCTTTTGAAAAGTTCAGAAAAAGGAATTCATGTGATCTTGTTTGATTTGTGCTATTGTGTGTTTAAGGTGTTTGATTTGAGTGTTATAAGCACTGTTATGCATGTTAGATGAGATGTGAGTAAGTTTGCAAGTGTTTTACTTTGAAAATTTTGGTTTCAAAAATTTAACAGAGTGTTTGGATAAGTGGTTTAGCAGGGCACAATAATCTTAGATAGTGATTTTAAAAGGTGTTAGTAGGTTGATAAAAGGTTGAGTTAGGGTAGTAGTTAGTAGGTAGTTAGTTTAGAACAGATTTGAGAAAAGTTTGTGTGTCAAAAAGGTGAAATAGCATAGAAATCTGCATATGTCTATTTCTGCTTATTTTGATGATTTTTGTGCTTCAAATTCCATAATCTGTTAAGCTATAGACCATTCTAGGGTTTGAGTTTGCTTGTGTATCATTTGGTGCTATTGTATGCATAAAAAGGGAGATTGAAACTCATTTGTGTGCTTGAAATCTGCCAAGAAAAACCACCAGACCTGCTCATTTGTCACAGCAACTTGAAATGCCATGTTTAGCTTTGATTGTGTGATTTTGTGCTAATTGTTGATTACTTGCTGCTTGTTTTTGTGTTGATTATTGACTCCCTATACTCAACTGAGTATAGGGTTGCCTTTTTGTCCAAAGATAAGCCCAAATTAAGCTTTCCTAAGCTTAATACTCAACTGCTCAAAATTATACACTAGCAGTGGGAACTCCTTTCCCACTGGTAGTTCACTGGTTTCCACTGCCTAGCTAAAAGACAGAAAACCATCACAAGTCACTTTCAGAAGTTCATAATTTTGTCTTTAGTGCTTAAATTTTTGAATTAGACCTTGAAACTAGTGCCATTATTTTTCTTATTTAATTTAGGATTTTTCTGATTAATAAAATTTTTATTTACTGTTCATTTAGTAATTTTTAGGTTATTTAGCTATTTTTTAATTAATTTTAAAGTTTCTGTTTTTGTCTTTTAGTGCCAAAAAGTAATATTTTTAGGTTTAATCAATTTTCCTGAACTTAGAATAATATTTTAAGGTTTTTGGTTTAAAATTTAGTTACTGTTCACCTTTTTAATTAATTTTTATAATTAATTTAAGTTAATTAGGGTTTTAATAAAACTAGTTTTGTCATTTAGTGGAAAATTTAATATTTTTCAAGATTTTTCATTTTTCTACTGTTCATTAAAGTAAAATAGGATTTTTAAAATTGGTAGATTATTTTTAGCATTATTTTATTATTTTTTATAATTATTTTAATTTTAAAATAGTTTTAAGTACTTTAAAAATAGTTTTAAGTAATTTAAAAATACAAAAAAAATACTTTTTAGTTGTTAAATAATATAAGTAAGTTATTTGTTCAATAAAATCATATTTTGGACATTTTGATTAATTATATTTAATTTTAGGGCTTTAATTAGCATTTAAAATTGAATATTTAATTAATAAAAGGTTTTAAAATATTTTTATTGGATTTTATTCCTTATTTATATTATCTTAGACTTGTTTTAGCTTATAATTAATTCTTAGGTTGAAAATTTTTATTTTTGTCGTTTTTTTTACGGTTTTACGTTTACGTTTTTTTCGTCGTAGTTTAATTAGTTTTCGTAACCGTCAATTCTTTCCTTTCTCATTTCTTTTTCAATTATCATAATCACAAACATCATAAATCAACTCTTAACACAACGCACTTGCCTCTTCGAGAACGAACTCACCTAGGGTCATTCACACACGGTTTTCCTAAATCGTCGTGCACTTGCCCTATTTTTAGTTGCTTACTTTTTCCTAAAGGTAAGTTGACTAAATTTATAACATCATTTTGGCGCCGCTGCCGGGGAGGCGTGTTGTGTTTTGGTTGAACCATTGTTGTTTTTATATATAGCCATAATAGTATTTGTATTAATAGCACTCTATTAATACGTATTATCGTTTTTCGATTTTTGTGAATATTATTACTATATTGTATACGTAGAACAATAAAATCACAAGTACTCCAAATACGTGAGCAATCACAACCTTGATTCGGGATTTCATCACTCGATCATTGTATTCGAATCTCAAACCAAAGAAAAAAGGCAAAAATAGATAAATACTTTCGTGAAGCTTGATTTTGATAATACAAACTATAAGGTGTGTATAAGGCGGTTGTATTTCACGACCTAAAGGAAAAAGGCTCTTAAGTGCTTCGCGCCGCCTCGTTTCCTCCGCTTGCTTGTGCGTATTTGATTTTGAGAGTGAATCGAGGTTTTTGCCGCCCAAAGTATTATTACATATCATATATATTTTCTTGGTTTCATTTGATTAAACCCTCTTGAACGATTTGGTGTTCCACCATCGTTCTAAAGTCATCGAAGGCGTTCACTTCACGTGTTCGTTTTCATTCCTTGAGGCTTCGTTAATCAAAAGATTTGATTAGTGAGGAGATTTGTAGATTTTGGTCTACTTAATACATTCCAAAAAATCCAAAAAAGTTAAAAACAATCAAAAACCACAAAAAAATTGAAAAAGTAAAAACACCAAAAAGAATCTTCTTTGCTCGCCTTCTCGTTGTACGTGACGTTTATGCAAACTCGCTCTAAAGCTAGACGTGCTCGTAAACGAAGAAACAAATCACTCACTCCTACTAGTGAGGACTCTCCTATTGACGAACCCATTGTAGTGAAAGAAGCACCCATGGCTAATCGAACTATGATGGAGTTGCTTCAAGCACCCACCGAGGGTTATGGAGAAGCGATTGTGATTCCCGCTATCCTTGCGAAGAATTTTGAGGTTAAGACGGGTTTGTTGTCCATGATTCAAAACTACAAGTTTCGAGGGGATGAAAAGGACAACCCGCATAACCACATTCGCCAATTTAATCGTCTCACCGCCACATGCAAGTTTAAGGACGTCTCAAACGACTCGATTAAGATGATGCTTTTTCCGTATTCCTTAGCGGGGCCCGCAAAAATTTGGTTAGAGAAAGAGCCGCCCAATTCTATATTGACGTGGAAGGATCTCGTTTCAAAATTCGTGAACCAATTTTTTCCGCCCTCTAAGACTACGCACTTGAAAAACGAGATTTCAAAGTTTTCGCAAGAGTATAATGAGAGTTTTTCAACGGCTTGGAATAGGTTTAAGGAAATGTTGCACGAATGTCCTCATCATGGTTTTTCCGACTTGCATCAAATAGACACGTTTTATAATGGCTTGAACGATCATGAGCGTGATTATCTTAATGCCGCCGCGGGTGGTAATTTCTTGTGTAAGACGGTCGAGGAAGCATTGGTAATTATTGAGAATAGGTCTAAGGTGTATAGTCCTCGTAGCACGTCGAGTGTTCGTAAGGCTTCGTCTTCATCTTCACCTAGTTTGTCACACAACGTTGATGCTTGCCAAATCGAGGCTAATTTGGAGAACAAGATTTTTGATAAGCTTAAAGGATTGTTAATTGAGTTTAAAGTTGGTGAACAACCCGCTCCCGCTACGATTAAAGCGGTTGAGGTTTCTTGTATGTATTGTGGTGGAGCTCACGATTATTCCGAGTGCATTACCAACGGTGGTAACACTTCGAGTGCCTTCGCGGCCGCAGGAACTTATAACCAAAACGGTCAAGTTCCTCGCACTAATCAATTGACTCCACCGGGTTTTTCACCAAATCAAAATGCTAACAATTATCGAAACAATCAAGTTGGTTACCAAAGCAATCAAAAGAACAATTATAAGGGTAATAAAAACTATGGGAATCAAGGGAGTAGTAGTAGTGGCCAATTGCAAAATCAAAATCAAAACCGTAATTTTCAAAATGCAAGTCAAGGTCTTCAAAATAACAAAGAACTTCCATTGGACTTTTTGAATTACACTACTTCAAATGATAAGATTATGGAAAACATTCAAGAGCAAATGGCTAATCAAGCTAAGGAAACGGCTAAGAATGCAAAGGATTTAGCTAATTTCATTAAGGAAAATCTAGCCATGAGGAATGAATTGAAAAATGATTTTGCTAACCAAATTCGAGGTCAAAACAACAAGATAGAGCAAAGTCATGCTAGGCTTGAACAAAGAATTGACCAAAAAGCCGCTATTCAAGATGTGAAGTTTAATAATTTTGATGCTAAGCTTAATGCAATTTTAGAAGCCGTAATGGGAAACAAAGCCTCTACTTCGGGTAGTTTGCCTAGTAACACCATTTCAAACCCGAAGGGAGAGATGAAAGTGATTACCACACGTAGTGGTAAGGCACTTAAAGAACCGACTCCTCAACCAATTACTCCAACGGTGGAGGAAATTGAGGAAGAACCCGAGGTGGTGGTCGAAAAGGAGCATATTTCAAGCCCACAAAGTACCGCTCATGCCACACCTACGGTTGACCCATCACCCATATTGGAACCTGAGATTCCAAAGGCTATGCCTATGCCCCAACCCACACCACCCTTGCCTTACCCATCGAGACTTAGGAAGGAGAAACGACAAGAGCGCGACAACTATCAATTTGAGCTTTTTATGAAAATGTTTCGTGATTTGCACTTTAATGTGAGTTTCGCCGATGCCTTGGTCATGACGCCTCGATTTGCCGCTAACTTTAAGAGTATGTTGAACAAAAAGGAAAAATTACACCAAAAGTCTAGTTGTTCGTCGGTTTATCTTAATCGCATACCTCAAAAAGTCGGTGATCCCGGTAAATTTTTGATCCCTTGTGCAATTCAAGATATGGAAGAATGCTATGCCTTGGCCGATCTTGGTGCTAGCATTAACTTGATGCCACTTGCAATCTACAAGTCGCTCAATCTTCCTAATCTTACTCCTTCACGAATGTCTATTGAGTTGGCCGACCATTCCACGATTCTTGCATGTGGATTGGCGGAAGACGTTTTTGTGAAAGTGGGGAAGTTCTACTATCCCGTAGACTTTATTGTTGTTGACATCCCCACGGATCCTCAAGTTCCTCTTATTTTAGGTCGTTCGTTTTTAGATACGTCTATGGCTTTGATTGATGTGCATGCTAGAAAGATCACCTTACGTTTCAACGACGAGGAACTTGTTATAAACGCAACTCAAAATTCTCAACTTTCTCATGTTTATTCCGTTGCTACCATAAACCTCGTTGATATGATCGACGTGGTTTGCGAGGAATTTTCACAAGAAGTTTTAGGGTTTGGTGATGAAGAAACTAGTGGCAATCCCACTATGTTAGATCCAATTCTTGATAATTCGACACCAACCTTCACTCCTTTCGAAGGTGGTGGTTTTACGTTGGAAGAATTCGATGTTCCACGTACTTGTGACGAAGACCTCGACAACTATGAGGACTTCTCGATTATCAAGGATTTTCTCAACGATTTCCCATTTCCTCCACCCGAGGAGGTTATGAGTATCGAGCCTAAATCTTCACTTGAGGAACCACCTATCCTCGAGTTGAAAGATTTACCTCCTCACCTCGAGTATGTCTATTTGGAGGAGGACGTCAAGTTGCCGGTTATTATTGCGAAGGAACTTTCGAATGATGAAAAAACCGCACTTGTCGATGTTCTTAAGGACCACAAAGGGGCGATTGCGTGGAAGTTATCCGACATTAAGGGAATCGATCCCAAATTTTGTACACACAAAATATTAATGGAGGAGGATTTCAAGCCAACAATCCAAAGTCAAAGGAGGGTGAACCCCAAAATTCACGACGTCATCAAAAAGGAGGTCCTTAAACTCCTTGACGCGGGAATGATTTACCCTATTTCCGATAGCCCTTGGGTGAGTCCTATTCATTGTGTCCCTAAAAAGGGAGGGATGACCGTTGTGCCAAACGATGCCAACGAGTTAATTCCCACAAGACTTGTGACCGGATGGAGAGTGTGCATTGACTATCGTAAGTTGAATGAAGCCACTCGAAAAGACCATTTTCCCTTGCCCTTCATGGACCAAATGTTGGAGCGTCTTGCGGGAAACGATTTCTATTGCTTTTTAGATGGTTTTTCCGGTTACTTCCAAATTCCCATCGATCCTCGTGATCAAGAAAAAACTACGTTTACGTGTCCATATGGAACGTTTGCCTATCGTAGAATGCCATTCGGACTTTGTAATGCACCGGGAACTTTCCAACGATGCATGATGGCTATTTTTCATGATATGATCGAGAAGACGATGGAAGTCTTCATGGATGACTTTTCCGTGTTTGGTGATTCCTTTACTTCGTGTTTGTCGAACCTTGAGAGAATGTTAAAACGTTGTGAGGAAACCAACCTTGTGCTCAATTGGGAAAAGTGTCATTTTATGGTTAGAAGTGGAATCGTCTTAGGGCACAAGGTCTCGAAAGCGGGGATTGAGGTAGATCAAGCTAAGGTAGACGTCATCGCCAAATTACCTCATCCCAAAACCGTCAAGGGAGTTAGGAGTTTCCTAGGCCACGCGGGCTTTTATCGACGATTCATCAAGGATTTCTCGAAGATTTCTCGACCCATTACACATCTTCTTGAAAAAGAAGCACGTTTTGTCTTTGACGAAGATTGTGTACGAGCCTTTGAGATCCTTAAGAGGAAACTAACCGAAGCTCCCATTCTTGTTGCTCCAAATTGGAACCTCCCCTTTGAGCTTATGTGTGATGCAAGTGATTACGCTATTGGGGCCGTTTTGGGGCAACGTCATGATAAGCACTTCTTGCCTATACACTATGCTAGCAAGACAATGACCGAGGCTCAACTTAAATACACTACAACGGAAAAGGAGTTCCTTGCCGTGGTGTATGCATTTGAGAAATTCCGACCCTACCTCGTCTTGACGAAATGCATAGTGTATACGGACCATTCGGCTATCAAGTATCTCATGGCTAAACAAGATGCAAAGCCGAGATTACTTCGTTGGATTCTCCTCCTTCAAGAATTTGATCACAAAATCGTTGACAAAAAAGGAGCCGAGAATCTAGCGGCCGATCATCTCTCTCGTTTGGAAGATCCTCACCAAAGTGTTTACGAGCCTAAGGAAATCACCGAAACATTTCCGCTTGAAACACTTGGTGTAGTGAATTCCAAACTTGATTCTTCTACCCCATGGTTTGCGGATTTTGCAAATTACCATGCGGGTAACTTCATCATTAAGGGTATGACAACTCAAGAAAAACGAAAATTCTTTCGTGATGTCAAGTTCTATTTTTGGAACGACCCTTACTTGTTTCGAACATGTGCGGATCAAATCATCCGCCGTTGTGTATTTGGCACCGAAGCTTCTAACATCCTTAGAGCTTGCCATGAGGGACCCACGGGTGGTCACCACGGTGCTAATCTCACGGCTAAAAAGGTGTTTGATGCCGGCTTCTTTTGGCCTACTATTTACCGAGATGCACAAGATCTTGTGAAGTCTTGTGATTCATGCCAACGACAAGGAAAATCCTCACAAAAAGATGAAATGCCACAAAATATCATTCAAGTATGTGAGATCTTTGACGTTTGGGGCATAGACTTTATGGGGCCGTTCCCATCATCTCGTGGTAATAAGTATATTCTCGTTGCGGTTGACTACCTTTCTATGTGGGTGGAGGCAAAGGCCTTGCCCACTAATGATGCTCGTGTGGTAGTTAAGTTCTTGAAAAGTTTGTTTGCTAGGTTTGGAACCCCTCGCGCTATCATAAGCGATCGTGGAACCCATTTTTGTAATGACCAATTCGAAAGGGTTCTAAGGAAATATGGGGTTACACATCGTCTTTCTACGGCTTATCACCCACAAACGAGTGGGCAAGTCGAGGTTTCAAACCGAGCATTAAAGAGGATCTTGGAGAGATCCGTGGGAGAAAACCGACAATCTTGGTCGGATAAATTAGACGATGCTTTATGGGCCTTTAGGACCGCTCATAAGACACCCATTGGGTGCACTCCCTATAAGCTTGTGTATGGAAAGAATTGTCATTTGCCTATCGAGTTAGAACACAAGGCTTATTGGGCCCTAAAGCATTGTAATGATGACATGGAGACCGCGGGAAAACACCGGAAAATGCAATTAAATGAATTAGATGAATTGAGAGACATTGCTTATGAAAATTCATTGATTTATAAAGAGAAAACTAAAAAGTTGCATGATTCAAAAATTAAAAACCGGGTTTTTAACATTGGGGATCAAGTTTTACTTTTTAATTTAAGATTGAAAATATTTTCCGGTAAATTGAAATCCCGTTGGTCCGGTCCATTCACCGTGACTCAAGTGTTTCCTTATGGGACCATCGAGCTAGCTCAAGATGATGGTCCTAACTTCAAGGTGAATGGACATAGGTTGAAGCACTACTTTGGTGGGGAAGTTCCATCCTTGAACTACCTCGACCAAGTCACCTTCCCCAATGATAATTAGTATTGAGGGGATCGAGTCGAGCTCATGACTCGGTAATCAAAAACGAGGTGCCTCGTGGGGGAGTCCCATGTTTATCCTATGTACATATTATCGCTTTCTTAGTCTAATGTAGCTTACGTGTGGGGATTCGTGCCCTTCCAACCTTTGTTCCGTGGTTGTTTGTGATATGTGGCTTTTAGATCATGATCTTCACGATTGGAGCCTCTCGTGTTCGTTTTATGGGAGCACTCGATCGTTTGCTATTGGAGACTTTTCTCAATATCCATGATATATCCTTTATTGTTCTAACCTTAGGTTTTTAGCACACTTCATAAACGGCTATTAATTTAATGGTTACACCCTTTCCATGCTAGATTAGGCATTCGACTACGTCTCTAGTATGGGGGTGTTTGCACCCCTAGACTCGAAACATTGAGGACAATGTTTAACTTTAGTATGGGGGGGTGAATAGATACTTGCCTTGCCAAACCTTCACGCTTTCCAAAGTTTATCGTTTTGTTTATCGTTTTCTTGCAAAATAAGGCTAAAAATGGCCAAATTTTAAAATTTTTCTCATGTTTTATAAGTGTTTGAAGACAAGAATGTAGATTTTCCGATGGCGAGAATAAGAGTAATTTTTGACTCGACCGTGCGTGTTGAGCACTTAGCTTTGATTCCTTAACTATACATTAGGCTAAGTCTCTTAAATGAGGACGAGAAATGATAGAGTTAATTATAAGTTACTATGCTAAACGTAGAGTACTCGTATTCTTTCAAAAACTCATGTGTTCTCGTTGTTTGCTTATTCTCCCTTCGCATGTAAATATTTTTTGCTTAATAAATATTGACTTAGCGGTTTAGTTAGGATTGTTGGGTTTCTAGTCTTTTCTAGTAGCTTCCGTGTAATTAAATTGGGAAGACATTAAGATATCGCCAGCGTCACGGTTTTGAAGTATTGGCACCCTAATAATCGAAAGCTTCACCCAATAATAAGATTTCAAGTGCTCACCTAAATTAAGCAAACAATTTGAAGCCTCACAAGGCCTAAAATCTATGCAAAATTGAAGTGAATCAAGCCTTAATCTTCGAAGCTTTAAAGATCCAAAATTCGCTTTAGCGTGAGGATATACGTCTTTGGCTAATAAAACCACCGATGAGGCGGATAATAAAAGGCAAGGCAAGACCGAAGTCATAATAAAAGCTTCATGGCGAAGTTGAATAAAAGATGGAGGTAAACCAAAGATAATAAGGCCCTTCCGTTAGGGGGCGTATAAAAGTCTTGGTAATAAGTCTCATGTTCAAAACCGTTATAAAACCGTGTTTATCGATTCTTCTTGTCAACTTAATTTTTTAACATCGTTGTCTATTAGGAGGGGTTATTGATTTGATGGTCTTAGTTACACCGTTAGGACTCTATTTTTAGACCTAAATCTCTATTATCGCATAAGTCAAACAATGTATCCTCGTGAAACATTCAAGACATCATAAAATATAAGAGATACAACTTAGGAATAATGGGAGAATAAGTACGTGATTAGGGCATATGAGTAGTGTTAGCATTACTAACTTATAATGACAATGATCTCGTTGCACGCTTAGCATGGAATTGAAGTGAAAATCGAGGACGATGAAATTATTTCTAACGAAGCATTCACGTGTTCTTATTCTATGAACCTAAACGTCCCATTTTGAGATGAAAATCATACATTATGTCTATAACACAAGTAGTAGTAATAGTAGTAGTGTAGCTAGTTTATTATTCTAATAAAGTGAATAAAATGAATTTTGGAGATGCTACGATACTTTATTCTAGCATTGCGTGAGGGCACGGCAATGGTTTAGTATGGGGGAGTGATGAGACGGCTTTTATACATGGTCTCATCGTTCTTTTTAGACTTAAAATGCATTAAATATCATCAAAATACCCAAATATATGCTTGTGTTTGTTGCTTGTGTAATTTAGGTACGGGTATTGAGAAAATGACAAAAGATCACAAGAATCACGCAAAAACGAACACGGGAAACGAAGCCGCACGATGAACCAAGCCCTAGTGAGGAATTTTCCAAAGAAAACCCTTGAAGATTTGAAGAATATTGAAGATTGGTCCTCCAAGTTTGAAGAATTGACACTTTATACCCTTGTATCTTTATAATTACAAGTTTGGTCCCTAAAGTTTGTCAAAATTACAAAAAGGACCCTTAACTTTGAAGAATTGGCAAATTTAGTCCCTCATCAAATCTAAATTGTCAAATATGGTCCTCCAAGAAGTCAACCAACAAGTCAAAGCCTTGAAGTTTGAAGATATGGCAAATTCAGTCCTTGGAAAATGAAGAAGTTGCATAAATGGTCCTTGTTTCAAGTTTACAAAAACATTGTGCCAAAAATGACAAGTGCTAAAAGTTAAAAACAAAGGAAATGGAAGTTTTGGCTAATTTATACAATGTGGAGAAAGAAAGAACCTTGGGGGGGCAATTGGGCCAGACAGCATAACTTCACCCTCCACTTATACACTGACACGTCACCTCTGCCAGTCCACTACCCAAACCAACCAGTCCATAACCTTTTTTTTGACCCTATCACAAACCCCTTGTGAACCCTTCTTAAATTAAACTTGTTTATTTACACAAAAAGGTGGTAAACACGTTTTTAAATACTTAACCCACCCAAATGGATTTAAACACGCCTGTTTAACCCACCTTCATCATATAAACCCTAGCCAAAACCCAGTTACAATCTGCTTATTTATTAAACCTAAAACTAAATTAATATGGGGTTTTGATCATTTCCAGCTCACCAAACACAATGGTCCACCCAGATTGCGACCTCACACAACCTTGTTCCCTCCCCACCAGCTAAGTGTCACGGGTTTTCACATGGATACAAATTTGCCAAGAGTTCCTTGACCAAATCAAAGGCCAAGATGTGTTTGCTTGTCCTCCACTCAAATCCAACGAATAAGAGACCTCAAGTACTCTGATCCATCACATGTGAACCAAAAACTTGACTGAAAATTCGAATTCGTCAAGGGGCATGATAGGAATTTTCTCAATTAGGGTTTTGATTTCTAGAGGGTTCTATAAGCCCTATAAAGAGACCTCTCAACTTGTGAGAAGGCTCTGGTTCCAGTTTTTAATGTAATTTTATTTTCTTTAAAATTAATGAAAAGTTTTTTTTCAACCTACATTGAAACTGTGATCCATTTACTTTCCAGCATGTTTAAATTTTAAAAGTTGTTCATCTTTCTTCAAGTTTGTGTTTCAAGAAGTTTTCAACAAAGTTTTTTTTTTCTTTTAAGTTTCTGATTTTTGAGCAAATTCTTGGTAAGAACTTGTGTTAAGAATTGGTATTTACAATTTTAATTTATTAAGTTAATGCTTTGAAGGTTATCACTGAGAAGTTTTGAAAGGTTTTACAAGGATTTTTAAGAAAGTAAAAAGAAACAGAATATATATATTGTTATATTATTTTGCTTTTTCTTTGATTTTGTCTTAAGCAGGTCATTGTTTGTTGATTATAGATCTGCATGCACCCGGGTGCATAAGGAGGTGGATAATCATCCACTAGGGCTTTGGATGTAAAGCCCTAAGGTAGTTTTCTATTTACCTTTTGAAAAGTTCAGAAAAAGGAATTCATGTGATCTTGTTTGATTTGTGCTATTGTGTGTTTAAGGTGTTTGATTTGAGTGTTATAAGCACTGTTATGCATGTTAGATGAGATGTGAGTAAGTTTGCAAGTGTTTTACTTTGAAAATTTTGGTTTCAAAAATTTAACAGAGTGTTTGGATAAGTGGTTTAGCAGGGCACAATAATCTTAGATAGTGATTTTAAAAGGTGTTAGTAGGTTGATAAAAGGTTGAGTTAGGGTAGTAGTTAGTAGGTAGTTAGTTTAGAACAGATTTGAGAAAAGTTTGTGTGTCAAAAAGGTGAAATAGCATAGAAATCTGCATATGTCTATTTCTGCTTATTTTGATGATTTTTGTGCTTCAAATTCCATAATCTGTTAAGCTATAGACCATTCTAGGGTTTGAGTTTGCTTGTGTATCATTTGGTGCTATTGTATGCATAAAAAGGGAGATTGAAACTCATTTGTGTGCTTGAAATCTGCCAAGAAAAACCACCAGACCTGCTCATTTGTCACAGCAACTTGAAATGCCATGTTTAGCTTTGATTGTGTGATTTTGTGCTAATTGTTGATTACTTGCTGCTTGTTTTTGTGTTGATTATTGACTCCCTAAACTCAACTGAGTATAGGGTTGCCTTTTTGTCCAAAGATAAGCCCAAATTAAGCTTTCCTAAGCTTAATACTCAACTGCTCAAAATTATACACTAGCAGTGGGAACTCCTTTCCCACTGGTAGTTCACTGGTTTCCACTGCCTAGCTAAAAGACAGAAAACCATCACAAGTCACTTTCAGAAGTTCATAATTTTGTCTTTAGTGCTTAAATTTTTGAATTAGACCTTGAAACTAGTGCCATTATTTTTCTTATTTAATTTAGGATTTTTCTGATTAATAAAATTTTTATTTACTGTTCATTTAGTAATTTTTAGGTTATTTAGCTATTTTTTAATTAATTTTAAAGTTTCTGTTTTTGTCTTTTAGTGCCAAAAAGTAATATTTTTAGGTTTAATCAATTTTCCTGAACTTAGAATAATATTTTAAGGTTTTTGGTTTAAAATTTAGTTACTGTTCACCTTTTTAATTAATTTTTATAATTAATTTAAGTTAATTAGGGTTTTAATAAAACTAGTTTTGTCATTTAGTGGAAAATTTAATATTTTTCAAGATTTTTCATTTTTCTACTGTTCATTAAAGTAAAATAGGATTTTTAAAATTGGTAGATTATTTTTAGCATTATTTTATTATTTTTTATAATTATTTTAATTTTAAAATAGTTTTAAGTACTTTAAAAATAGTTTTAAGTAATTTAAAAATACAAAAAAATACTTTTTAGTTGTTAAATAATATAAGTAAGTTATTTGTTCAATAAAATCATATTTTGGACATTTTGATTAATTATATTTAATTTTAGGGCTTTAATTAGCATTTAAAATTGAATATTTAATTAATAAAAGGTTTTAAAATATTTTTATTGGATTTTATTCCTTATTTATATTATTTTAGACTTGTTTTAGCTTATAATTAATTCTTAGGTTGAAAATTTTTATTTTTGTCGTTTTTTTTACGGTTTTACGTTTACGTTTTTTTCGTCGTAGTTTAATTAGTTTTCGTAACCGTCAATTCTTTCCTTTCTCATTTCTTTTTCAATTATCATAATCACAAACATCATAAATCAACTCTTAACACAACGCACTTGCCTCCTCGAGAACGAACTCACCTAGGGTCATTCACACACGGTTTTCCTAAATCGTCGTGCACTTGCCCTATTTTTAGTTGCTTACTTTTTCCTAAAGGTAAGTTGACTAAATTTATAACATCAGAAACACAAGAATCAAGGGAAGATGAAGGAAGTAGAAGAACACCCTAGGAATTTGAATTTTTTTAAGAATAAAAAGTCTGTAATCGCATGTAATGACGATCTGAATGATGTGAATTATTTGAATGCTATGAATGTGAAATTTGTTTGTGTCAAATGTGGAAAGTGTGCTAATGCTAATCATTCTATGTGTGATATGAATAAAGTCAAAGGCGTGGATACTAGAACTAAGAAGCAAGTTGCGATGCCTATTAGAACTAGTAAACCCAAACGCAAAGTGAACCATTCTGGTGCAACCCCCACTAAGAAAAGTAATGCATCAGACTCCACCACTAAGAACCCTAGAAGCATAATTAAAGAATTATATGAGTCTGCCAGTAAGTCTTGGAAATGGTGGTTTGCTAATCAATGTCCTCCCGGATATAAATGGATGCCTAAAGCTAGGACAGAAAATGTGAAAACGAGTGTTAGTTTGCCTTTAAATGTTGATAAGAACACTAATCATTCTACTATCACAACTATTGTGGTATCCAATTTAGCAAATGCTCCATCGTGTTCTAACTCTTCTGCAGGTGATATAAATAATTCTCTTTATACTGGACTCTGGATGCACGAAGCACATGTCGGGGAATCTCAAGCTTCTAATTAACTTCGTGGAGAAGTTCCTAGGTACGGTCCGATTCGGAAATGATCAATTTGCACTGATCCTAGGATATGGAGATTTGGTTCAGGGGAATATCACGATTAAAAGGGTATACTACGTCGAAGGGCTCAATCACAATCTTTTCTCGTTTGGTCAATTCTGTGATGCGGATTTGGAGGTTGCTTTCAGAAAGAAGACATGTTTTGTTCGTGATTATGATGGGAATGACTTACTTACCGGTACACGGGGTACTGATCTTTACACAATTTCACTACAAGACACAACTTCATCAACTCCAATTTGCTTCATGGCTAACGCTTCAACGACTCAGGCATGGTTATGGCATCAACGTTTATCTCATCTTAATTTTCATACCATCAACTTGATTTCCAAGAAAGATATTGTGAGAGGCCTTCCAAGTTTGAAATTCATCAAAGATCATCTTTGTTCTTCTTGTGAAATTTGTAAAGCTAAAAGAAGTAGCTTCAAAACAAAGACTACACCAAGCTCTAAAGGACGGTTAGATCTTCTACATATGGATATGTGTGGTCCTATGTGTGTTCATAGTATCAATGGGAAGAAATACGTTATGGTAATTGTCGATGACTACTCAAGATACACATGGACTCACTTCTTGAGGTCCAAGGATGAAACACCTGATGTTCTCATCAGCTTCCTTAAATTGATACAACGTGGTCTTGAAGCTCAAGTCAAAGTGGTTCGTACTGACAGAGGTACAAAATTTTTGAATTCAAATCTGAGAAAGTATTTTGAAGCCGAAGGGATTGAACATGAAACATCTATTGCTCGAACACCCGAACAAAACGGCGTTGTTGAAAGACGAAACTGTACTTTGGTTGAAGCTGCTCGAACATTACTATCCGCTTCAAAACATCCACTATACTTTTGGGCCGAAGCCGTGTCAACCGCATGCTACACACAAAACCGTTCCTTAATTATCCCAAGACACGAAAAGACACCATATCACTTAATTCATGATCGAAAACCTTCACTCAAAAACCTTCATGTTTTTGGATGGACTTGTTACATGATGACATTGTAATTATACATAGTCTCATCGTCCAAATCGGGCTTAAAACGCTTAAAATATCATCAAAATACCCAAAAATGTGCTTGTATTTGTTCATTGTGTATTTCAGGTACGGATATCGTGAATTCACCAAAAGATCAATGGAATCAAGCAAAAACGAACACGGGAAATGAAGCCGCACAAAGAACCGGGCCCAAATATGGAATTTCTAAAATTGCCCTTAAAGTTTGAAGATTATACAAGTTTGGTCCCTCATCTTTGGAGATTTGTCAACATTAGCCCTCCATGAATGAAGTTATACAAGAAAGACCCCTCAAGTATCAAGACTTGTCAAAAGAAGCCCTTGAAGAATGCCCTTTTTACATGAATGGTCCTTGTTTAAAAGTTGGTGAAATACATGTGCCATATGTGACAACTTGGTCAAAGTTAATAACAAAGGAAAAAGGCTTTTGGCTGTTTTAATACAAGTTGAATAAAGAATGGAAGACTAGGGGCTGTTTTTGCCCAGACAACCAAAACCCCATCCTCCAATCCCAGCTCTCCACGTCACCCCACCCAATCTTTTCATCCAATCACACTCCCTCCCCATGCCACCTCACCTCTCCACTCACCCAAACCAGTTTAATATATTAAACCCGTTTAAACGAGTTTTTTATGATTAAATTTTCCCTCTAAAACACATCCTGTTCATCACCCCACCCAAATTAACCCCTAATCCTAAACATAAACCCTAATCCCAAATCAAACCATAATCAAAGGGTTTTTGCCCCAAAATCTCCAGATCACCAATTGTCTATCACACAACCCAAACCCACTCACAAAAACTCCCAACCCGTGACCCTAAGTGGGTCCCGCATGTTCCCCTGTTGCACTCAAAATGGCAAAAAGAGAATCCCTCAGTCCCATCAACGGACCACAAGGATCCCTTCCTCCCAAAGATTGAATGAACGTTCAAGATGGGTCTTCACAGCTCAGCAACATCAGCATCAACCACATGGGTCTTGATCACGAATTTTTTGAAGACAACACCAAGGGCTTTCTTGGAATTTCATTGCTAGGGTTTACTTATGTAATTGCTAGTCTAGAAACATCTATAGCTTAGTATTTAAGCATCATTCAACATGTGAATGAGCTTGTTCCAGTTTTATGTAATTTTTTTTAAAAATGAATTAATGAAAATGAAAAATTTTAATGTTACATATTACTGAGTTCCCAAGTTTAAATACTTGTTTTAGTTTAATATTTATTTAATTTGCAAAGTAGTTTAAAGGTTTCAAAAATTTTCAGTAAAAATAGGTTTGGTTCAAGAGGTTGTTTTACAAAACGTTTTTTTACTTGGACTTTCTGAAATCCACAATCACACTGAAGTGAAAGTGGATTTGTGAGTGGATTTCAGAAGTTGTCATTTGGTTTTTGAGGTTTCAAGGTTTGTTGTTTCAAAAACTTATCAAGATTTTCTGAAAATCTTTTTATTCCCTGTTTGCTAAACTCCACTGTAGCATAAGCTTGTATAAGCTTGACAAGTAATACTAGACTTTTGACACCCCGTATAAAAATTGAGTTCGTTGTGTTGGTCTAATCGAATTGATCCTGGTTAACTATGTGACTCTACTGTTCTTTGGTGATAACAAAAGTGTTGTCGTTGTAGTATAATTAAAAGTGCGAGACGTAAAAGTAAATGACGTTAATTTAAATCTAATTCTAAATAAAACTTAAATTGTGCAATATTAAAAACTTTTGAAAAGTAAAATAATTAAATGACTAAAAATAAAAGCGTGACGAGAATTAAAATTAGACAAAGTATTAAAATGAAAACGTAAAAATTAAACAAGATAAAATATAAAAACCAACACCCAATCGGAATATATTCCGATCAGACTCGCCTTGATCGGAATGTACCTCGTCGGAATCCACTTACCGTCCTGTCGGAATGTCGATCGGAAAACCCGATCGGAATATGTCACCTTTCAGATCGGAATAACCAAACAACCCCAGATCGGAATGTGTAGAACCAACTCAGATCGCAATTCGTCAGATCGCAATCATGATCGGAATGAGCTATCGGAATAAAAAGGTGCAACCTGTCGGGATGTAGTCCAGATCAGAATGTTGCTTGGGAAAATAGGGCAGCACTTCGTTTTAGTGAAGCCTTAAGAGCCGTCGCAATCCCGATCGCAATGTGCGATCGGAATCTTGATCGGAATAAGGGGGTAATTCACTCTATCGCAATCCCGGATCGGAATGCAAACCTTAGTCCAAACCTGTCACGATTGGAATGTGGAGAATGCACCCGTCGCAATGTGTAGGAACCCTTACTTTCCGATGGAATGCAAATTCGTAATAAGCTCAAATCCAAATAAGCTAATTCTAATAAGCAATAACAAAGAACTTGAATGAAATGGAAACAAAATGAGACAACAAGCTAAAAAGTTAAAATCTTTCAAAATTTAAAATACGAAACTTAATGAAATTAAAACTTAAAAAGTAAAATATTAAGAAAACTTTGAAATCAATTAAGCTAAATACCAAATAAGCACATAAGATTGTCAAACTTATGGCTATTTCGTATGAAAACTTAAAAAGAAAAGAAAAGACAAAACCTTTAATCAAATAAGCAAATGGATTAAGCAAAAACTTGCTTAATCCGAAATTGGAACCGAATCAAAAAGAAGAAGAGTAAAATGAGATTGATAAGAGTAAACTTGATTAAAGATAAATAAAGATTAAAGCAAGAAAATTGAAAACACTTACTTGGAAATTAAAGGATAATTAAAGTGCAAAACAAGTATTTAAAATGACAAGTAATTAAAGGTGCATAAAAAATAAAGGTGGAAGACTAATTGTCACCTTAGCCAACAAAACTAATGAAATGAAAATGAGGGGTATTTATAGGAGATTAGGGAGATGGTTAGAGGAAGCTTCCTCCCCTCCTTCCTTTCTTCTTAATTGCACCATTAAGTCCTTCCATTCTTAATATTTTGTTAATCTTGGACTTTAATGACTTATGGCTCGGGATTTCTTTAAACTCGTCTTTTAATTCTTCAATAAAATAGACTTGAGTGCCTCGGCTTTTGATAAACTTCCGTCTTTTGACTTTCTCTTCAATAGATCTTCGGAATTGGTCTCGGACTTCCGTTCTTTTTGCACTCTTGACTTCTTGACTTCGTCTTTCATCTTTTTCTTCAATAAAGCCCGTAAATGCCCGTGTTTTCTCCACTTTTCCCTTTTTCGTCCTAAATCACAACAAAAACACAAACCACGCATAATTCCGACATAAAAGACATAAACACACGTTTTGGCTCGGTTATTATAGTAATTAAGTGGTAAAAAGGATGCGTGTTTTGACACCTATCAAATCCCCTACACTTGACCATTGCAATGCCCTCATGCAATGCATTAGTTACAAAGCACGTTTACACTTTTCATCATAATCAATCCATAGTGGCCTTTATTAAAGAGATAGAAGACTATAAACATTCAAAGTAAAGAAATCAAAAGCATACCTTGGGTTTTGGAAATGTCATGAATAATCATCATCCTTAAGTTTTCACTTTCTCCAAACCAAGCTTAAAAACGAGATCATTGTTATTATAAGTTAGCAAACTAACACGAACTCATGTGGGCCAATTAATCACTTAGACTCCCTTATTCCTAGGGGTATCTCTTATATTTTATTGTTGTCTTGAATGATCACGAGGATGCATTTTTGACTTATTTCGATAGTTATTTAGTCCGAAAATAAAGTGAATGATTTAATCAATAGTTAGCTAAAGGACAAAATCTTTTAAAACTGCTTCTCGGGACCTCATAAAGTTCATATCTTGGCATAACTCGCTTCGCGATTTGAGACCTTTCTCGGACCGATATTTGGCAGCGACTTCATACTTCAAACCTTGATAGACGTTCATGAAATTATGGTCTTCTCTTCATAATGGAATTTCTTCACTTGAAGTTTTGAGAGATTCATACTTGGACCACGACTTCTTCATTTTTCTCCAATCTTTATTTTGGACTTTGATATACAACGATCCGCTTCCTTTTAGGACTTGGATCTATTTATCCTCATACCTTGTTAGGGTCTTTTTGGATAGACTTCTCCATGATCTTTAGGGGAGTATTTGCTTTTCGTCGTGTGTCTCGATCCTTCATATTGATTTTCGATAAATGATTCTTCACATCACTTTGGATCTTTAGCAACAAAATGTAGCCCTCATGCCTTGTTAGGGCCTTTTCGGACTCGCCAATCTTCGCATCCCGCTTCAATAAGTTATGCCTTGGCTATGAACTCTAATCCATACCGAGCAACTTTTAAACGATCTTGGGCTAGAAGCTAAGTAACTTGCAGATAAGTTTATTAAGAGGCGATGGGAGAATAGGCTCATAATTAACTCACATAAATTCACGAAAGAATATCGAACTTATAATTGGCTCTATCGTCTCTCGTTCTCCACAGTTTAAAATCTCAAGGAATGAGACTCGTGGATGCTTAGCCTATTAAATCAGAGTTTTGGGTTTTCGAGTCGCCTATAGGATCTTGCAAATTCTTAGACATTTTCAAGTTTAGAAATCATGTTTTAAAGTTCCCTTGATAAACGACTCTCTAGGATCAGTTATAGGAACTTGCGAAAAGTTCTTGTTCTTAACCCGTGAGAGTTAAGACTTTCGCGTTTTATAGCTCCCTAAATAAAAGCCTAGCAAAACTTGACTTAAACACGTTAAGGATACTAGCTAGAGTAACTTAGATAAGTAAACTCGGGTTGAGTCAAAATATTCACAACGTTTGAAAATTGAAACCACTTTATTAAAGATTTATTCTAGCAAAGAAAGAAAATAACTATATAAAGGGAAAAACTAATAGGCCAAAATAGATCAAAAATTTTGAAAAATGTCGAAAAATCGATTTTCCGGTTAAAATGAGGACAAATACAAGGAAAAGGCCACTTAACTTCGATAGAAGTCCCCCCTACACTTAACATAAACATTGTCCTCAATGTTTAAGCATGTGGGAGTAAACTCTTACATTTAGGACATTGTGCACGTTGTTTAAATCTTGCTAAGGAAGAGACCACTAAAGAGATTCCTATTTTAATATTGGAAAATATAAAATAGTGAATCGAAAAGAGTTTAGGATAGAACCGGAAAAATGGAACACGGAATCACGGGTCGTCAAGAATCATCAAGAGTGGATCATTGAAGCTCGAATCCCTGATAAAGAGAGGAGAGGAAAGCAAACCAATGGGTCTCCCCCCTACACTTATGATAAAGAAAGCTAAAAGATAGATGCATGGGTTGCCTCCCAAGAAGCGCTTGATTTTTGTTAACCGAGTCGTGAGCCTGACTCGACCTTGATCATCATAGGAAGAAGCATGAAACATATCCACCAGGATCAAAGACATAGTTTTTGTCCATCAATAAGCACAAGCTTAAGGCGAACAAGGCAAGCCAAAGAAGAGTAGGCAAGGTTCCCTTAAGCAGCGATGGAGCACGGTGGAAGCAAGGGTGAAGTGGTGCAAGCAGATTTCCATAAGTTCCAAAGATATTTCCTTTTATTTCATCAGGTGGATACTGAGATGGCTGCAGAATATCAATACCGGGGTCGAACACCTTTTCCTTTAGGGGAAAATAGAACTCAGGCTCAGCAGCGTGTGAAGAAGATCCACGAAGAAGCACAACCTCGTTCTCAGAAGGTGGACAAAGAGGTGTTAAATCATATGTGTTGCGGATATCGGTGTCGACCGATTTCTTCTCCTTTGCAAGAATGTTCTTCAAATCCAAAGTAGGATCAAGACGATAATCTTCAAAGTCCAAAGGAGGAGCATCACTCTCATGAGGGAAGTAAGTGTTGAGAAACGTATAGAAGTCTTCCTCAAATGAGTAATCGTTTAAAGTAGGATCGAGTGATGGCGGAGGATCTTCATCATGTGAAGAATCGCTCGAAAGAGTATCAGCCTCATCAAAAACATCGTATGTGGGCAGCTCGGGATACTCGGAGGTAAGGTCATCATAATCATCCGTATCTGAGCTAGATCATCATCATCATAAGCATCGAAGATCGGTGGAGAATCATAAATGGGAGAAGGTTCCAAAGTGGGGCGAGAATCATCCACATCATCATAAAAAAGTGGATTATCGATGCAAGAATCGAATAGAGGATTGTTGTAGACAACAAAGTCATCATGCACATTAATCATATTCACTGATTCTCGGCCTCCACAGGATTTACTTGTAAGCTTCCCCATTTTGAAAACTTGTGCATCATCCCCGACTCTTAAGATTAACTCACCTTCGACAACATCCACTAAAGCTCGTCCGGTTCTCAAGAACGGCCGACCAAGTATTAAAGGAATACGAGGGTCCATTTCATAATCAAAAACCACAAAAATCGACCGGGAAAGTAAATGTGCCAACTTTGATGAACACATCTTCGGCAATACCAACGGGGTAAGCGAGAGTGCGATTTGCAAGTTCAAGAGTCATCTTTGTTGGAGTGAGGTCGGGCAATGATAGTGTTTTCCAAACACTCAAAGGCATAAGATTAATACTAGCCCCGAGATCAGCAAGGGCAGTAAATTCTTCAGTTTTGTTGAAAACGCAAGGCAACACAAAACGACCGGGATCTCCAAGCTTTTCCGGAAGTTCTTTAAGAATAACTGCAAAGCAGTTTTCATTTAAGCGTGTGTTTGCGAGTTCAATCAGCTTCTCCTTCTTGTTAAGCAATTCCTTGAATGCTTTGACAAATTTGGGCATGTGGACAAGTGCTTCAAGAAAGCTAATGTTGAAGTTCATTTGAGAAATCATCTTCACATAGCGTGACACTAAAGAGTCATCCTTGGTTAGCATTTTGGTCTTGCCTATACGAGAAGGATAAGGGATATTGGGTTTGGGTGGTTAAGGTGCAGGTGAAGGTAAAGGTTGAGATGTTGAAGGGTCCTTCCTAGGAACATCGTCATGGCGAGGCGAAGACGGTAATGGTGCACTAATACTAGGTGTAGGAGGAGTAGGGATACATGGTGGTGGAGGAGCTGTAGATGATGGGGGTGGGATTGGTGGATCGACAATGGTAATTCCACTACGAGTAGTAATAGCACTCACATTTGCTCGCGGATTGGTGACGATGTTTGAAGGTAAAGAACTCGAAGAAGAAGGTTGAGCGGCGGGCAAGAAACTAGCAAGCATATTATTCAAGTCATTTGTTTGATTGCTGAAGGAGGATTGAATATTATCTCGAAGCTCGGATCTAATCTTATTTCCTTGCTTTGTGATATCTCCTTTCAGGTTGATAATTTGGCTCTGAAGATTCTTTATTTGCTCACCTTGGGTTTTCATGATGGATTCAACATCGTGGTTAATGGGTGGGTTTTGTTGAGTGGGTGGGTGATAAGGATTAGAAGCTCTTGATGGGATTTGGTTGCTTCTATTGTAGTTGTTTGCGGGGTTTTGGTTTTTAGGAGAAAAACCGGGTGAAAGGTAGTTGTTGGATCGGTAACTCAGCAGATTTCTATCCCCTTGAGGTCGAGCTTGGTAATTTTCCGGTGAATAATTACCATAAGCTGCATACACATTTTCCGGATTTCCTTGAGTCGAAGGACAATCGTTGTATGAGTGAGGACCGCCGCATGTTTCACAAGGATTAGCAACCGCTTTAACTTGTTGTTGTTGTTGGTTTGAAGCGAGAAGCGTGATACTTTTGCTCATTTCAGTCATCATGCGGGTGAGTTCGGTCATATCAGGGTTTGCTGAGGTAGAAGAGACATTGACTCCCGGGTTGTTCCTTGAAGAAGCAGAGGAATCCCAGTTTTTGTGGTGAGTATTCATGTTCTCAATTAGCTCTCTACACTCCTCGGGTCTCTTTTTCATGAATGTGCCACCGGCGGCTGCATTAATCGTATCACGATCTCGAAAAGTCAATCCGTTGTAGAAAGTATCAATTAAGGTCACAGGGAGCATGTTGTGGTTTGGACAATGATAACTAGATTTTACTCAGGTTAAAAAGTTAAGTTCGTTGTGTTGGTCTAATCGAATTGAGCTAGGCTCTCTATGTGACTCTATTGTTTTTGGTGGAACAAAGATGTGTCGTTGTAGAGTTTTAAAATAAAATGTGCAAAACAATTAAAGAAAAGATGCTCTTAAAGTAAATCTAAGTCTAATTAAAGTAAAGGTGCAGGTATTTAAAAGCGTGACTGAAATTAAAAGGCTCTAAAGTAAATGACGTAAACTTAAATCTATCTAAGGCAAACTTAAAGTGCGACTAGAACTAAGGCAAATAATCTTAAAGTGCAATTAAGTAAAAGGCAGGAAAAATAAAGCTTGAAAATAAAAATCAAAGACAAAAGCTAATAAGAACCTGAATACAGCTCATTCGGAATAAACCTTCGTTTGGAACAATCACTCGTCCGGAATGTCACCTTCGGTTGAAATGATTCTTCTTCGCTTGGAATATTACCAAAATCCTTGATCCGGAACTAATTGATCTGAATATGTCACTTATCCAAAACAATCCTTCGTTCGGAACTTTACTGATTCGGAACTTCTAAATTTTGCCTTGATTCGGAACTATTTGGTCACCCTTGATTTGGAAGTTTCCGAATGAACCTCCTTGATTCGGAAGTTTAAAACTTCTGAATGAACAAACACTGATCCGGAACTAGCCCCTTGATTCGGAAGTTTATTTGGAACTTTTAAGTTCTGAATGAACAGCCCTTGGTTCGGAACTATGGTGACTTCCGAATGAAGCCCCTTCATTCGGAACTTTTGAAGTTCCGAATGAGTTTCCTTGATCCGGAACTTTTTAAGTTCCGAATGAAGTAAGTTGATCCGGAACTTTTTAGTTCCGAATGAACAGAGCTTGACTCGGAAGTTTCCCTTCGTCCAGAACTTTGAATGTTCCGGATGAACAGCTTGACTCGGAAGTTTTGCTTATCCCAAAATCTTCCGGATGAACCCTTGACTCGGAACTTTGGAGTTCCGAATGAGCACTTTTCCCTCCTACTTGGTTCGGAAGTATTCCTGGAAAGATCATAAACAAAACAAACTCCCCCGAAGAACAAGGGATTACAGATAAACACGATCTAACACAAAATTCAACCAAAATCAACACAAAGATTAATCTAAACAGTAACGAATCAACAGTAACATCAACAAACAATTAAAAACAAGAAATTTAACAACTTTAACCACAATAATCAACAATCACTTGGATCAAAATAAAAGCATAAGCATGAACATAAACATAAACACATAAATCAAAGATTAAGAAAGGTAGATAAGAGATTGACAAGATAAAGTAAAGGTTGACAATAATTAAATGAAAACTTACTTGAAATTAAATGAATTTAAGGTGCAAGACAAGGTATTTAAATTTGACAAGAAAAGTAAATGACAAGGTATTTAAATGGTGGAAGAGCTAATTGTCACACTTAGCCAACAAAAAAGAAATGACTATCCTAATGACTATTTATAGGGGAGGATTAAGGAAGCTTCCTCCCCTCTTTCCTTTTCTCTTAATTGCAAGCTTAAGTCCCTCCTTTTATTAATCTTCATTAATTGCGCCATTAGTCCTTTTCTTCTAATCTTCTTTAAACTTGGACTTAAGGGACTTTTGGCTTCGGGATTTCTTTGAACTCGTCTTTAATTTCTTCAATAAAATAGACTTGAATTCTTCGGCTTTTGATAAACTTCCGTCTTTTGACTTTTTCTTCGATAAATCTTCAGAATTGGTCGTGGACTTCCGTTCTTTTTGCACTCTTGACTTCTCGACTTCGTCTTTCATCTTTTTCTTCAATAAAAGTCCGTAAATGCCCGTGAATGTCCTTGTTTTCACCACTTTTCACCTTTTCATCCTAAATCACAACAAAACACAAACCACGTATAATTCCGACATAAAAGACATAAAATACACGTTTTGGTCCGGTTATTATTGTAATTAAGTGGTAGAAAAGAAGGGTGTTTACACACCTATCAAATCCCCTACACTTGACCATTGCAATGTCCTCATGCAATGCATTAGTTACAAAGCAAGATTACATTTTTCATCATAATTAATCCACGTTGGCCTTTATTAAAGAGATAGAAAATTAAAGACATACAAAATAAAGAAATCAAAAGCATACCTTGGGTTTTGAAAATGTTATGAATAATCATCATCCTCAAGTTTTCACTTTCTCCAAACCAAGCTTAAAAATGAGATCATTGTTATTATAAGTTAGTAAACTAACACGAACTCATGTGGGCCAATTATTCACTTAGACTCCCTTATTCCTAGGGGTATCTCTTATATTTTATTGTTGTCTTGAATGATCACGAGGATGCATTGTTTGACTTATTTCGATAGTTATTTAGTCTGAAAATAAAGTGAACGATTTAATCAATAGTTAGCTAAAGGACCAAATCTTTTAAAACTGCTTCTCGGGACCTCATAAAGTTCATATCTTGGCATAACTCGCTTCGCGATTTGAGACCTTTCTCGGACCGATATTTTGCAGCGACTTCATACTTCAAATCTTGAGAGACGTTCATGAAATAATGGTCTTCTCTTCATAATTGGAATTTCTTCACTTGAACTTTTTGAGAGATTCATACTTGGACCACGACTTCTTCATTTTTCTCCAATCTTTATTTTGGATTTTGATATACAACGATCCGCCTCCTTTTATGACTTGGATCTATTTATCCTCATACCTTGTTAGGGTCTTTTCGGATACACTTCTCCATGACTTTTGGGGAGTTTTGCTTTACGTCGTGTGTCTCGATCCTTCATATTGATTTTTGATAAATGATTCTTCACATCACTTTGGATCTTTAGCAACAAAATATAGCCCTCATGCCTTGTTAGGGCCTTTTCGGACTCGCCAGTCTTCGCGTCCCGCTTCAATAAGTTATGCCTTGGCTATGAACACTAATCCATACCGAGCAACTTTTAAACGATCTGGGGCTAGAAGCTAAGTAACTTTTCAAATCGTACAACCTTATTTATTAGCAGATAAATTTATTTGCAAGCGATGGGAGAATAGGCTTATAATTAACTCACATAAATTCACGAAAGAATACTGAACTTATAATTGGCTGTATCATCTCTCGTTCTCCACAGTTTAAAATCTCAAGTAATGAGACTCGTGGATACTTAGCCTATTAAATCAAAGTTTTGGGTTTTCGAGTCGCCTATAGGATCTTGCAAATTCTTAGACTCTTTCAAGTTTAGAAATCGCATTTAAAAGTTCCCTTAATAAACGACTCTCTAGATCAATTATAGGAACTTGTGAAAAGTTCTTGTTCTTAACCCGTGAGAGTTAAGACTTTCGCGTTTTATAGCTCCCTATATAAAAGCCTAGCAAAACTTGACTTAAACACGTTAAGGATACTAGCTAGAGTAAACTCGGATTGAGTCAAAAGATTCACAACGTTTGAAAATTAAACCACTTATTAAACATTTATTCTAATGAGGAAAGAAAATAACTATACAAAGGGAAAAACTAATAGGCCAAAATAGATCAAAAAATTTGAAAAATGTCGAAAAATTGATTTTCCGGTTAAAATGAGGACAAATACAAGGAAAAGACCACTTAACTTCGATAGAAGTCCCCCCTACACTTAAGATAAACATTGTCCTCAATGTTTAAGCATGTGGGAGTAAACTCTCCTACACTTAGGACATTGTGCACGTTGTTTAAATCTCTCTAAGGAAAAGACAACTAAAGAGATTCCTATTTTAATATTGAGAAAATATAAAATAGTGAATCGAAAAGAGTTTAGGATAGAACCGGGAAGAAGTAGAACACGGAATCACGGGTCGTCAAGAATCATCAAGAGTGGATCATTGAAACTCGAATCCCTGATTAAGAAGTGAGGAGAGGAAATAGCAATCCAAAGGGTCCCCCTACACTTATGATAAAGAAAGCGAAAAGATAGATGCATGGGTTGCCTCCCAAGAAGCGCTTGGTCTTTGTTTACCGAGTCGTGAGCCTGACTCGACCTTGATCATCAACGGAAGAAATATGAAACATATCCACCAGGATCAAAGACATAGTTTTCATCGAGCAAATAACACAAGCTTAAGGTGAACAAGGCAAGCCAAAGAAGAGTAGGCAAGGTTCCCTTAAGCAGCGATGGAGCACGGTGGAAGCAAGGTTTAAGTGGTGTAAGCATGTCTTCAAAATTTCCAAAGATTTTTCCTTTTATTTCATCAGGTGGATACTGAGATGGCTTAAAGACTTCAATACCGGGGTTTTCCTTCAGGGGAAAATAGCACTCAGGCTCAGCCGAGTGTGAAGAAGATCCGCAAAGAAGCACAACCTCGTCCTCAGAAGGGGGACAAAGAGGTGTCAAATAATAAGTGCAACGGATTTTGGTGTCGACCGGTTTCTTCTCCTTGGACAGAATGCTCTTCAAATCCAAAGTAGGATCAAGGCGATAATCTTCAAAGTCATAAGGAGGAGCATCACTCTCATGAGGGAAGTATGTGTTGAGAAATTCAGAGAAATCTTCCTCAAATGAATAATCGTCCAAAGTAGGATCGAGTGATGGTGGAGGATCTTCATCATGTGAAGAATCGCTTGATAGAGTATCAGCCTCATCAAAATCATCGAAAGTGGGCAGCTCGGGATACTCAGAAGTACAATCAAAATCATCTGAATCTGAGCTAGAATCATCATCATCATAAGCATCGAAGATCGGTGGCGAATCATAAATGGTAGAAGGTTCCAAAGTGGAGCGAGAATCATCCACATTATCTTCAAAGAGTGGATTATCAGTGGAAGACTCGAATAGAGGATTGTCATAGACGGTAAAGTCATCGAGCACATTTATCATATTCACTGATTCTCGGCTTCCAAAGGATTTGCCTGTAAGCTTCCCCATTTTAAAAACTTTTGAATCATCCCCGACTCGTAAGATTAACTCACCTTCGGCCACATCTACTAAAGCTCGTCCGGTTCTCAAAAATGGCCGACCAAGTATTAAAGGAATACGAGGGTCCATTTCATAATCAACTACGACAAAATCGACCGGGAAAGTAAATGTCCCAACTTTGATAAACACGTCTTCGGCTATACCAACGGGGTAAGCGAGAGTGCGGTTTGCAAGTTCAAGAGTCATCTTTGTTGGAATGAGATCGGGTAATGATAGTGTTTTCTAAACACTCAGTGGCATCAAATTAATACTAGCCCCGAGATTAGCAAGGGCAGTAAATTCTTCAGTTTTGTTGAACACGCAAGGCAACACAAAACGACCGGGATCTCCAAGCTTCTCTGGAAGTTCTCTAAGAAGAACTGCATAGCAGTTTTCATTTAAGCGTGTGTTGGCGAGTTCAATCAGCTTCTCCTTCTTGCTAAGCAATTCCTTGAATGCTTTGACAAATTTCGGCATGTGGCAAAGTGCTTCAACAAGGCTAATGTTGATGGTCATTTTAGATAGCATATCCACATATTTTGATACTTGACAGTCATTCTTGGTTAGCTCGTTGGTCTTGCCTATGCGAGAAGGGTATGGGATTCTAGGTTGATAAGGGGAAGGTGAAGGTGTAGTTGGTGAAGGTTGTGATGTTGAAGGGTCCTTCCGAGATACATCGTCATGACGAGGCGGAGACGGTAATGGTGCACTACTACTAGGTGTAGGAGGAGTAGGGATACATGGTGGTGGAGGAGGTGTTGATGATGGTGGTGGGATAGGTGGATCGACAATGGTAATTCCACTACGCGTAGTTATAGCACTCACATTAGCTCGCGGATTAGTGACGGTGTTTGAAGGTAGAGAACCAGAAGAAGAAGGTTGATCTTTGGGCAAGAAACTAGCCAACAGATTCTTTAATTCAGTTGTTTGAGTGCTGAAGGAGGATTGAATATTATCACGAACTTCGGTTCTGATGTCATTTCCTTGCTTCAAAATATCTCCTTTCAAATTGACTATTTGGCTCTGTAGATTCTTGATTTGCTCACCTTGAGTTCTCATGATGGCGTCAACATCGGGATTAATGGGTGGGTGTTGTTGGGTGGGTGGTTGATAAGGGTTAGAAACTCTTGGTGGGATTTGGTTGCTTCTATTGTAGTTGTTGGCGGGGTTTTAGTTTTGAGGAGAAAAACCGGGTGAAAGGTACTTGTTGGATCGGTAACTCAACAGATTTCTATCCCCTTGTTGTCTAGCTTGGTAATTTTCCGGTGAATAATTACCATAAGCTACATACACATTTTCCGGATTTCCTTGTGTCGAAGGACAATCGGTGTATGAGTGAGGACCGCCACATGTTTCACAAGGATTAGCAACCGCTTTAACTTGTTGTTGTTGTTGGTTTGAAGCGAGAAGCATAATACTTTTGCTCATTTCGGCCATCATGCGGGTGAGTTCGGTCATCTCAGGGTTTGCTGAGGTAGAAGAAACATTGACTCTCGGGTTGTTCCTTGAAGAAGCAGAGGAATCCCAGTTCTTATGATGAGTAGTCATGTTGTCAATTAACTCTCTACACTCCTCGGTTCTCCTTTTAATGAATGTGCCACCGGCGGCTGCATTGATCGTATCACGATCTCGAAAAGTCAATCCGTTGTAGAAAGTATCGATTAAGGTCACAGGGAGCATGTTGTGGTTTGGACAACGGTCTATCAAGACATTATATCTCTCCCAAGCGTCAAAAAGAGATTCATCAGGGTCTTGCATGAAACCGCTGATCTGATTGCGAAGGCTTGTGACCATGGATGGTGGAAAGTAGCGCGATAGAAAGCGTTGAGTCATGTCATCCCAAGTGTGAATAGAATTCTTCGGGAGACGATCAAACCATTTCTCGGCATGATGCGATAAAGTATATGGAAAGAGTTGTAGGCGAAGTACATCCATTGTGGCCCCAGGCAACTTCATGCTTTGGGTGATTGTAATGAACTTGTCGAGGTGTTTGTTGGCATCATCATCAGGCAATCCTCTAAATGGGTTTATTTGTACTTGCTGAATCATGTGGTGCTTCAATGAAAACTCAGGAGCGTTGATTTGCATCGGCCCAATCGGTCCTCCTCGTCCAAACATTGTTGGTTGACAAAGTTCCTCCATGGTCCGAAGATCGGGCTGTGGAAGAGCATTGTTGTTATTATTATTATTGAGGTGCGGTGGAATGTTGTTGTTGTTAACACCTGCCATACTTAAATCTTCTTGAGGCTCGGGCTCTTGATAATTAGAAGATCTAGTACGCATAGACCTGAAAATGCAAAAGAAAAAGAAACCAAACGCAAAGACAATATATATACACAATAAAGATAAAATCTTTTTGGATTTTTGAAATTTTTAATTTTTATGGTTTTTTATCAATTTTAATTTTTATGATTTTTTGAATTTTTTAGGCAAGAAAAATAACGTTCACAAGTGAACGGATCCCAAAAAGCAACGTGTCTCTCACAGAAAACTGTTGATCTTAACGAAAAGAGCCAGCAGCGGCGCCATTTGATAACTAAGATTTTACCTAGTTAAAAATATATCGTTCTAGTGTTCTCTTCGAATTGAAAAACTTGTGTTTTCTATGTGTGACTCTATTGTTTTTGGTGGAACAAAGATGTGTCGTTGTAGAGTTTTAAAATAAAATGTGCAAAACAATTAAAGAAAAGATGCTCTTAAAGTAAATCTAAGTCTAATTAAAGTAAAGGTGCAGGTATTTAAAAGCGTGACTGAAATTAAAAGGCTCTAAAGTAAATGACGTAAACTTAAATCTATCTAAGGCAAACTTAAAGTGCGACTAGAACTAAGGCAAATAATCTTAAAGTGAAATTAAGTAAAAGGAAGGAAAAATAAAGCTTGAAAATAAAAATCAAAGACAAAAGCTAATAAGAACCTGAATACAGCTCATTCGGAATAAACCTTCGTTTGGAACAATCACTCGTCCGGAATGTCACCTTCGGTTGAAATGATTCTTCTTCGCTTGGAATATTACCAAAATCCTTGATCCGGAACTAATTGATCTGAATATGTCACTTATCCAAAACAATCCTTCGTTCGGAACTTTACTGATTCGGAACTTCTAAATTTTGCCTTGATTCAGAACTATTTGGTCACCCTTGATTTGGAAGTTTCCGAATGAACCTCCTTGATTCGGAAGTTTAAAACTTCCGAATGAACAAACACTGATCCGGAACTATCCCCTTGATTCGGAAGTTTATTTGGAACTTTTAAGTTCTGAATGAACAGCCCTTGGTTCGGAACTATGGTGACTTCCGAATGAAGCCCCTTCATTCGGAACTTTTGAAGTTCCGAATGAGTTTCCTTGATCCGGAACTTTTTAAGTTCCGAATGAAGTAAGTTGATCCGGAACTTTTTAGTTCCGAATGAACAGAGCTTGACTCGGAAGTTTCCCTTCGTCCAGAACTTTGAATGTTCCGGATGAACAGCTTGACTCGGAAGTTTTGCTTATCCCAAAATCTTCCGGATGAACCCTTGACTCGGAACTTTGGAGTTCCGAATGAGCACTTTTCCCTCCTACTTGGTTCGGAAGTATTCCTGGAAAGATCATAAACAAAACAAACTCCCCCGAAGAACAAGGGATTACAGATAAACACGATCTAACACAAAATTCAACCAAAATCAACACAAAGATTAATCTAAACAGTAACGAATCAACAGTAACATCAACAAACAATTAAAAACAAGAAATTTAACAACTTTAACCACAATAATCAACAATCACTTGGATCAAAATAAAAGCATAAGCATGAACATAAACATAAACACATAAATCAAAGATTAAGAAAGGTAGATAAGAGATTGACAAGATAAAGTAAAGATTGACAATAATTAAATGAAAACTTACTTGAAATTAAATGAATTTAAGGTGCAAGACAAGGTATTTAAATTTGACAAGAAAAGTAAATGACAAGGTATTTAAATGGTGGAAGAGCTAATTGTCACACTTAGCCAACAAAAAAGAAATGACTATCCTAATGACTATTTATAGGGGAGGATTAAGGAAGCTTCCTCCCCTCTTTCCTTTTCTCTTAATTGCAAGCTTAAGTCCCTCCTTTTATTAATCTTCATTAATTGCGTCATTAGTCCTTTTCTTCTAATCTTCTTTAAACTTGGACTTAAGGGACTTTTGGCTTCGGGATTTCTTTGAACTCGTCTTTAATTTCTTCAATAAAATAGACTTGAATTCTTCGGCTTTTGATAAACTTCCGTCTTTTGACTTTTTCTTCGATAAATCTTCAGAATTGGTCGTGGACTTCCGTTCTTTTTGCACTCTTGACTTCTCGACTTCGTCTTTCATCTTTTTCTTCAATAAAAGTCCGTAAATGCCCGTGAATGTCCTTGTTTTCACCACTTTTCACCTTTTCATCCTAAATCACAATAAAAACACAAACCACGCATAATTCCGACATAAAAGACATAAAATACACGTTTTGGTCCGGTTATTATTGTAATTAAGTGGTAGAAAAGATGGGTGTTTACACACCTATCAGACAACGATCAATCAAGACATTATATCGCTCCCAAGCATCAAAAAGAGATTCATCGGGATCTTGCATGAAACCGCTGATTTGATTGCGAAGGCTCGTGACCATGGATGGTGGAAAGTAGCGCGATAAAAAGCGTTGAGTCATGTCATCCCAAGTGTGCATAGAATTCTTCGGGAGACGATCAAACCATTTCTCGGCGTGATGTGATAAAGTATGTGGGAAGAGTTGTAGGAGAAGAACATCCATTGTGGCACCAGGCAACTTCATGCTTTGGGTTATTGTAATGAACTTGTCGAGGTGTTTGTTGGCATCATCATCAGGCAATCCACGAAATGGGTTAGTTTGCACTTGCTGAATCATGTGGTGCTTCAACGAAAACTCTGGAGCGTTGATTTGCATCGGCGCAATCGGTCCTCCTCGTCCAAACATGGTAGGTTGACAAAGTTCCTCCATTGTCCGAAGATCGGGCTTTGGAAGAACATTGTTGTTATTGTTGAGGTGCGGTGGATTATTGTTGTTGTTAACACGTGACGTACTTAAATCTTCTTGAGTCTCGGGCTCTTGATAATTAGAAGATCTAGTACGCATACACCTGAAAATGCAAAAGAAAAGGAAACCAAACACAAAGACAATATATATACACAAGAAAGATAAAATCTTTTTGGATTTTTGAAATTTTTAATTTTTATGGATTTTTATCAATTTTTAATTTTTGTGGTTTTTTATTTTATTTTTTTTTTTTTTGAAATTTTTATGCAAGAAAAATAACGCTCACAAGTGAACGGATCCCAAAAGGCAACGCGTCTCTCACAGAAAACCGTCAATCTTTACGAAAAGAGCCGGCAGCGGCGCCATTTAATACTAGGCTTTTGACACCCCGTATAAAAATTAAGTTCGTTGTGTTGGTCTAATCGAATTGATCCTGGTTAACTATGTGACTCTGCTGTTCTTTGGTGATAACAAAAGTGTTGTCGTTGTAGTATAATTAAAAGTGCGAGACGTAAAAGTAAATGACGTTAATTTAAATCTAATTCTAATTAAAACTTAAATTGTGCAATATTAAAAACTTTTGAAAAGTAAAATAATTAAATGACTAAAACTAAAAGCGTGACGAGAATTAAAATTAGACAAAGTATTAAAATGAAAACGTAAAAATTAAACAAGATAAAATATAAAAACCAACACCCAATCGGAATATATTCCGATCAGACTCACCTTGATCGGAATGTACCTCGTCGGAATCCACTTACCGTCTTGTCGGAATGTCGATCGGAAAACCCGATCGGAATATGTCACCTTTCAGATCGGAATAACCAAACAACCCCAGATCGGAATGTGTAGAACCAACTCAGATCGCAATGCGTCAGATCGCAATCCTGATCGGAATGAGCTATCGGAATAAAAAGGTGCAACCTGTCGGAATGTAGTCCAGATCGGAATGTTGCTTGGGAAAATAGGGCAGCACTTCGTTTTAGTGAAGCCTTAAGAGCCGTCGCAATCCCGATCGCAATGTGCGATCAGAATCTTGATCGGAATAAGGGGGTAATTCACTCTATCGCAATCCCGGATCGGAATGCAAACCTTAGTCCAAACCTGTCACGATCGGAATGTGGAGAATGCACCCGTCGCAATGTGTAGGAACCCTTACTTTCCGATGGAATGCAAATTCGTAATAAGCTCAAATCCAAATAAGCTAATTCTAATAAGCAGTAACAAAGAACTTGAATGAAATGGAAACAAAATGAGACAACAAGCTAAAAAGTTAAAATCTTTCAAAATTTAAAATACGAAACTTAATGAAATTAAAACTTAAAAAGTAAAACTTTTAAAAAAACTTTGAAATCAATTAAGCTAAATACCAAATAAGCACATAAGATTGACAAACTTATGGCTATTTCGTATGAAAACTTAAAAAGAAAAGAAAAGCCAAAACCTTTAATTAAATAAGCAAATGGATTAAGCAAAAACTTGCTTAATCCGAAATTGGAACCGAATCAAAAAGAAGAAGAGTAGAATGAGATTGATAAGAGTAAACTTGATCAAAGATAAATAAAGATTAAAGCAAGAAAATTGAAAACACTTACTTGGAAATTAAAGGATAATTAAAGTGCAAAACAAGTATTTAAAATGACAAGTAATTAAAGGTGCATAAAAAATAAAGGTGGAAGACTAATTGTCACCTTAGCCAACAAAACTAATGAAATGAAAATGAGGGGTATTTATAGGAGATTAGGGAGATGGTTAGAGGAAGCTTCCTCCCCTCCTTCCTTTCTTCTTAATTGCACCATTAAGTCCTTCCCTTCTTAATCTTTTGTTAATCTTGGACTTTAATGACTTATGGCTCGGGATTTCTTTAAACTCGTCTTTTAATTCTTCAATAAAATAGACTTGAGTGCCTCGGCTTTTGATAAACTTCCGTCTTTTGACTTTCTCTTCGATAAATCTTCAGAATTGGTCTTGGACTTCCGTTCTTTTTGCACTCTTGACTTCTTGACTTCGTCTTTCATCTTTTTCTTCAATAAAAGCCCGTAAATGCCCGTGTTTTCTCCACTTTTGCCTTTTTCGTCCTAAATCACAACAAAAACACAAACCACTCATAATTCCGACATAAAAGACATAAACACACGTTTTGGCTCGGTTATTATTGTAACTAAGTGGTAAAAAGGATGGGTGTTTTGACACCTATCAACAAGCTTATACAAGTTTATGGTTATTGGATTTTGTTCTATTTTCCTTATTTTCTTAGCAGGTACAATCTATCTCATTTGAAGATATATTGGATGGTGTGTGGGTTCTTATTAACCACAACCATCATCATTTCTCTACACAAGTACTCTCATAAGCCCATTTCCAAAGATCCAGCTTGTTTGGAGAAGGCGTCAGCTGGCCTTAGTACAACTTGGATGTAAGTTGTACAAGGTAAACAGGCTTGAACCCTCTAAATCTTAGCTAAAACCTTTGTTTCTTGTGTTGTATGTGATTATTGTGTTAATCTGTTTGATGCTAGTTTCTAGGCTTTCTCTTATGCATATTGTTCCTTGTTCTACATGATTTAGTATTTGGTTATCAGTATTGAACTGGTTTGATTATTTCTTGCTTGAAAAATCCATTTTCAGTAATTAAGGGGGTGTTTGGGATAGGTTTTTAAGGTGACTGGTTAACAACCATTTGTTTTCAAATCTGCTTAGACACACTTGCCTTGGTAGTGATAGAATGTTTACAACTTTATCTTTGCAGTAATTTAGGTTTTAAAACATTTGCTTGTTCTGTTTTGGCTAAAACCAGTGAGTTCACTTGTGTGCATTTCTTTAGTGTAATTTTGCTTTGAAAGTCTGTTAAGTGTTAGAATATAGGTCAAGTTAGGATTGTGATCAGCTTAAATATGATTTGGTGAGATTTTGATCAAGTATTTGGTAATTGAAATTCGTCCAATTGCACATTGCACCAGATTACTGTTCACAGAACCCTATAGCCCTATACATTGACTGATTGTGTGCCTTTTCTGTTTAGATTTGTGTTGCTTCTTTGTGGTTTTTATGATTAAACAGACTCCCTACACTCAACTGAGTGTAGGGGTGCCTTATTGTCCAAAAAATAAGCAAGCAATAAGCTTTCCTAAGCTTATTTTCCACCAGACCTTAAAATTACACTAACAGTGGGAACTAAGTTCCCCCTGCTAGCACATTTGTTACCACTGCCAAGCTACAAGACAAAACAAGTCAACATGTCATTGTCAGCTTTTACATTTTTTTGTCAATAGTGACTGAAAATAGGAATTAGACTTTGAAATTAGTTTCAATATTTTTCTTATTTAATTTTTGATATTTTAGTTTAATTTATTTTCATGTTACTATTCATTTACTATTTTTTAGATTTAATTGCTACTTTTAATTACTTTTAATATTTCTGTTTTTGTCTTTTAGTGGTAAAAAGTAATATTTTTCAGTTTTAAAATTTTTCTTATATTTAGAAAAATAGTTTAAGATTTTTAGTTTAAAAAGTTTTTACTGTTCACTTTTTAATTAATTTTTAGAATTAATTTAGTTTAATTAGGGTTTTAATATTAATCAGTTTTGTCTTTTAGTGAAAAATTTTACATTTTTCAAACTTTTTCAATTTTCTACTGTTCTTTAGTATAAATTAGGATTTTTAAAATTGTCAAATTATTTTTGCCATTATTTTATTATTTTTTATGATTATTTTAGTTTAAAAATAGTTTTTAGTGATTTAAAAATAGAAAAATAGTTTTTAAAATTTAGAAAAAATAGTTTTTAGTCTTTAAATAATATAAGTTAGTTATTAGTTCAATAAAATAATATTTTGGACATTTTGTTAATTATATTTAATTTTAGGGCTTTAATTAGCATTTAAAATTGAATATTTAATTAATAAAAGGTTTTAATATTTGTTGGATTTTTATTCTTATTTATATTATTTTAGACTTAGTTTAAGCTTTTAATTAATTTTTAGATTTAATTTTTAATTTTGTCGCGTTTTACGTAATTACTTCATCGTTTTACGTCAACGTCGTAGTTTAATCGTAATCGTAACTCGTCTTTACTTTTTCTCTTCTTAACCAAAAACGTCACTAATCCAAACTTGATTTTATATATTTGGTACATTAATCCACACACCTCCTTCGAGAACGAACTTGGAGTTTATTCGGTTTCGCGGTTTTCCTAAATCGTGCAACTTAATACTTGCCACGGTTATTTGCTTTTCCTAAAACAAGTGACTAAAAACAACAACTATCATTACATTATACGAGATGGTGAAAATTTGGATAAGATGAAAGAGAAAGGTGATGCATGTATTCTTTTGGGATATGCAACTCAGTCTAAGGGATATAGAGTGTACAACAAGCGAACAAAATTGATAGTCGAGACTATTCACATTCGATTTTATGAATTAAAGAAATGGCACTTGAACAAAACAGTTTAAGTCCCGATCCACAACGAAAAATGACTTCCATTCACAACCGCACGGAACTCGGAATTCAAGACCACAACAATGAACCGTCAAGTTCAACGCTGGTTCCAGAAAATGTTCCTAGAGCTGATATGACAGTCGACACGACAATTGAAGAGTTGGAAATGTTATATGGACCAATGTATGATGAATATTTCACGGGGGAGAAACAAGTTGTATCGAAGTCTTCCGCTGTCACTCATGATAAGAATGATGATACCGATCATCGTCAACAAAAGGATACAACTTCATCTACTTCAACACCGGTTGTTGTAGATTTACCTCCTCAGAATATCACTTCAACAATCGATCCTACAACATCCATAACTACTATCATTGCTCCAGAGAACACAAATCAAGCATACAATGCATTATCTGACGAAGACGAATTTATCAACCCATTCGGTACACCGGTACACGAAACTGGAGAGTCTTATACTCGCCATGTTAATCCGTCAAATATGCATACATTCTATCAACGACATCCTTCAACACATCATTTGACTAGAGATCATCCTTTGGTTCATGTAATTGGAAACCCTTCACAGCCCGTTCGTACAAGACGACATCTTCATACCGATGGTGATGTTTGTATGTTCGCACTCGACGTGAGTTCAGCTGAATCGAAAAACTTCAAAGAAGCCATGGCTGATCACGCTTGGATTGAATCGATGACGGATGAACATCAACAATTTGAAAGACTTAAATTCTGGGAACTTGTTGACAGACCATACGATGTAATACCATTAAATCTTCGATGGATCTGGAAAAACAAGATGGATGAAGAGAACACGATCATCAAGAATAAATCTAGGCTAGTGGCTAAAGGGTATGGACAGAAAGAGGGATTGATTTTGAAGAATCATTTGCACCAGTAGCTCGAATGGAAGCGGTCAGGATTTTTCTTGCTTATGTTGCACATTAGGGATTTATTGTCTATCAAATGGACGTAAAGACGACGTTTCTTAACAGTCCTTTGAAGGAAGAAGTGTATGTCACGCAGCCAGAAGGATTCGTCAATCATCATTATCCTGACAAGTTGTATCGTCTCCACAAAGCACTATATGGACTCAAGCAAGCTCCAAGGGCGTGGTACGACGAGCTCTTGAAATTTCTGGTCTCCAAAGGTTTCTCAAAAGGTTCCATTGATCTAACTTTGTTCACTTACAAATATGGGGATGACATTTTGCTTGTGCAGATTTATGTTGATGACATTGTTTTCGGGTCTACAAACCTAAAACTTTCAAAATGGTTTGAAAAAGTAATGCACAGCAGATTTGAAATGTCTATGATTGGCGAACTAAAATTCTTTCTAGGAATTCAAATTCACCAATCCCCAAGTGGTATCTTCATTAACCAAGCTAAGTATTGTCAAGAGATAATCAAAAAGCATGGTATGACCTCATGTGACCCCGTTGGGACACCATTATCAACCACATCCCTATATGCTGATTTGGAGGGATTACCCATAGATCAAACGAGATATCGTTCTTTGATCGGGTCCCTCATGTACTTTACAGCAAGCAGACCTGATATTCATCATGCTACATGCTATTGTGCATGATATCAAGCACGACCCACTAAAAAGCACCTCAAGGAGGTTAAACGGATCTTTAGGTACCTTAAGAATACCATTCACATGGGACTCTGGTATCCGAGGGAAACTGGTTTCTTTCTAACGGCCTATTCAGATTCTGATCATGCAGGGTGTCTTGATACACGTAAAAGTACTTCTGGTGGTGCACAATTTCTAGGTCAAGATAAGCTTGTGGGATGGTCTTCCAAGAAGCAGGATTGCAAGTCACTTTCATCAGCCGAAGCGGATTATGTGTCTCTATCTGCGTGTTGTGCTCAAGTTCTTGGTTTAAAAATGCGCGCATCATTGCGCAAATTGCACGCATCATTGCGTTGCTTTTAGGAATTCGCATCAAGGTGCCTGATGCTAGGCCATCCCAAAATGCGCTCGCATTAGATCGCAACTTGTCGCATTTTTGTAATGCTAGCAACAGTCGCAATTGTCGCAATATGGTTTTTATGTAATTTTGTAAAATAATAAACCATTTGGAAGAAGCTAGAGTATTATAATAGACTTTCAAAAATAGAATTTGTCTAAAAATGTCCAAAACAAACATAACACGAACATCCAAAATACGCTTTATTCATGATTATGCACCATTAACATTATAAGAAATCTCGAAAACAATCATTTTATTGTCTCTTCATGTTGTGTAAGATGTTATATTTTTATTTGATCATGCATAATCATATATGTTAAATAATAAAGCTAGGAATCATATTGGGATTCAAATTTGACAAATAATTTCTGTTTTGACTTTTTTTTATTGATTTAATTATGAATGAATTAAGATTTATTAGCTACTTGTATAACTTATAAGTATACCTTCAGTACATTATAATATTATTTCATCGTGTATATATAGGACGAACTCTAATCATTCACAGCTTCACGTTCAACCACATCCAGTGGTAACAATAACAAGGATCATGTAGAATCTATGGAATTCAAAATCCAAAATTCAAAATAAATGTGTTCGTGTTGTTCGATAGTAACTAACGGAGGAAGTCTCGTTCAAAAAGAATTTAGTTAGAGTCTATAATGTTGTTTCTAAGTATTTTTTGTCATGACTTAGTGACTTATTCGTATTAGAAGTAGAGTATTTGCCTATTTTACATATCTTAGTGGCTTATTTGTAAATTTATTGCATTCACTTGCTACTTTGTTTAAATTACTACATAGAAATACATGTTTCAATTTGTCTTAATACAAAACGCATTGCGTCCAAATTGCGCTCGCATTCGCAACACGCATCACGCATCGGTCTTTTTTAACTTTAACGCATCAGATCGCTAAACGCAATCTTAAACCAAGCTCAAGTTCTTTGGATGAGAACACAACTCACGGATTGTGGCTTCCACTTTGATAAAGTACCTATGTACTGTGACTCAAAGTCGGCCATAGCCATCTCCTGCAATCCGGTACAACATTCCCGCACGAAGCACATTGATGTCAGATATCACTTTATAAAGGAACAAGTTGAAAGAGGTATTGTTGAATTATACTTTGTTGGAACTGATTACCAATTAGCTGACTTGTTTACAAAAGCTCTTTCGAAAGAGAGGTTTACGTATCTCGTTAGGCAAATTGGTATAAGATGTTTGACTCCAGCAGAACTGGAGATTCTGGAAAAGAAGCCTGCTTGATTCATCTATCAAACATCTACTTGTAAATATTCATGAAAAAGAAAAATATAAAATTAAATTTTTTTTTTATAATCCAAAAATATTCTTCTCGACATGTCTTTCAGTATCGATAATATGGACGCACCTAGAAATGTCGCTCAATAACAACACGGGTGTGTATATAAAGCTCGAATGAAAGTTGTAAATATTTTCAAAACATGTCATTTCTTCTTTTAATAAAGGAAATTGTCTATTTTGGACAATATTTCCAAACAACGGGTAGAGCAATCTATCACGGGTTGAGCTTGTCACAAAACATTCAACATTTTGATCTCAACACAATGGCTTGTAATCACTTTCAGATTGCAACCCGGAACTATATTCACGGGGGAGTGTACGATTTTGTGCCCTTACCCTTAGTAAAAGAAGTTAAATCTTCTTACACTTGAGTGGATTCGTCAAGACATTCAAAGTCTATGAACTCAAGTTTATGCTTTAGAAAAACCTCTTCGCCAAAAAGAAATAGGATTTTTCAAAAAGCGTTGAACACAATTTTTTTCAAGAATTTTTAATGATTATTCAAAATCTTTCAAAAACTGTGTGTTCAACAACTCCTATCCTCAAAAGTTTAATGTGGATCAAATCCTCGTAATGACAATTCCATTGGATCAATTTTTGAGGGGGAGCATTTTAACTTCATGCAAAAGATTAACACATCCTTCTCCCAGAGATTTTCAAGACTATTTTGCAAAATATATTTTAATCAAATTTGGTATCTCTAATATCAAAAGATTTTATATATTAGAGATAGGAAGAAAATGTGATTCAAATGTGATGTAAAGACTCAAGCACTCATGGTTACGATCAAATACCCACAACATCTATAATTCACAACGTTATTGGTGTCAAAAGGGTGGTTAGGTTTAAGTCCTAGGATCCAACCAGAACCGGAGGGATCTTCCCAGGGACAATCCAATATATTATTAGAAGTCCTTAGGAAATATGGAGTAGAATGTGAACGTAGCTGAATGCCGACTAAGTATTAATGCTAGCACCGGAACAATCACAACAAGGTGTTAGTAATGATGTCTTGGTAAGCATTGAAGGGGTTGAAGAATGAAAAAGAAATGTAAGGATAAAGGGTCTAAAGAAAGAAGCCCTCCATACAACTTAGGCAGAAACCGGGTCAACTCATCATGAAGACAAACTCGTCATGGATCCAGTGATGTGAAGCACAACCCTTTCCTAGCTACTCAGGCTTCTCTCAAAAGATGTTTGTTTTATTGTCATGGAGATCACCACGACTTCTATTGACTTTCTCACTCCGAGATAGTGGATATTAAATAGGTGGCATCTGCTCCAGCCTCTGACCACTAAAAGTGCACAAATCGAGTCTAGAGCCAAGAGATCAATCAAATCTCGTTAGGACACACGGATGAAGATCAAGAGAGTCCTACGCTATATCCTTGCGATATTGCTAGAACACCCAGAGTGATACTACTTAGTATTCACAGTGATGAGTGGAAATCCTTCCAGTGTTAACATCAAACAGCACTACGGTAGGTCATATGCAAGATTCTTTATGAATTGAACATATGAAAAACTAAAAAGAAACAGTGGTTTGATTCTTAATTGATTCAAACTCATTTCAGGTTTCTACGCAATATCTTTATGGTCTTGCCAGAACATTCAGAGTGATATTCATTAATATTCACAGTGACGAATGGAAATCCTTCTAGCGTCAACATCAAACAGTGCTACGGTAGGTAACTTGTGAGATTCTTATAAATCAAACTTGTGTTAACTAGAAAGCAACAATGGTAAGATTCTTAATGAATCAAACTTGTTCCAGGAAGTTGAATTGACGACTTTAATCAAGCGGATATTTATCCAATTGATTCACTCTTTATGTTCGCAGTCTTGCTTTGAGACGGTCGAGTAAACAGAACGGCTAGTACAGCCGCGAAACCCTGTCAAGGAGATTCTTGATTGAATCTACCTAATCACAGGTACGGTATTTAATATCGTATAACGGTCTTCACCGACCGGAGGTAAAACGCTACCGATTTAGGACGAATGTCAAAGCCATTCAGTCCGTGTCTATGTTTTGTCTCGAGAAGGTGGCATCATGGTGTACTCAGCAAAGTCAAAGATTCAAAAACCACATATTCATGCCCAAAGACTTATTCAACAATTAATAGTGTGAACATGTGGATAAAGACACAAGATCGCAAGATGGCAAAGACAAGTCAAGAATTATTTGAAGATCTCAAGATAAAAGACGAAGTTGAAAGACAATGACAAAGGCTCAAAGATCACAGCATGAAGGAACAAAACTACTGTTACACATTCAAGACTCATTTATGACGAAATTCAAAAATCTCCTTTGGAATCCAAATATCGAAGAGGAATGACCTCACATTGGGTGAGATTGTTAGCCTCAAAATATTGAGTCAAACAAGAATGTTCGGTTATATGTTTCTATTGTAATATTTATTAGAACGTTGTAATAGTTAGTTAAATAGTCGTGGTTCACGGGCTTGGATTTAAGCTACTTAAAGCCCAAAAGACAAGCCCGGTCCAAACAATATAGCCCATTATGATTACATGTAAGCCCGACTATATAAGGCCCTTCCTAGCATGTTAGGAAGGGTGGATGATCATTAGTACTCTCATTATTCTAATCTAATATTCACCAAGTTAATCATCTCCTTCTCTCTACTTTATCTCACTACTTTCTCTCTCTAGGAATCCATCTCTTTTCATCTATTTTCTATCATTAATCATTATAATAATATGGGACAACAAAAAGTGAATGGAAACATGAATATTAGTTTACCTTTGTAAACATATCTCGTGACCAGCCACATCTATAGGAACTTGTTGAGCAGCCATGGATGATTCTAATGTGTCTGAGCTCTACCATGAGCAGGCTTGGAGAACTTCTATTTCCCTTGATAAATTGATGCTTAGAGCAACAAGAGATGTTGTAAAAGCTCAATGGGAACCTCGATTGGATTAAGAAATCAATTAACTGTTTTTGGAATCTCTGTTATGGAAACTGCAAATATCCTATCAAACAAAACTAAAGGTTATAATTTTCATTTGATACATATTGCATTAACTTTCATTCGAGTTAAGAAACTAGTATGCAAGGATATAGAGAAATGCATTGTTAATAGAAGGGGCAAAAGGTACCTCTTCGCATAGGTCTCCCTTTCATGACCCAAGTCAGATCGAAAGTCATCGATCCCATTCTCTTGCTTTATTCATTAGAGGAAAGCAATTAAAGATACACATATGTTTCCCTAATATGGTCTTCATGCAACCTCTAAAATGTATTTAACCACAGATTTTGTTAAACATATATAAGTGATTGATGTGTCGTGGAATGTATATTAATTAGATACGTTATAGGGTAAACTTAGAAAATTACCTTTAGGAAAAAGTAATAGACTAAATTCACCAAAGACGGATTTAATTAAACACGTTGATGAACCAAGTTCGTTGTACACGAAGATCGAGTGAATTTGAGACGTTTTGTTTCGATTTGGACAATTGATTCAAATGGGTTATCGGTTTTTAAACTAAAATTACTCCTACACTTTTTCGATTAAATAAATCCTAAGTGCATGAATTGTTCCCCATTATTTAATCTAAAGACAATTATTTAAAATTAAAGCTATTTAAAAATTTAAACTATTTAGAAATCTATTTAAAATAAACTATTTAAATAAAATAACTTTTACACTATTTAAAAATCTATTTATGAAACTATATTATTTAAAATCTAACTTAATTAAAATCTAATTTTAAAAAAACTAATTTTTAATAACTAATTAAATTTCTAAAAATTTAATAAAACATTTTTTATATTTTTTTATATTTTTTTATATTTTTATTTATTTATTTTTAAACTTTATAAAAGAAAATTTGAACAACTGTCGATTTACTTTATAAAATGAAAAACTAAGTATTAAAATGAAACTAAAAACTGACAATAACAATTACAGTAACCATATTAAGTAGAAAGACTGAAATAAACTCAAAAGATGAGCTACATGAGATGGTGAGTTTTTTTGGCCCATGACCAGGAGGTCATGGGTTCGAATCCCTTTGGGGACTTTTTGGTTGATTATTTTTTTTAACAACTGAAATCAAAAGTAAAAGTCACAAGAGTGACATTAGGTGATATTATTTTGGTTTTGATTATTTTGAGCTCAGTGATATTTATCACAGCAACCCAAATTACTTGTTTGGTCTGCACAATAGCCGATCAAAACAAGTTGGCATAAAACAAAGCAAAAATAACTCAGATAAACCAAAAGATATCACAGATGAATCAAACTCAGCCAAACAGTCAAATTTCAAAACCGATATAATCAAAAACTCAGTACACTCATGGATACAAATCAAAGCATTCCTAAATCAAAACTAACTATATCTATCCAACAAATGAAACTGATGCAAAAACTTCTAATTTAGCTAACTTAATAAAAAAACTGAAACCTCTAAATACTCAGCAGATAAATCAGCTAGATCAAAATACAGCTCTCACTCGAATTAGTTAACTCTACAACAACATAATCAAATCAGTAAACTCTAATCATCCATACAACCCAATATTCTTCATGATTAATCAATCACTCAAATACCTTATCATAGCAGACTAATGTTCAATTCATAATAATAATCTCATAAAGTAGATTTGTTATAATTTACCAAAGAAACAATCGACTGTTAACAATTATAATGAAAAATGACAACAGGTACAATCCTAAAATGAAACATGATTCTACACATTTCAACATTCCACTTAAGCAGACAGTAACAACTAATTCAAACAAACAGAACAAAAATATTGCGAGTATATTGATAGGTGTGAAAACACCCATCTTTTCTACCACTTAATTACATTAAAACGGGACCTAAACGTATATTTTATGTCGTAAATGGCGGAATTATGCGTAGTTTGTGTTTTTATTGTGTTTCAGGGTCGAGAAGGTGAAAATTGGAGAAAACACGGCTTTCACGGGCTTTTATTGAAGAAAAAGACAAAAGACGAAGTCGAAAGATCAAAAGTGGAAAAAGAACGGAAGTCCAAGACCAATTCTGAAGATTTATCGAAGAAAAAGTCCAAATACGAAAGTTTAATAAAGTCGAAGAACTCAGGTCTAATTTATGAAGAAAATTACAAGACGAGTTCATAGAAATCCCGAGACGAAGTCTTAAAAGTCGAAGAATTTAAGAAGACTGAAAGACCGAGGACCAAGAAAGAAAGAAAGAGGAAGCCACCAACCACTCCCCTCTCCTATAAAGACCACCCTCACAACATGTGAGAGAGTTAGTTAGTTTTAGTTTTAGTTTTAGGATTAGATTAGGAGTAGGTAGTTTCTCTCTCTAAACTTATGCTTTCTCTCTCTAGATTAATTTGTGTTTAAGTTTTGTTATTGAATCTTTACTTTTTAATCAAGCTTTTAATTCCTCATCTTCATCCTTTCTAGTTTGATTTGTTCTTATTCATCATTGTTCATGTTCTTAAGTTTTTTTTTATGATTTTGATCAAGTGGTTTTTGATTGATTTGGTTATGTTTGTTAGTTTTGATGATTTGTTTCGATTGATTATTGTTTGTTGATGCTTATTGGTTGTTTTGGTTTAATCTTTCGTTTTATTTTGATTAGATTATGGATGAAATCGTGTTACTGTATATTCCCCTGTTCTTCGGGTTTGTGGTTTCTGTATCTTATCATTCCCAGGTAGCTTCATCCGGAAGTTTGAAGTTCCGAATGAAGCAAGCTTCATCCGGAAGTATTAAAGTTCCGAGTGAGCAACCTTCATCCGGAAGTATTAAAGTTCCGAGTGAGCAACCTTCATCCGGAAGTATTAGAGTTCCGTGTGAGCAACCTTCATCTGGAAGTCCTAGAGTTCCGAATGAAGCAACCTTCATCCGGAAGTCAAAAGTTCCGAATGAAGCAAGCTTCATCCGGAAGTCAAAAGTTCCGAATGAAGGAAGCTTCATCCGGAAGTTTTAAACTTCCGAATGAAGGTTTCTGTCTAATTTTCTTTGTGGTTTTTCTGTTTAAGTATTTTTGTCTTCTATATTCAAGCTTTATTTTTCCCGCCTTTTTCTTTATTTGAATTTTTATTTTTGCTTTACTTTTAGTTTAAGTTTTAATTTGCATCATTTACTTTTTGTTAAGTTTTAATTTTACGTTATTCCATTTCTCATCATTTACTTTTAAAGTTTTAAATATTGCACCGTTTATATTTTAACTTGTTTTAGTATTAGTTTCTCATCATTTATTATTCAGTCTTGCTCATTTATTTTTCAAAACCAAAAATATTTGTTTCACCAAGAACAACTAATCTCACACAATTAACCGGAAATCAAGTCGATTAGATACCAAGAAAACGAACTTTCAACGAGTAAAAAACTTATATTAAAATGGCGCCGCTGCCGGCTCTTTTCGTGAAGATCGAAGGTTTTTTATGAGTGACGCGTTGGATTTTGGGATCCGTTCACTTGTGAACGTTATTTTTCGTGTCCAACAATTTTCAAAAATCCAAAAACATTTGAAAAATTATAAAAAGCATTTCTTTTTCAAAGTTTTGCACCAAAAATATTCTTCTTGCTTATCTATCTTTCTTTATGGATTTTTATGTCCATTGCGTCCTGTGTGGGAAACAATTATCTGGGAACAACTCTTGTCAATGGTGTACATGTGAGCGGTGCGGAAACGATATCGACTACACACAATCCGGATTTTGTCCTTTGTGCAACTCGACTAATTCGTACTTTTTGAACCTACCTCCTGTTCCCCCGTGCATCTATTGTGGAAGCGATTCTCATTGGCATGTTTCGTGCCCGGTTCGATACCCGTATGGTCACGGGCAAGAACCGGGGTACAATTATGACAATGATAATAGCTATCCACAAGACGCACTTGATTTTTCTCCATACCCGGTTTGCAACAACTGTGGGGGTCCTCACGATACCTATTATTGTCAACCACTGAATTGTTATGAGCCAAATCCGTGTCCTCAGTTTTCTTCACCTATGGATTATTATGAACCAAACCCGGTTTCTAATTATTCCCAACCGATGAACAACTATGAGCCACAACCTTGCTATAATTCAGGTTTTCAACACTTTGAGCCCCCACATCACACCCTCAATCATCAATCCTCTCAGCAAATTAATCTTGACCCACAACTCACCCCCTTGAATGAAGAAACACACTCCATTGTTTTGCAACTTCAAGAGGTCGTTGTTTTGCTTAAAGAACTTAGGGACGAGGAAAAGCGACTGCAACAAGAGCAAGTATCTAATCTTAGTGATTATACCCCTCCGCTTGTGCGTCAATACTATTATGATGATGATGACGATGATGCTGTATGCACTTTCAACTCATCTTCTGAAGTTGCTGCTCCTACTCTCGATGTTCCTACTGCGTCTAAGGATCTAGATTCGTTGCATGAGCTTAGTGCTGTTGGTCTCGACAAAGTATTGGATGATGAGGTTTGTGACTTACCTGCTATGGAGCCTGAGGACGACGTTGCTCTTATAGACGAGGTCGATCCTAGTGATAACGATTCTTCTCTCTGCTATGAGAATTTCACTTTTGAAATTTCTCAATCTCCACCTGGAAATGCAGACGATGACGATTTATTCTCTCCGGTTTACGAGCAGTTCACCGATGAACATGATCTTGTGGATGAGGTGGAAGACGTGCTTCTTCGCGATGGATTACGGAAAGTACACCTTCTTATTGCTCAAATCGAAGCGTTGACTTCTCCTTCTCTTTCCAAGTCTTTACCTCCATCTATTCCTCCCGTTGAAGATAATGACCCATTGCTGGAAGAAATCGATATCCACTCCATTCCTCCAGGTATTGATGACTCTGACACGGAGGGGGACATTATTTTTGATTATTTGCTGCAGGAAAGTATTGACCCAAGTCCCCCTCCCGAGCACCTTCCATCCTCCCTTTTAGCCACTATCACGGAGGATGAGTGCTTGGACCCGGGAGGTGACATTGATTATGCTATGATTGATAACAATACGGCTTTGCCATTTACTTAGCATCCATTGTCTTTGGGGGAGGACAATGTGCTTACTATACCCAACCCACCTCACGTGGATCTTGAATTTACATACTATACGTATGTTGAAAGGACCTTTCTCCCTTTCAAGACTTATCCCCCCCGCCTCTCCTTTATTAATGTCCTCCGGGAACGAGGACAAGGTCTTTGATCCTGGTATCACATTCGAGGCTTCCCCATGGACCATTTAATTCGGGGACGAGTCAGGCTCGTGACTCGGTCAACAAAAACAAGCGCTTTTGGGGAGGCAACCCACTTATCTATCTTATTTCACCATAAGTGTAGGGGGGGACCCTCGTTGGTGTTTCTTGTTCTCTTTCTTATCATGTGCAGGGATTAGAGCTTCAAAGACACACTCTTGATGACTTTTGACGAACCGTGATTCCGTGTTCCCTTCTTCCCGGTTCTATCCTAAACTCTTTTCGATTCACTATTTTATATTTCTCAATATTAAAATAGGAATCTCTTTAGTTGTCTTTTCCTTAACGAGATTTAAACAAAGTGCACAATGTCCTAAGTGTAGGGGAGTTTACTCCCACATGCTTAAACATTGAGGACAATGTTTATATTAAGTGTAGGGGGGACTTCTATCGAAGTTAAGTGGCCTTTTCCTTGTATTTGTCCTCATTTTAACCGGAAAATCAATTTTTCGACATTTTTCAAAATTTTTAATCTATTTTGGCCTAGTTGTAGTTCCCATTATTTTTGCTATTTTTCTCTTATTGTAATAAAATGGTTTTAGCAAGTTTATATATCTTAGATATATTAGGCCCGTTGTGAAAATTTTGACTCAACCCGAGTTTACTTATCCAAGTTCACTCTAGCTAGTATCCTTAACCATGTAGACCTTAATTGGTTTATTAGGCTAAGCATCCACGAGTCTCATTCCTTGAGATTTTAAATTGTGGAGAACGAGAAATGATAGAGTTGGTTACAAGTTTGGTATTCTCTCATTAACTTATGTGAGTTAATTATGATCTTTTTCTCCCATCACTTGCTAATAATTTATCTGCAATAAGTAAGGTCGTACGATTTGAAAAGTTACTTAGCTTCTAGCCCAAGATCGTTTAAAAGTTGCTCGGTAATGATAAGAGTTCATAGCCAAGGCATAACTTATGAAGCGGGGCGCGAAGATTGGCGAGTCCGAAAAGGCCCTAACAAGGCATGAGGATTCAATTTTATTGCTGAAGATCCAAAGTGATGTGTAAAGCATTATTCCCAAAGTCATTATGAAGGATCAAGACTCACGACGAAAAGCAATCAACTCCCATAAAGATGATGGAGAAGTCTATCCGAAAAGAACCTAACAAGGTATGAGGATAAATAGATCCAAGTCCGAAAAGGAGGCGGATCGTTGTATCTCAAAATCCCAAATAGAGATTGAAGAAATAATCATGAAGTCGTGGTCAACAAAGTTGGAGTACCTCTCAAAAGTCTCCAAGTGAAGAAACTCTATGAACGATGAGAAGACCATTATCTCAAGCACGTCTCTCAAGATATAAAGTATGAAGTACATGCCAAATATCGGCCCGAGAAAGGTCTCAAATCGTGAACCAAGTTATGCCGAGATATGAACTTTTTGATATCCTGAGAAGAAGTTTTAAGAGATTTTGTCCTTTAAGCTAACTATTGATCAAATCGTCCTACTTTGCTTTCAGCTTAAATAAATTATCGAAATAAGTCAACAATGCATCCTCGTGATCATTCAAGACAAAAATAAAATATAAGAGATACCCATAGGAATAAGGGAGTTTAAGTGATTAATTGAACCAAATGAGTAAATGTTTGTTATGCTAACTTGTACTAACAATGATCTTGTTTTTAAGCTTGGCATGGGGAACGTGAAACTTGAGGGTGATAAACATTCATGACACACAAGCCCTAATGTAAGTCTTAGATTTCTTTACATGTTTCTTCCTTGTTGCATCTTGTTATTTTCTATCTTTTCTTTAGTTGTTTAATAAAGGCCAAGGTAGGTTGATTATGATGGAAAGTGTAAACCTTGCTTTATCACTAAGCATTGCATGAGGGCATTGCAATGGTTAAGTGTAGGGGATTTGATAGGTGTGAAAACACCCATCTTTTCTACTACTTAATTACATTAAAACGGGACCTAAACGTATATTTTATGTCGTAAATGGCGGAATTATGCGTGGTTTGTGTTTGTATTGTGTTTCAGGGTCGAGAAGGTGAAAATTGGAGAAAACACGGCTTTCACGGGCTTTTATTGAAGAAAAAGACAAAAGACGAAGTCGAAAGATCAAAAGTGGAAAAAGAACGGAAGTCCAAGACCAATTCTGAAGATTTATCGAAGAAAAAGTCCAAAGACGAAAGTTTAATAAAGTCGAAGAACTCAGGTCTAATTTATGAAGAAAATTACAAGACGAGTTCATAGAAATCCCGAGACGAAGTCTTAAAAGTCAAAGAATTTAAGAAGACTGAAAGACCGAGGACCAAGAAAGAAAGAAAGAGGAAGCCACCAACCACTCCCCTATCCTATAAAGACCACCCTCACAACATGTGAGAGAGTTAGTTAGTTTTAGTTTTAGTTTTAGGATTAGATTAGGAGTAGGTAGTTTCTCTCTCTAAACTTATGCTTTCTCTCTCTAGATTAATTTGTGTTTAAGTTTTGTTATTGAATCTTTACTTTTTAATCAAGCTTTTAATTCCTCATCTTCATCCTTTCTAGTTTGATTTGTTCTTATTCATCATTGTTCATGTTCTTGAGTTTTTTTTATGATTTTGATCAAGTGGGTTTTGATTGATTTGGTTATGTTTGTTAGTTTTGATGATTTGTTTCGATTGATTATTGTTTGTTGATGCTTATTGGTTGTTTTAGTTTAATCTTTCGTTTGATTTTGATTAATTTGTGGATGAAATCGTGTTACTGTATATTCCCCTGTTCTTCGGGTATGTGGTTTCTATATCTTATCATTCCCAGGTAGCTTCATCCGGAAGTTTGAAGTTCCGAATGAAGCAAGCTTCATCCGGAAGTATTAAAGTTCCGAGTGAGCAACCTTCATCCGGAAGTATTAAAGTTCCGAGTGAGCAACCTTCATCCGGAAGTATTAGAGTTCCGAGTGAGCAGCCTTCATCCGGAAGTCCTAGAGTTCCGAATGAAGCAACCTTCATCCGGAAGTCAAAAGTTCCGAATGAAGCAAGCTTCATCCGGAAGTCAAAAGTTCCGAATGAAGGAAGCTTCATCCGGAAGTTTTAAACTTCCGAATGAAGGTTTCTGTCTAATTTTCTTAGTGGTTTTTCTGTTTAAGTATTTTTGTCTTTTATATTCAAGCTTTATTTTTCCCGCCTTTTTCTTTATTTGAATTTTTATTTTTGCTTTACTTTTAGTTTAAGTTTTAATTTGCATCATTTACTTTTTGTTAAGTTTTAATTTTACGTTATTCCATTTCTCGTCATTTACTTTTAAAGTTTTAAATATTGCACCGTTTACATTTTAACTTGTTTTAGTATTAGTTTCTCATCATTTATTATTCAGTCTTGCTCATTTATTTTTCAAAACCAAAAATATTTGTTTCACCAAGAACAACTAATCTCACACAATTAACCGGAAATCAATTCGATTAGATACCAAGAAAACGAACTTTCAACGAGTAAAAAACTTATATTATATATAAACATATCATATTATCAGATTACATAAAAGAAAAGTGAGCTTACCCTTTTAGATGACCTTTGATGTGAAGGTAGGCATTGAGCCTCCTTATGTTCAAATTCATTCAACACCAAACTACCTAATCACCATCACGAACTCACGAACCACCATATTGCACAAATATAACTCGAAACCACCACTAAATCACGAACCATGTATGGATCCAGCTGATTAATATTATAATTTTTGATTTATCAGTGGATAAACCGAATTCCCAAATTTAGCTCACGTAATCCTTATAAAGCTATTAAAGAGCTCATAAGGTAACGTTTTGTATATTAAGACAAATTAGTAGAATAAAAACTTTGCTAAAACTTAACTCGAAAGCAAAAAGTAAATAACACAGGATTTAAGCCAAAACAAAATTAACTTTATTCATTAAACTGAGAATCATTACAAAACATTATTTAAAAACTTCTACAACTAATTTGACATTATAACTCTAACTAAAAAGGGATGAAAATAATACAAGAATGAGGGGGTATTTATAGCTGGCGTGAGGCGAGGGGTGGTTGATGAAGAACGATTTTGAGCCTTTGATGAAGCATCTCTCCTTTCTCTTTCCTGTAAGTTTTGATCCAACGGTTGATAGATGCTCTTGATCACACGGATCGCCAAGTTGTACAAGGGGTGTGCTTCTTGTGCTTCTTGATTGCTGACTTGTCATTCTCTTATTGGGCAAGTGGAGATGGGTGATGTGTCTCACCCAATCAGGGAGGGGTAAAGGGCCACGTCACTGCTGGTTACTCCATCTTCTTGATCCGAAAAAACGGGGAAATAATTCCCCATGCGTGTATGTACACGCGCTTTAATAAATAAAGCCCCAATTTTTGGTTTGTATTTTAGGGTCTGGTAACAGTGATCTCTGGTTATTATTTGAGATGTGAGAGAGATGGGTTTAGCATAGGGTGTATCGAAAAGGTGTGGTGAGTGAATAAATGTTGACCAAAGATAAGTTAAAATATTTTCACTTTATACAAATTCAAGCGTCCATTTACATTTGTTAACCTAATAGGCTTCTTGAAAGCCCAAAATCGAATACTCCTTCCCATCTCAAATGGACTTGGGCTTGGGCCATTGGTTATAAATACTCCATTCGTTTCTATTCTTTTGGGCCTTACATTTGGGCTTCTTCAAAATACTTAATCCAAATTAACCATTTTAATGGGCTTCTAGGCCCATTAAGTAAATGTGGGACCCACTTGACTTGAACTCTTGATAAACTTGAATCTGTAGATAAAATGACTTTATTTTTTACCTTTTGATAAAATCTTCAAATCCCGTGTCGGTTTTTGCCGGTTTTCGCGAACTTCGGTACCTACACACATTAAATTTGATACATTTTAAGCATTTATTCATTGTTTATAGATACAAATGATATGAGTAATTTAGCTCATATCAGTTATCAACCTGCAGAGACTTACAAGATGAAATAATTGATTAATAAAATTTTAATAATTGATGTTTTCCCAAATAATATGATGATAGATTAAGAAATGAGATAGAAAAGATATGAATTTTATAGAGAGAAAGTAGTGAGATAAAGTAGAGAGAAGGAGATGATTAACTTGGTGAATATTAGATTAGAATAATGAGAGTTACTAATGATCATCCACCCTTCCTAACATGCTAGGAAGGGCCTTATATAGTCGGGCTTACATGTAACCATAATGGGCTATATTGTTTGGACCGGGCATGTCTTTTGGGCTTTAAGTAGCTTAAATCCAAGCCCGTGCACCACGACTATTTAACTAACTATTACAACGTTCTAATAAATGTTACAATAATAAACTATGACCGAGCATTCTTGTTTGACTCAATATTTTGAGGCTAACAATCTCCCCCAATGTGAGGTCATTCTACTTCGATATTTGGAGATCAATGGAGATTACGAATCCCGTCATAAATGAGTCTTGAACGTGTAATAGTAGTGTTGTTCCTTCATGTTGTAATCTTTGAGCCTTTGTCGTTGTCTTTCGACTTTGTCTTTTATCTTGAGATCTTCAAATCATTCTTGACTTGTCTTTGCCATCTTGCGATCTTGTGTCTTTATCCACATGCTCACACTATTAATTTTTGAATAAGTCTTTAGGCATGAATATGTGGTTTTGAATCTTTGACTTTGCTGAGTACACCGTGACGCCACCTTCTTGAGACAAAACATAGACAAGGACTGAATGGCTTTGACATTCGTCCTAAATCGGTAGCGTTTTACCTCCGGTCGGTGAAGACCGTTATACGATATTAAATATCGTACCTGTGATTAGGTATATTCAATTAAGAATCTCCTTGACAGGGTTTCGCAGCTGTACTAGCCGTTCTCTTTACTCAACCGTCTCAAAGCAAGACTGCGAACATAAAGAGTGAATCAATTGGATAAATATCTTCTTGATTAAAGTCGTCAATTCAAATTCCTGGAACAAGTTTGATTCCTTAAGAATCTTACCATTGTTGCTTTCCAGTTGACACAAGTTTGATTCATAAGAATCTCACAAGTTACCTACCGTAGCGCTGTTTGATGTTGACGCTAGAAGGATTTCCATTCGTCACTGTGAATATTAATGAATATCACTCTGAATGTTCTGGCAAGACCATAAAGATATTGCGTAGAAACCTGAAACGAGTTTGAATCAATTCAGAATCAAACCACTGTTGCTTTTCGGTTTTACATATGTTCAATTCATAAAGAATCTTACATATGACCTACCGCAGTGCTGTTTGATGTTAACATTGGAAGGATTTCCACTCATCATTGTGAATACTAAGTATTATCACTCTGAGTGTTCTAGCAATATCGCAAGGATATAGCGTAGGACTCTCTTTATCTTCATCCGTGTGTCCTAACAAGATTTGATTGATCTCTTGGCTCTAGACTCGATTTGTGCACTTTTTAGTGGTCGGAGGCTGGAGCAGATGCCACCTATTCAATATCAACTATCTCGGAGTGAGACAGTCAATAAAAGTCGTGTTGATCTCCGTGACAATACAACAAACTTCTTTTGAGAGAAGCCTGAGTAGCTAGGAAAGGGTTGTGCATACATCACTGGGTCCATGATGAGTTGTCTTCATGATGTGTTGACCCGGTTTCTGTCTAAGTTGTATGGAGGGCTTCTTTGTTTACACCCTTTATCCTTACATTTCTTTTTATTCTTCAACACCTTCAATGCTTACCAAGACATCATTACTAGCACCTTGTTGTGATTGTTCCAGTGCTAGCATCAGTACTTAGTCGGCCTTCAGCTACGTTCACATTCTACTCCATCTTTCCTAAGGACTTCTAATAATCTATTGGATTGTCCATGTGAAGATCCCTCCGGTTCTGGTTGGATCATAGGACTTAAATCTAACCACCCTTTTGACACCAATAACGTCGTGAATTAAAGATGTTCTGGGTATTTGATCGTAACCATAAAAACCACTTCAAATATCTAACAAGGTGTTTGAAAAACATTTAACACCTTGATAGTTTTTGTCGTTTCAGAAATGCTCCCCCTTCACATGTGCATCGATAATCAAAAGTGTTTTGCACATGTAGGTAAGAGTTAAAGTGCTTGACTCTTATATAAGATCATATTTTAATCACATTTTCTCCCCTATCTCTAATATATAAAACCTTTTGATATTAGAGATATCAAATTTGATAAAAATATATTTTGATAAATAGTCTTGAAAATCTTCGGGAGAAAGATGTGTCAATCGTTGCATGAAGTTGAAATGCTCCCCCTCAAAAATTGATCCAATTGAATTGTCATTGTGAGGATGTGATCCACATTTCGCTTTTTGCGGATGGGAGTTTTTTGAACACACAATTTTTGAAAGATTTTGAATAATCATTGAAAAATTCTTCAAAAGATTGTGTTCAACGCTTTTTGAAAAATCCTATTTATTTTTGGCGACGAGGTTTTTCTAAAGCATAAAATTGAGTTCTTAGACTTTGAATGTCTTGACAAATCCACTCAAGTGTAAGAAGATTTCTCTTCTTTTGCTGAGGGTAAGCGCACTAAATCGTACACTCCCCGTGAATATTGATCCGGGATGCAATCTGAAAGTGATTACAAGCCATTGTGTTGAGCTCAAAACGTTGAATGTTTTGTGACAAGCTCAACCCGAGATAGATTGCTCTACCCGTTGTTGGAAATATTGTCCAAAAGAGACAATTTCCTTTAAAAAGATAAAAATTACATGTTTTGAAAAATATTTACAACTTTCATTCGAGCTTTATGTACACACCTGTGTTGTTATTGAGCGACATTTCTAGGTACGTCCATATTATCGATACTGAAAGACATGTCGAGAAGAATATTTTCAGTATTTTTGAAAGATTTTTAATTTTGTGTTTTGCTTTTATATGTTTTATATTTTTGTATTTTGTTTTTCCATAGATATATACAAGTAGATGTTTGAAATATGAATCAAGCAGGTACCTTTGCCAGAATCTCCAGGTCTGCTGGAGTCAAACATCTTATACCAATTTACCTAACGAGGTACTCAAACCTATCTTTCGATAGAGCTTTCGTGAACAAGTCGGCTAACTGATAATCCGTTCCGACAAAGTATAATTCAACGATTCCGCGTTCAACTTGTTCCTTTATAAAGTGATATCTGACGTCAATGTGCTTCGTGCGAGAATGTTGTACCGGATTGCAGGAGATGGCTATGGCTGACTTTGAGTCACAGTACATAGGTACTTTATCAAAGTGGAAGCCATAATCCGTGAGTTGTGTTCTCATCCAAAGAACTTGAGCACAACACGCAGATAGAGACACATACTCTGCTTCGGCTGATGAAAGTGACGTACAATCCTGCTTCTTGGAAGACCATCCCACAAGCTTATCTTGACCTTGAAATTGTGCACCACCAGAAGTACTTTTTCGTGTATCAAGACACCCTGCATGATCAGAATCTGAATAGGCCGTTAGAAAGAAACCGGTTTCCCTTGGATACCAGAGTCCCATGTGAATGGTATTCTTAAGGTACCGAAAGATCCGTTTAACCTCCTTGAGGTGATTTTTAGTAGGTCGTGCTTGATATCGTGCATAATAGCATGTAGCATGATGAATATCAGGTCTGCTTGTTGTCAAGTACATGAGGGACCCAATCATGGAACGATATCTCGTTTGATCTATGGGTAATCCCTCCAAATCAGCATCTATGGATTTTGTGGATAATGGTGTCCTAACTGGGTCACATGAGGTCATACCATGCTTTTTGATTATCTCTTGTCAATACTTAGCTTCGTTAATAAAGATACCACTTGGGGATGGGTGAACTTGAATTCCTAGAAAGAATTTTAGTTCGCCCATCATAGACATTTCAAATTTGTTGTGCATTACTTTTTCAAACCATTTTGAAAGTTTTAGGTTTGTAGACCCGAAAATAATGTCATCAACATAAATCTGCACAAGCAAAATGTCATCCCCATATTTATAAGTGAACAATGTTAAATCAATGGAAACTTTTGAGAAACCTTTGGAGACCAGAAATTTCGAGAGCTCGTCGTACCACGCCCATGGAGCTTGCTTGAGTCCATAAAGTGCTTTGTCGAGACGATACACCTTGTCAGGATAATGAGGATTGACGAATCCTTCCGGCTGAGTGACATAGACTTCTTCTTTCAAAGAATCGTTAGGAAACACCGTCTTTACGTCCATTTGATAGACAATGAATCCCTAATGTGCAGCATAAGCAAGAAAAATCCTGACCGCTTCCATTCGAGCTACTGGTGCAAATGATTCTTCAAAATCAATACCCTCTTTCTGTCCATACCCTTTAGCCACTAGCCTAGATTTATTCTTGATGATCGTGTTCTCCTCATCCATCTTGTTTTTCCAGATCCATCGAAGATTTAATGGTATTACATCGTATGGTCTGTCAACAAGTTCCCAAACTTTAAGTCTTTCAAACTCTTGAAGTTCATCCGTCATCGATTCAATCCAAGCGTGATCAGCCATGGCTTCTTTGATGTTTCTCGGTTCAGCTGAACTCACGGCGAGTGCGAACATACAAACATCACCATCGGTATGAAGCTGTCGTCTTGTACGAACGGGTTGTGAAGGGTTTCCAATGACATGAACCAAAGGATGATCTCGGGTCCAATGATGTGTTGAAGGATGTCGTTGGTAGAATGTATGCATATTTTACGGATCAACATGGCGAGTAGAAGGCTCTCCAGTTTCGTGAACTGGTGTACCAAATGGGTTGATAAATTCGTCTTCGTCAGATAATGCATTGTCTGCTTGATCTGTGTTCTTTGGAGCAATGACAATAGTTGTGGATGTTGTAGGATCGATTGTTGAAGTGATATTATGAGGAAGTAACTCTGCAGCAACCGGTGTTGAAGTAGATGAAGCTGTATCCTTTTGTTGACGATGATCGGCATCATCATTCTTATCATGAGTGACAGCGGAAGAATTTGATACAACTTGTTTCTCCCCCGTGAAATATTCATCATACATTGGTCCATATAACATTTCCAACTCTTTAATTGTCGTGTTGACTGTCATATCAGCTCTAGGAACATTTTCTGGAACTAGCGTTGAACTTGACGGTTCATTGTTGTGGTCTTGAGTTCCGAGTTCCGTGCGGTTGTGAACGGAAGTCGTTTGTCGCTGTGGATCGGGACTTAACTGTTTTGTTCAAATGCCATTGTGTAACTTACTTGTGAAACCCCTGAGACACATATTTCTCTGATATTTGTTTCTTCAGCAACCAAACTCTGAGAGAGTCTTTTGTTGAACGTTTTGAATAAGGAAAACCTTTATGTTCTTATTGAACCTTTACTTGATTACGTGTACTTTCATCAGTAGTTTGTATGCTTGCATGTGGGTTAGCGATATCTTGATGAGAACCATGTGGGGGTTCACCTTGAACCTTTTTCGTGCTAGAGGGAAATATATTTCCAGTAGGAACCCATTTAAGACCAGTTGTTTTGAAGATTCTACCCGTTGGTATCCACTTAAGACAAGGTCTAGGAAACTTAGCTTTCTCATGCACCGCGGAAGACTTAATTGGAGAAAAACTATTTCCTATAGGGTTCCATCTTTGAGATGCTCTAGCTGTTTGGTTCACCTTGTTTAGGACATTCGTGATGCAATCATCATAAATGGCATTAAACACACATTTGTTACTTTTCGTGCAAACAAAGTGCTTAGCATCTGAGAAGGATCTAGTGTTCCTAGGATAGGGTGATTTGGGCACATCATAGAAGGGTCTAGAAATCCTAGATGTGTGATTAGCGCTCCTAGGTTTCGGTTGGGTCCTATCTCTTGCTTATGTCTTTATCTTAGCATCCTCTAGATAGCTTTTATGACCTCTGTCATTTGAACTACTCCGAGGCATGTTCTTGGAACTGTTTCGAGAGTTGCTCGAAGCATTCATGTGATTGGGTCTTGCATAGACAAAATGTGTTAAGGGGGATCTAGATAGTGGAGTGACAGTTTTTGGCAAATTTCTACGCACGTCAACTTGGGATGCAAACCTCGAGTTCGATGTTTTGGGTCGTTCAGATTTAAACGCATTCGGTTTTCTAGAAACTGAGCAGTTTCTGAATGATTGAGTAGGAGGTTTCCCCAAGATTGACTGATTTGCTAACTTAGTATCCACACTATTTCCTTTTAGCTTCCTTAATTCATTTTTCACCACTGTTAATGCAAAAACCTTTTCCTGAATCTGAGCTTTCAATTGCTCATTTTGTAGAAGTAATTGAGCGACACGTTGTTCTAACTTAATGTTCATATTATCAAATATGTCGTTATTAGCATTCGAGTCATTACTATCTATAGTGTCGATAGGTTGCACAGATATTTCACTTAATGAAGCAGGCGGAGGACTAGGATTTTGAGAAGCCAACTTTGATTCTAACAAAGTTATTTGTTTCACAAAATGTTCTTTTTCCGTATTAAAATCTTGAATCTTACGATCCAGTTTTTGTTCAAGAACAAAATTTGCTTTTTCAAGTTTTTCAAAATAGGCCTCAAATTTGTCATTTTTCTTTGAAAAATCGAGTTTGGCGTCCTCAAAATCTTTTGTCTTTTGAGCTAACATAGTTTCGAGCTCATGAATCTTAGAATCAGAAACATCAGTTAATTGTACCTCAGCCGTCGGCACTTCATCATAAATGGGTCTGATATCTGCATCATTGGCTGATGGATCATTCCCTGAGTTGTGGATGGTATGCTGCTTCTCTAATTCTATCCTGCTCCTTTCTGTGACAATCGAACAATCATCCAATGTTTGACCATCATCGACATTGCTCTCGTTCTTCTGCATGAATCTGTTATTCACCCTTCTTTCAACTTGTAGGCTATGACGTGTTCTTTCAGCAATGGACTTCATTACGTCACTCATGTGTTGAAGAAATATCTCCTTGAATTCTTGAACTTCTAACCGAGTAAATTCAAAGAAGTATCGGTTTATGAATTCTCGATCATAATGTACAGAGACCTGTGTATCAAGGAATTGCTGAAACTGATTTTCGATAACCAAAACGGCATCTATGGATTCAACCTCTTGAAATTCATCGTTGGCAAGTTGTTGTTCAAGGTGATCTACATTGAGTAGCATTGTGCTTGTGAATGTCTCAACGTCTTGACCAGTTAGTGACATGAATACCCGTTTGAATCCTAGTTCGACGCGAGTGCGTTTTAAATCGTCATTTGAAAGAACTTGAAGGTGTGACTAGAGTGATCTAAAGTGTGTCATGCATCGTTCTTTTGCAACCGACATCTTGGATTTGAGTGCATGCACATCTTGTGTTGTGGAATCCATAATGAGTGTTTCTGATAATGAAATGACTTTTGATCTTAAGTAGATATGGTGTGATTGAGTTTGTGGTTTCAATTCCGAAAATTCAGATTTTTTTCTCAGTCCGACAAAAAGGTACATCGAAAAAAAATTTAATTACCAAATTTTGAAATCGAGTTCGAAATAGCCTAAAACTAGTATGGAAAAATTTTGAAAAATAAAAAATTTTAACGAAAAATAAAACCTAAAAAATTTAAAATTTGGCCTAAAAATTTGAATTTTGGTCCGAAAATTTGAATTTTTGGTCGAAAAATTTTTCACATCGCCAAAATTTGAAATCGAAGCTTAAATGGCCTAAAATGGTCTAGGAAAAAATAAATTTTACTATGGTTTTCCCACCAAAATTTTTTTTTTTTACTAACCTTATCCGGAATGCTTCATCTTTGCCTTATCCGGAATGTGTCTTCTTGGCCTTATCCGGAATATGTGATCTTGAGCTTATCCGGAATATGTGTTCTTGATCTTATCCGGAATCCGTGTTCTTGAGCTTATCCGGAATCCGTGTTCTTGAGCTTATTCAGAATCCGTTTGCTTAGTCTTATCCGGAATCCGTGTTCTTGAGCTTATTAGGAATCCGTGTTCTACCTCTTATCCGAAATCCGTTTTATACCTCTTATCCGGAATCCGTTTTATACCTCTTATCCGGAATATGGAAAAACAATTGTTGTAACACCCCCAAATTTATACAACTCAGTGCAGCGGAAGACTCGTTGGTGTTACGGGATAGCACATTACTCACATCATAGACAACGCATAAAAATCGCGTCGTTTAATAATAAATCATTTCCATTCATAAATATCAAAGTTACATCGGTCCCAAGTCATTTTATTTCATACAAAGTTTTACAAAGTATTTGAATGGAAAATATAGTTTAGGTGCGGGCCATGAATTCTTGTCGTCTTCCCGAGAATTACCTTCAAGTACCTGAGATAAAACATGTTAAAAGAAAAGGTCAGCGATAACGCCGAGTGAATTCATAGAGTTTAATAAATTCCATCAATATAACTTTGGTATAAAATTAGTACCAAAAATCAATTCGTACAAATCATTGTAATAGGCCGTAAAATAGCCAAAATCATTTTATACAAATCTTTATCGAAAATCATAATATAGGCATTTGCCTTAAAAATCGTTATACGAATCATTATCGTTAAAAACACCATACAATACGTTTTTGCAACGTTGTATAGATTAAATAAAACCATTATACGAATATGGTTATAAAAAGCCTTAAAAATCATTATACGAGCCAATGTCGTAAAAACGTCATACAATACGTCTTATGACGTTGTATAAAATCAAATAAAAACCGTAAATGAATATGGTTATGAAAACCAAAACACAAACATAATATCAATAGTATGACCCAGTATTGCTAGTCAGGCAATACGTCGTAATTCGGAGTGTCTAGTAGTATTTCGTTAATTTTGGATTATTACAAGCCGCATGACATTGTTACCTTACTAAACCAACAACGGGTAGCTAACCCGATACCAATTTTGCCCATCTAAAGTAGCGTGTCGTCACAAAGGTCACGCTATGGAAATCTTCTCATACATAAATTCGCTTACCAATCAATGTGGCACGACGGGGATCAACCGTCAAGGCGCGAACTGGGGTGATCGTCCCCAAATAGTACTATTAAATGCATAAGCGTCTACCAAATCCCGGTAGTTCACAATTCATGCTAATGGGACTTTTAGTGACATAACCTAACTTTAATAATCCATTTAATTTCATCTATCGGGTCCTTTAATCATTTATCGGGTCATACAATCGGGTCATTCAATCATTCGGGTCCAAAATCAATAAACAAACAATCGGGACAAATGGTGTCCTATTTTATAAAAACTAACATGTTATCCCCCTCGCGGGTTTATAAAACATTTATAAAAACATTTAAAAGAGTGCGAGGCTATGAACTCACGTTGATGTGGGAAGGCGGGTTATCGGCAATTCGGGCGTACGGTACGTGCTTCAATCACGGAAACCTAGACAAATAATACTCGGTCTTAGACGTTTGTCCAATGACTTTATAAAAATAACAATTATGTATACATATTGATTATATATATATGATGATCAAGTGGGTTTACATATCCTCATTTACTCATTCTTGTGTTATGTGTCGATAACTTTTATACTAGTTGTCTTGTTTTACCTATTTACGTGTTTTAGGTCCAATAAGCCTATTATAAGTTCTTAACTTGTATTAATCCTTGTTATACTTATATTATCAGTATCTATTCTTTACAAGTTGGGCCTAAATGGGTTAAGCCCAATAGATTCTTTTTACAAGTTTTTATCCAATTTTGTCCATTTATTAGTCCAATATGTTTATTTAACTCGTTAATGTCCGTATGTCCTATAGTTCGGGTTTTTATCGGTTTTTACTTGTTATACATGTCTATATATCAGTATATAAGTTTTATAAAGTTTTCATTAGACGGGTCCAACCATCTAAGTTTTATTTAACAAAAACGTTAATTTTACGGCGATAGCCGAAAAAGTCGTAAAAATCATGTTTATAGTTTTATAACTTATAAAACTTAACAAGTTACCATTTTTATATAATGTAAACTTATTTAACCTTTTACATACTTATATAAATAAAATCCAAGAGTTAGTGGGTTTTAACTTTACATTTTATACAATAAAATTTTGAGTGCTTATATAATAGTATTATACTTTATTTTTCAAAAATCTGATTTTTATCTTTACTTTCACCAAAACTGCCATATCTTGAGTTATACATGGAGATAGAAGCTCAAATATTTATCACATAAACTACATGATATGTGCTATATTTAACTCTTTTATAGCTACTGTTGAATCATCTTCTAAATATTTTCTAAAAATCGTCCAAAACAGTAACCTCAGATTTATACCCTAAACTTGTTTTGATCATATCTCACTCATTACTTTGATTCCATTGCATGGCCAACTCTCACATGTGTACAAGACCCATAGCTTACTGTAAATCCATTATAATTCATCATTTTATCAGTTTACCATATGGTTCTTTACTGTTTTATACAGCCATCAAATTTAACCAAGATTTTAACCTTGTTTCATATGGTTTTTCACCTTTTTAATCATGTTTATCAACAACAAATCCCAACATAACATTTTTATCATCATATAATCATCATATACATATACAATAGGAAATAAAATACATGTTTACATAATCAAAATAACAAGAAGATGAGGAGGACAATCTTTATACCACCAAGTTGATGTTGGTTGTGATCAAAACATGGAATTTGATGGAGAAACTTGTGATGCACCAAGACCATATTCATGACCACCATGCTTCATGAACTCCTTGTGGAAAATCAGCCCCAAGACACCATGAATACTCCTCCTTGGATGTTATAAGCACCACCAATCTATAGGGTTTCAAAAGAGCTTCATCTTATGTGTAAATAACATAAGATTTCATGGTAAATTTTTGATCAAATGGGTGTTTGAAGGTGGTGGTGGGACGGCAAGCTAGAGAGAGGAAGAGAGAAAATGGATTGTTTTGCATGTAGTGAAAATGAAGTTGCTAGTTTTAGCTTAGTGGTTTTGTTGATGGAAGGCTTCATTGTTAAGCTAACTTAGACAAGTGTAGGACAAGTATAGTAATACTTGTAAGGAGTTGACACCTCCTTTGGTGTGTTGGCTTATGTTGGACGCCACACTTAGTGGGGTGGGAAAGTGTAAAACTTGTCCCATCCCACTAATTTACGGGTATTCCTTGATTCTAGTTTCCTCGATTTGCGAGCCCTCGGGTCGTTTTACGAAAAACGTTTTTATAAATTATGAATCAACGGCACAAAACGAATCCAATAAAAATTGGCTCATCAAAAACGGAGTTCGAAAACGTAAATACGTAATCCTAAGGTTTCCGGTTTAGTCGTAAAGGACGTTAAAATAAAATCGTAAGTCCTAATCTCTTCTCGTAAATTTGTGAGTTTATGAACTAACACAAATTTAAAACTCCAAAATAATATTCATGGATAAATTTATTTCCTGAAATGTCGGACTGTCACCAAAGACGGTGTATGTAAACGTAAGCACGTAACGTTGAATCCTCCGGTTTAGACGTAGTCGATGCTACTTCAAGACGTAAATCCAAATTTCTTCCCAAAAATAAGTGAGTTCATATTGTAAATTGTTTTTAAATAATATTCGAGAATAAAATATCAACCATAAATTGACGGATTGTCACATCATTTACCCCTAAACAGGATCTTTGTCCTCAAAGATCATCTTACCTTACTACTCGCTTCTTATAGAGTTAAAGCCATGTGGGTATTTCCTCCACATTCGGTCTTTTCTCACAAGTGCAATCTATTACAGCACGCGAGTTTCAGCAAACATAACTACGGGAATAAGATCAGGCTTAATGTTGACTTACTTTCTCTATCCATGATGTTCACGGGTTTCTGATGAATGCAACTTTTCGCCGATCTAAACATTACTAAGAAGAATTCAGATTTTAACTTGATAGATATTCCATCAAGTTCGATATACGAAACATAATTCACGCAGTCGTTGAAGTCCTAGGGTAGATCTAGCTTATATGCCTTTCAATCCCAACTTTTACATCATCTCAATGGTCCCAAACAACGGGGACTTATATCCCATGATTTGTCAGATCAAGAATTCATTTTTCCAAGGTTAAAAATTGTGGCATAACTTCGCTACCCATTTGGCACTTCAAGATCTACATTTCACATTCACATAACCTCTTGTCTACTACCGGATGTCAATAATCAGATCCTAATTTCAATAATCATTTCAGATCTCGCGGGTCGGGTATTTTGCAAGGATAGGTTCGCCATCATAGGAAACCTTAACCTAAGAGACATGTCCAACCCACAATGGGTGTATGTCGGATGTCTTCATCTCAATTGTTGCTTACAAATGCTCTAATATTTAGATCCTAACAAGATTCGATCTCAATCCTAACACGATGATTATCAATGATAATCTCTCCAAAGGAAAATGATTATACGGTCTATCACCAAAGATCAGTCATTCAAACATAAAACAACACTTATATTACTTTGTATCGTTACTTTACCTCGTCCCTTCGATTTGGGGTGGTACATAGTACTCTCATCAAGGTTCGTTCTTAATGATTTCTGAGCAAATCTCTAGAAATTCGATGCGAAGCGAGGATCTTGATATAGATGATCGATACAGGCACACTATGTTTACATAACTCTTTTGCATTTATCATTAACGGGAATGATATTAGCAGATTTGGTCAGTCTGTCGACGATGACCCAAATCGAATCAAATTCAGATGATGACCTTTGCAATAGCTAGACGTTTACTAATGTATGAGGCGATGTCTGCCTTCATAATTGCCATCAGTACAACTTCTTCAGACAAAGATACTTTTAGTCATAAAATGACATAAATAGAATACTTATACTTACAAATTCCAACATAACTATATCTCACAATTTTCCATATTTAGGCAACCATAAACGGCCCTTTAAAACATTTAACGCTATCGGCTTCTCAATTCTAATGGTTCACATTAGCCGCGAACCACTTTTTATTATTTATATTATTCTTTTCACAAACATCGTTTATTTTTATATTGTTCGGCAATTTATTTTCCTCCTTCATTATTAAGGAACATGTCCTAACTGGTTCTTTATCTTTTCTTCATAATGCGTCGGTATCTATATTCACTTCTCATGATGATATAATTATCATGTCCACAATTCACTCAGATATTCTTGCTATATTATGCGTCAGTAATTACGTTCACTCTCCTAATGAAATAAATATCACAACCGTATTTATTCAAAATTTCTTTCTTCATATTTTCTAAGTTTTGGTTTCGTCTCATCTATCATTTTTATCCGTTTTACTCAATCCGTCGTCTAAAGCGTCGATAATTATCATAATTAATTAAATAATTATTAGTTAATTTTTATGAAGCGTAAAAGTTTTAAATTTCTTAGTTCGACCGATTATATAAAATGTTCAAAAATAAATTTGATTTTAATTAACACGATTTTCGTTGATTTATCGAAAATAATTAATAGGATTCGTAAGTGTTCGAAAAAACCTTTGTTTATACTTTGGTCAAAGTTTTCTTAGTTGAAAAGCAAAAATTGTCGTTTCAAATTCCAAGTTATGGTTTAAATGATTTCCTCAATCCTTCTTAAGTTATCTGGAGGTATACACAAACATTTACCCCTAAATAGAAGTTTAGTTAAATGGTTTGTGTATAAGGGAATAATCCCTTAAAAATCCTTTGTTAAAACATTTGTCAAAATATATTTCCATTTCTTTTGGTAAAATCCAAAGTCTTAAAAGGGCTCTTAATTTTTAAAGAGTCTATATGCATACATCTTATCATTACTAATCCAACAGTCATTTTATGTAAAGGATTAAGTTTTTAATCCCTAAGCGTTAATGGTTCTAATCTTTGAAAAGTCAATATAGCTTCCATTATCTATTAATCACATGGTTAAATCATGTAAAGAATTAAGTCTTAAGTCTTATGTCAAATATTTAAGGTACATGTTTTCATCGTTCGGCCAATTTAGGGCAATCTATAAATAATTATTAACTCATTCTTATTCATATAAACAAACATATAGTCCTTAATGATCACAAGCATGAATTATCAAATTACAGCCTACACACGTGATTCACCAAATTTATGAATGCTACATGTGTATTAGTCAATCGAAACGACATAACATGAAACTCGTAATGTTCATTACAAGTACCGGATGTAGTGATTGGAATACATAATCCTTTTTCGCAGATGCGAAGTTGATGATAACCATGCCGTGGATCAAAACCTTGTAAATGATCGAACAAATCTTCCATTTCGAGTTATGGATATCGTTTTCGATTGTGAATTTACTCAGTTCACAGTAATCTATAAATATAAGGAATGATAACACCATAGCTCTTCATGATGACAGGCTTGGTAGAATAAAATCTTTCTCCGACAACTTTCTCAGTTGTACGGTATTCCTTAAATTCAGATGGTGCTGACGTACAGTGCACAAGCCACAAGTGCAGCACCGGAAATATAATCAATACCAATTTCAACTTGCCTTAATGGCGAAAGTCTAGGTAATTCATCAACAAATACTTCCTAAGGTTTCAGATAACAAAAACATCTTTTAATAAATTCATATTAGGTTCTGCTAGATTACAATATCTATAACTAGTTCACAACCATTCACGGTAAAATTTCAAGTCTAAATGCAGGATATGGTCATCCATCAAGAATTATTTAGATCACTTTTGATAATCAACATCTTATCATTTAGGGGAATTCTACTCGAGTTCCCATCAATTAAGACAATGTTGTCATGTCATAATCAATCAATTCATTCCACTGGCACTATCAACTTTCCAGTCTCATTGCCTTTGATAAGATGTGAACTTCTCAAAAGTCTAATAATAACTCACAATCCTTCACAAATTCAAGGATATATTGAGACATGGCTAATTCTTAAAAGAGTAAGGTTAACGCATAATCTACGCGAGATAATTTCAAATCAGATACAGACGAAAACATTTAACGAATATGAAATATCCCATGTTTTCATAATTTGAGTACGCATTCGAAAGCTCCTCGGATCGTTACCCAGGTCATTCAAATGAAATCAAATCAAAAGTATGATAGGAACGTCGATACATCCAATCGGGTATCAACACTCGGTAATCAGATATTTTTCCTAAGAATCTCACTACGGGAGAATTGGACAAGAAAGAATTGTCAATTGTCAAATAAGACAATTTCCACAGATGAGTAAATTCGACTCAGAAGAATAGATGGCACGGGCACATATGTAGATGTCTCTAACATTATGTCCCTATTTTTCACTTCTTGCAGATCTCATAAATTTTAATCTTTCACAATCTTCAAAGAAAATGTAGTGTTTATTCATTAGTTTTAGGGTGACTACTAATCAGCCTTGCATGGTCTATTCCAAATTGTATGTAGGCGCGCAACTATATACAATTTCAAGATTAACGATGCAATACTCAGTTCGTCAAAACTTTACCATCATGTTTATAATAAAATCATTTTCATGCTTAATTCTTAGATAAGAATCAAGAATAAATTTACAAAGACTTTCTTTGTTATGAAAACAGTTAAGTTTCCAAAGTGTTTCATAAACAACTTCATTTTGATAACAATCACTTATAAATCTTACTTTGAGTAATCCTTTTAGTGATAAAAATTCAATTTTTCTCAATGGATATGGTTTTATCTTATAAAAACAATGAGTGATCTGCAAAAGAGTGATGAAAAGTTTCTCACCAAGAACTTAACTACAATATATCAAGAAATGAGCTTTAGCCAAGTAATCATGAGGTTCATGACCTTGATGGCACTCAAAAAGAATAATCCACAACGTAACTCAAATCAAGATGAGTACTTGTTCAATGGTTGCATCACTAATGCGAACATTAGGATATAGCAATAAAGGATAGATAACATCAATACATGTAGGATTTAGCAATCAAAGGTAGTCTTTTCATTAATCACAAACAAGTCAAATTGTACCGTAACACATTACGTGTCACTATGTCATACAATTCTCAGAACTCATCCTACCAACTGATTTCACAGTTAAGTTAGGGATTTTTTAAAAGATACCACAATAAATACTAATCTACAACAGTCATTAGGTGTTCCACATGTCCCAGAAGATCCATCGGTCTCAATTCAGAAGAAGATTTCTTCAATTTATTTATTGGACACTGGGCATCCTCGTTAGTGGACAATGGCCTAGGAACAACACTTAACACAAACCTACAATCAATTAAAACCTTATAATTCAATTAAAGAACTTAACGACTTCCTCTTAACAATCTCATATTACATACAGGTTAAGTTTTACTTTATTCAAGTCTTAACCAATTTTATACTCAATTCAATATCCTACCTCATATTCCAATACTTTCAATCTTATTCTTCGGCCTTGTAAAGGCAATAAAAGCTTAATATGATCAACACTTAATTCCAATCCTATAACTCTTACAACAACAATTATCAAATGAGTCATTAATATGAAATGACTTGATCAATCAACTAGACTTCTCGGAAAGGTATTAGTGGCATGAGGCTTTTGGGTAATGGTTCCAATAACAGCCTCAAGTGCAACATTCACCCTTTCGATTTCAAATTTAAGAATTGGGTGACAACGAATCAGATGACATCTTTCTAGGTGATAACATTTTGTCAAACTCCACTTTATAAGGAAAGATCGTCATGACATCGATATCAGATTTAATCTCGCCAACTCTTTTTCAATATCACAACCAACTAATATCTACACTTCTACGAATATCAACCATTTGTTGGGATCATAAATATCCACAACTTGGTTTAGATCTAGGATAGCTAGAATTCCTATGAGAATAGCTTCGATTAATTTACTAGGGGATTTAGGGTTACTTGTGACAATCTACGTCGTATAAATACCTCGTATAAAAATCAAAAATAATCATCAAACAATCATGTAATAAAATTACATCATATATATATATATAATCCAAGTTATATATATATTAAAATAACACTTCTCAGTCTTGGCCTTGTCGGTAACTCGGGAATTCTTCGGCACCGTTATAGTCAAAAGATTTTTAGACATTTTTAGAAAAATGTTTATAGTTAAAAGATTTTGAAAAGTTTTATTCAAAACCTTAGTTTTAAAAATCTTTTGTTCTCTATAACGAGAGCTCTGGTACCAAACTGTAACACCCCCAAATTTATACAACTCAGTGCAGCGGAAGACTCGTTGGTGTTACGGGATAGCACATTACTCACATCATAGACAACGCATAAAAATCGCGTCGTTTAATAATAAATCATTTCCATTCATAAATATCAAAGTTACATCGGTCCCAAGTCATTTTATTTCATACAAAGTTTTACAAAGTATTTGAATGGAAAATATAGTTTAGGTGTGGGCCATGAATTCTTGTCGTCTTCCCGAGAATTACCTTCAAGTACCTGAGATAAAACATGTTAAAAGAAAAGGTCAGCGATAACGCCGAGTGAATTCATAGAGTTTAATAAATTCCATCAATATAACTTTGGTATAAAATTAGTACCAAAAATCAATTCGTACAAATCATTGTAATAGGCCGTAAAATAGCCAAAATCATTTTATACAAATCTTTATCGAAAATCATAATATAGGCATTTGCCTTAAAAATCGTTATACGAATCATTATCGTTAAAAACACCATACAATACGTTTTTGCAACGTTGTATAGATTAAATAAAACCATTATACGAATATGGTTATAAAAAGCCTTAAAAATCATTATACGAGCCAATGTCGTAAAAACGTCATACAATACGTCTTATGACGTTGTATAAAATCAAATAAAAACCGTTATATGAATATGGTTATGAAAACCAAAACACAAACATAATATCAATAGTATGACCCAGTATTGCTAGTCAGGCAATACATCGTAATTCGGAGCGTCTAGTAGTATTTCGTTAATTTTGGATTATTACAAGCCGCATGACATTGTTACCTTACTAAACCAACAACGGGTAGCTAACCCGATACCAATTTTGCCCATCTAAAGTAGCGTGTCGTCACAAAGGTCACGCTATGGAAAACTTCTCATACATAAATTCGCTTACCAATCAATGTGGCACGACGGGGATCAACCGTCAAGGCGCGAACTGGGGTGATCGTCCCCAAATAGTATTATTAAATGCATAAGCGTCTACCAAATCCCGGTAGGTCACAATTCATGCTAATGGGACTTTTAGTGACATAACCTAACTTTAATAATCCATTTAATTTCATCTATCGGGTCCTTTAATCATTTATCGGGTCATACAATCGGGTCATTCAATCATTCGGGTCCAAAATCAATAAACAAACAATCGGGACAAATGGTGTCCTATTTTATAAAAACTAACATGTTATCCCCCTCGCGGGTTTATAAAACATTTATAAAAACATTTAAAAGAGTGCGAGGGTATGAACTCACGTTGATGTGGGAAGGCGGGTTATCGGTAATTCGGGCGTACGGTACGTGCTTCAATCACGGAAACCTAGACAAATAATACTCGGTCTTAGACGTTTGTCCAATGACTTTATAAAAATAACAATTATGTATACATATGATGATTATATATATATGATGATCAAGTGGGTTTACATATCCTCATTTACTCATTCTTGTGTTATGTGTCGATAACTTTTATACTAGTTGTCTTGTTTTACCTATTTACGTGTTTTAGGTCCAATAAGCCTATTATAAGTTCTTAACTTGTATTAATCCTTGTTATACTTATATCATCAGTATCTATTCTTTACAAGTTGGGCCTAAATGGGTTAAGCCCAATAGATTCTTTTTACAAGTTTTTATCCAATTTTGTCCATTTATTAGTCCAATATGTTTATTTAACTCGTTAATGTCCGTATGTCCTATAGTTCGGGTTTTTATCGGTTTTTACTTGTTATACATGTCTATATATCAGTATATAAGTTTTATAAAGTTTTCATTAGACGGGTCCAACCATCTAAGTTTTATTTAACAAAAACGTTAATTTTACGGCGATAGCCGAAAAAGTCGTAAAAATCATGTTTATAGTTTTATAACTTATAAAACTTAACAAGTTACCATTTTTATATAATGTACACTTATTTAACCTTTTACATACTTATATAAATAAAATGCAAGAGTTAGTGGGTTTTAACTTTACATTTTATATAATAAAATTTTGAGTGCTTATATAATAGTATTATACTTTATTTTTCAAAAATCTGATTTTTATCTTTACTTTCACCAAAACTGCCATATCTTGAGTTCTACATGGAGATAGAAGCTCAAATTTTTATCACATAAACTACATGATATGTGATATATTTAACTCTATTATATCTACTGTTGAATCATCTTCTAAATATTTTCTAAAAATCGTCCAAAACAGTAACCTCAAATTTATACCCTAAACTTGTTTTGATCATATCTCACTCATTACTTTGATTCCATTGCATGGCCAACTCTCACATGTGTACAAGACCCATAGCTTACTGTAAATCCATTATACTTCATCATTTTATCAGTTTACCATATGGTTCTTTACTGTTTTATACAGCCATCAAATTTAACCAAGATTTTAACCTTGTTTCATATGGTTTTTCACCTTTTTAATCATGTTTATCAACAACAAATCCCCACATAACATTTTTATCATCATATAATCATCATATACATATACAATAGGAAATAAAATACATGTTTACATAATCAAAATAACAAGAAGATGAGGAGGACAATCTTTATACCACCAAGTTGATGTTGGTTGTGATCAAAACATGGAATTTGATGGAGAAACTTGTGATGCACCAAGACCATATTCATGACCACCATGCTTCATGAACTCCTTGTGGAAAATCAGCCCCAAGACACCATGAATACTCCTCCTTGGATGTTATAAGCACCACCAATCTATAGGGTTTCAAAAGAGCTTCATCTTATGTGTAAATAACATAAGATTCCATGGTAAATTTTTGATCAAATGGGTGTTTGAAGGTGGTGGTGGGACGGCAAGCTAGAGAAAGGAAGAGAGAAAATGGATTATTTTGCATGTAGTGAAAATGAAGTTGCTAGTTTTAGCTTAGTGGTTTTGTTGATGGAAGGCTTCATTGTTAAGCTAACTTAGACAAGTGTAGGACAAGTATAGTAATACTTGTAAGGAGTTGACACCTCCTTTGGTGTGTTGGCTTATGTTAGACGCCACACTTAGTGGGGTGGGCAAGTGTAAAACTTGTCCCATCCCACTAATTTACGGGTATTCCTTGATTCTAGTTTCCTCGATTTGCGTGCCCTCGGGTCGTTTTACGAAAAACGTTTTTATAAATTATGAATCAACGGCACAAAACGAATCCAATAAAAATTGTCTCATCAAAAACGGAGTTCGAAAACGTAAATACGTAATCCTAAGGTTTCCGGTTTAGTCGTAAAGGACGTTAAAATAAAATCGTAAGTCCTAATCTCTTCTCGTAAATTTGTGAGTTTATGAACTAACACAAATTTAAAACTCCAAAATAATATTCATGGATAAATTTATTTCCTGAAATGTCGGACTGTCACCAAAGACGGTGTATGTAAACGTAAGCACGTAACGTAGAATCCTCCGGTTTAGACGTAGTCGATGCTACTTCAAGATGTAAATCCAAATTTCTTCCCAAAAATAAGTGAGTTCATATTGTAAATTGTTTTTAAATAATATTCGAGAATAAAATATCAACCATAAATTGACGGATTGTCACAATTGTTATCCAGAATACTTGCAAAATTTGCTTATCCGGAATGTACTTTCGTTGGGTTATCCGGAATCCGATTTCTGGAGCTTATCCGGAATCAATTTTCTCATTGCTTATCCGGAATGTTGTTTTTCTGCTTGTTATCCGGAATCCACCAAGGCACTACTATCCGGAATAATGTAAAACCCTCTTATTCCGGATAAGAAGTTCTATATTCCAAAAAAACTTGATTTTTTCAAAATTTTTACTCAATAATCAAACCAAAACAACCACCTTTTTCATGAAAATCACCAACAAGAATATCACAAATCCCTACCACAACTATGTAGGCAATTTGTAAGAAAGATTTTTGGTGAAAAAACACAAAAAGATTTTTGAGACGAGATGATTTGTAGATCAAAATCACACGAATCAAAAACTTAACGACAAACAAAATCTACCCCATGGCGATTGATACCAGTTGTTGTCCCAAATAATATGATGATAGATTAAGAAATGAGATGGAAAAGATATGAATTTTATAGAGAGAAAGTAGTGAGAGAAAGTAGAGAGAAGGAGATGATTAACTTGGTGAATACTAGATTAGAATAATGAGAGTTACTAATGATCATCCACCCTTCCTAACATGCTAGGAAGGGCCTTATATAGCCGGCCTTACATGTAACCATAATGGGCTATATTGTTTGGATCGGGCTTGTCTTTTGGGCTTTAAGTAGCTTAAATCTAAGCCCGTGAACCACGACTATTTAACTAACTATTACAACGTTCTAATAAATGTTACAATAATAAACTATGACCGATCATTCTTGTTTGACTCAATATTTTAAGGCTAACAATTGATTAATAGATATTTAGCTGAGAAGTAATGATACATATTTCAACACCCATTTGAGGATTATTATTGTTCAAATAAAGGTCTACGAATTTGAGAGCATTTGAAGCACCTCCAGCTACGAAAATATGATTGTCTTTTAGCATCACCATATCGAATAAACACCATCATGTTATTCTGACATCCGCCAATCAGTACATGTTTAATAGCAGATAAGCATATGTGAGGTAATTCCAAATATGTTGTCAAGACAAGACTCTTGTTGGTACTCCTTAATAATGACCCTTACTTCTTAATCCTTAATTTAGGCTTTTCTTGAAACAAATGTAAGAGTTCAAGAATAAATCCGTAGAATGCAATTGTATCATATCTTTAAACGTATATGTGAATCAAACATTAACGTAAATGGATTGATTAAAAAATTATCTCAAATATTTTGACATACCTGCACTATGATTAACATATGAGACCAGAAGTCAAAAGGGAAATAATATACAATAAACTCTAGAATAACAAATCATAATCCAAAAAATAACCTATAAATGAAACAACATCGAACCATAAGTGCATTCACTTGAATCAGATAACAAGTATCAAAAATCATAAACCTTAAATCTATACCTTCAAGATTTAAACTTTGATAAGGTCAGCAGGTCTATAGACTCATTAATCGTAAAAACTCCATGAGCTAATCTAAATAGTTTGTAACCAACTTCATATAACTTCAATATAACACATCAAATAAAAACCTAAATAAGTGTAGGTTTTGATTGAATGGTTTAATAAGGCACCTAAACAAAACAATAAATCAAATAGAACGAATGCACATCCGATATTTTTTGTAGATAATAATAGTAAAATCAAAGGAGGAAAGTGGCAAACCTGTTGTGATAATGGATCGAAGATCATAGGTGATGATGCAGGAGCAGGAGTAGGGTTTTGATAAAAAAAGTCGTATGTTTTAATAGAAACTAATTAAGGAATATACTATCCGAGATATTTTATTGAAAATTTAAAAAAAAAGTCGTATGTTTTAATTGCAGCTAATTAAGGAACAAATTTTCTATATTATTCGAGATATTCTATAGAATATTGATATTTTATATTAGGTAAATAATTGTAGCCAATACTAAAATGCCATGTAGGATATGACATGGCGCCTATTTATTTTCCAAGTCAAACTTAGCCTCATATATATATTATAGATATAGGGATGGGATCTGGAGAAAACATCATCTCGGTAGAAAACATAGAAAACAAAACAGATGCACCAAAATGTCAAACAGATGCACTAAACGAAAAAAATGGGCATTAAATACCAAATGGGATAGAAGTTTAAAAACCGTGCAACACCCACCAAAAAGGATTGATAAATTACATTCGGCCCCCTGTAGTTTGTTTCGTAAAAAAAAGAAGGATTTGTATGGTTTTCTATGTTTTCTACCGAGATGATGTTTTATAATGATCCATCCCTATATATATATATATATATCTATATATATATATATATATATATATATATATATATATATATATATATATATATATATATATAATATATATATATATATATATATATATATATATATATATATATATGTATATATATATATATATATATATATATATATATGTATATATATATATATATATATATATATATGTATATATATATATATATATATATATGTATATATATATATATATATATATATATATATATATATATATATATATATATATATATATATATATATATATATATATATATATATATATATATATATATATATATATATATATATATATATATATATATATATATATATATATATATATATATATATATATATATATATATATATATATATATATATATATATATATATATATATATATATATATATATATATATATATATATATATATATATATATATATATATATATATATATATATATATATATATATATATATATATATATATATATATATATATATTATATGTATATATATATATATATATATATATATATATATATATATATATATATATATATATACATATATATATATATATACTAGTAGATTTATGGTTTGTGCATTATCGGTTTTTTGAATTTGTAGTTTAATCTTTAGTGTATTTTAGTTGTAATTTACGTTCAAGTAACGGTTATTTGTGGTCAACAGGTGTCTTTTTTTGTTGACCTGAACGTTTAAAGTTTCTAAATGTATCGAATCTTGCCCTTCAAACATGTAAAATATGGTAAAAGTCATAATGTACTAATTATCAATGAGCCATTATACATAACAAACTTTTTTACGTCCAATATACCTATTTAACGATAAAAAGCATCTGCAAAGTTAATCCAAAATCAAAAAATTATAAAAAATTATTAAATTTGAAAAATTAGATTTTTTTAGAAAAAAAACTTCTCAAAAAAATAAAAAAATAAAAAAATTAAATACTATTATTTTCTTTTTACTTTTTTTTAATTCGGAAAAAGAAATAAAAAATTGAAAAAAAAAATCAGGAAAAAAATGTTTACCTTTTCTAACTTTTTCAAAAAAATTCGAAGAAAAAAACAAAAAAAAGAATTCATAATTTTTTTTTTCAAAAATAAACGTTTAGTTTTTTTTATCTTTTTAAAAAAATCTGAAAAAAAAGGTTTATAAATTTTCTTTGTTTTTTGTTTAGAATTTTTAAAAAAGTAAGAAAAAAACGTTTTTTTTTTTGAAAGTTATTTTTCAATTTTTTATAATTTATTTTTATTTCTTTCATCGAATTATTAAAAAAACTAATATTTTTTTTTCCTGAAAAAAAAAATTAGTTTTTCAACTTTTCAAAAAAATACTTTCTTTCCGAAAAGTTATTTTTCTGAAAAAAAATAATTTTTCAAATATTTATAATTTTTTTGCATTTGGACTAAATTTTCAAATTTTTATCAATAGACTAACTTTGCAAAAGATTTTTGTCGTTAAATAGACTGACATTGCAATTTCTATAATCGGTCAAAGGTAAAATATCCATTCAACGGTTTTGGTAAAATATTTGACGTGACAAATAGGTATATTGGACATAAAAAAGTTCGTTATGTATAATGGCTCAGTGATAATAGTACATTATGTATTTATGACTTTAACCCGATAAATACATAAACATGCACAAGTAATATTGTGAAATTGGATCTTGAACAGAATTCACATTGCAAAGGAAAAGAAAAACAATCAAAAGCTCTACACTTATTTGGTCAAGTCATAAATACATCGAGTAACACTTAAAAAAAATTGTTGTCTTTCTCCATTGTGTGGAGCTTTTACACAAGGTCGCGTGCATCTTTAATATATACTGTTGTGTGTCAATTAATCAAATGAAAGTTCCTATATAACGGCTTATTTCAGTTTTTAAAGCACAAAAAGTTATCCATGCATATAAATAAATTTATTTGCTTTCCTTTGAAGTAATAAGCAAACTGAGATATTTTTTGTTAAACTTTGGTATTCTACTTTTGAACGCTTACTAAATCATGAGATAGTAGGTTTGAAAAATATGTTTGTGTAGCACAAATGCATGGAATGAAGAATTCCTCCAGTGTATAATGTCTTTCATCTTGTTTATTTTTATTCCTTGGGCAATGACTATTTTTATTCTCATTACAGCAGAGAATTAAATGAGACATTTTTCCTGCTAATCTTCAAGACTATTCTCAAGTCACTTTCATCAGCCGAAGTAGATTATGTGTCTCTATCTGCGTGTTGTGCTCAAGTTCTTTGGATGAGAACACAACCCACGGATTGTGGCTTCCACTTTGATAAAGTACCTATGTACTGTGACTCAAAGTCGGCCATAGCCATCTCCTGCATTCCGGTACAGCATTCCCGCACGAAGCATATTGATGTCAGATATCACTTTATAAAGGAACAAGTTGAAAGAGGTATTGTTGAATTATACTTTGTTGGAACTGATTACCAATTAGCTGACTTGTTTACAAAAGCTCTTTCGAAAGAGAGGTTTGCGTATCTCGTTAGGCAAATCGGTATAAGATGTTTGACTCCAGCAGAACTGGAGATTCTGGAAAAGAAGCATGCTTGATTCATCTATCAAACATCTACTTGTAAATATTAATGAAAAAGAAAAATATAAAATTAAATTTTTTTTGATAATCCAAAAATATTCTTCTCGACATGTCTTTCAGTATCGATAATATGGACGCACCTAGAAATGTCGCTCAATAACGACACGGGTGTGTACATAAAGCTCGAATGAAAGTTGTAAATATTTTCAAAACATGTCATTTCTTCTTTTAATAAAGGAAATTGTCTATTTTGGACAATATTTCCAAACAACGGGTAGAGCAATCTATCACGGGTTGAGCTTGTCATAAAACATTCAACGTTTTGATCTCAACACAATAGCTTGTAATCACTTTCAGATTGCAACCCGAAACTATATTCACGGGGAGTGTACGATTTCGTGCCCTTACCCTTAGCAAAAGAAGTTAAATCTTCTTACACTTGAGTGGATTCGTCAAGACATTCAAAGTCAATGAACTCAAGTTTATGCTTTAGAAAAACCTCTTCGCCAAAAAGAAATAGGATTTTTCAAAAAGCGTTGAACACAATTTTTTCAAGAACTTTTTAATGATTATTCAAAATCTTTCAAAAACTGTGTGTTCAACAACTCCTATCCTCAAAAGTTTAATGTGGATCAAATCCTCTTAATGACAATTCCATTGGATCAATTTTTGAGGGGGATCATTTTAACTTCATGCAAAAGATTAACACATCCTTCTCCCGGAGATTTTCAAGACTATTTTGCAAAATATATTTTAATCAAATTTGGTATCTCTAATATCAAAAGATTTTATATATTAGAGATAGGGGATAAAATGTGATTCAAATGTGATCTAAAGACTCAAGCACTCATGGTTACGATCAAATACCCATAACATCTTTAGTTCACGACGTTATTGGTGTCAAAAGGGTGGTTAGGTTTAAGTCCTATGATCCAACCAGAACCGGAGGGATCTTCCCAGGGACAATCCAATAGATTATTAGAAGTCCTTAGGAAATATGGAGTAGAATGTGAACGTAGCTGAATGCCGACTAAGTACTGATGCTAGCACCGGAACAATCACAACAAGGTGTTAGTAATGATGTCTTGGTAAGCATTGAAGGGGTTGAAGAATGAAAAAGAAATGTAAGGATAAAGGGTCTAAAGAAAGAAGCCCTCCATACAACTTAGGCAGAAACCGGGTCAACTCATCATGAAGACAAACTCGTCATGGACCCAGTGATGTGAAGCACAACCCTTTCCTAGCTACTCAGGCTTCTCTCAAAAGAAGTTTGTTTTATTGTCACGGAGATCAACACGACTTCTATTGACTTTCTCACTCCGAGATAGTGGATATTGAATAGGTGGCATCTGCTCCAGCCTCCGACCACTAAAAGTGCACAAATCGAGTCTAGAGCCAAGAGATCAATCAAATCTCGTTAGGACACACGGATGAAGATCAAGAGAGTCCTACGCTACATCCTTGCGATATTGCTAGAACACTCAGAGTGATACTACTTAGTATTCACAATGATGAATGGAAATCCTTCCAGTGTTAACATCAAACAGCACTGCGGTAGGTCATATGCAAGATTCTTTATGAATTGAATATATGAATAACTGAAAAGTAACAGTGGTTTGATTCTAAATTGATTCAAACTCATTTCAGGTTTCTACGCAATATCTTTATGGTCTTGCCAGAACATTCAGAGTGATATTCATTAATATTCACAGTGACGAATGGAAATCCTTCTAGCGTCAACATCAAACAGCGCTACAGTAGGTAACTTGTGAGATTCTTATAAATCAAACTTGTGTTAACTAGAAAGCAACAATGGTAAGATTCTTAATGAATCAAACTTGTTCCAGGAATTTGAATTGACGACTTTAATCAAGCGGATATTTATCCAATTGATTCACTCTTTATGTTCGTAGTCTTGCTTTGAGACGGTCGAGTAAAGAGAACGGCTAGTACAGCCGCGAAACCCTGTCAAGGAGATTCTTGATTGAATCTACCTAATCACAGGTACGGTATTTAATATCGTATAACGGTCTTCACCGACCGGAGGTAAAACGCTACCGATTTAGGACGAATGTTAAAGCCATTCAGTCCGTGTCTATGTTTTGTCTCGAGAAGGTGGCGTCATGGTGTACTCAGCAAAGTCAAAGATTCAAAAACCACATATTCATGCCCAAAGACTTATTCAACAATTAATAGTGTGAACATGTGGATAAAGACACAACATCGCAAGATGGCAAAGACAAGTCAAGAATTATTTGAAGATCTCAAGATAAATGACGAAGTTGAAAGACAATGACAAAGGCTCAAAGATCACAGCATAAAGGAACAAAACTACTGTTACACATTCAAGACTCATTTATGACGAAATTCAAAAATCTCCTTTGGAATCCAAATATCGAAGAGGAATGACCTCACATTGGGTGAGATTGTTAGCCTCAAAATATTGAGTCAAACAAGAATGTTCGGTCATAAGTTTCTATTGTAATATTTATTAGAACGTTGTAATAGTTAGTTAAATAGTCGTGGTTCACGGGCTTGGATTTAAGCTACTTAAAGCCCAAAAGACAAGCCCGGTCCAAACAATATAGCCCATTATGATTACATGTAAGCCCGACTATATAAGGCCCTTCCTAGCATGTTAGGAAGGGTGGATGATCATTAGTACTCTCATTATTCTAATCTAATATTCACCAAGTTAATCATCTCCTTCTCTCTACTTTCTCTCACTACTTTCTCTCTCTAGGAATCCATCTCTTTTCATCTATTTTCTATCATTAATCATTATAATAATATGGGACAACAAAAAGTGAATGGAAACATGAATATTAGTTTACCTTTGTAAACATATCTCGTGACCAGCCACATCTATAGGAACTTGTTGAGCAGCCATGGATGATTCTAATGTGTCTGAGCTCTACCATGAGCAGGCTTGGAGAACTTCTATTTCCCATGATAAATTGATGCTTGGAGCAACAAGAGATATTGTAAAAGCTCAATGGGAACCTCGATTGGATTAAGAAATCAATTAACTGTTTTTGGAATCTCTGTTATGGAAACTGCAAATATCCTATCAAACAAAACTAAAGGTTATAATTTTCATTTGATACATATTGCATTAACTTTCATTCGAGTTAAGAAAATAGTATGCAAGGATATAGAGAAATGCATTGTTAATAGAAGGGGCAAAAGGTACCTCTTCGCATAGGTCTCCCCTTCATGACCCAAGTCAGATCGAAAGTCATCGATCCCATTCTCTTGCTTTATTCATTAGAGGAAAGCAATTAAAGATACACATATGTTTCCCTAATATGTTCTTCATGCAACCTCTAAAATGTATTTAACCACAGATTTTGTTAAACATATATAAGTGATTGATGTGTCGTGGAATGTATATTAATTAGATACGTTATAGGGTAAACTTAGAAAATTACCTTTAGGAAAAAGTAATAGACTAATTTCACCAAAGACGGCTTTAATTAAACACGTTGATGAACCAAGTTCGTTGTATACGAAGATCGAGTGATTTGAGACGTTTTGTTTCGATTTGGACAATTGATTCAAATGGGTTATCGGTTTTTAAACTAAAATTACTCCTACACTTTTTCAATTAAATAAATCCTAAGTGCATGAATCGTTCCTCATTATTTAATCTAAAGACAATTATTTAAAATTAAAGCTATTTAAAAATTTAAACTATTTAGAAATCTATTTAAAATAAACTATTTAATTAAAATAACTTTTACACTATCTAAAAATCTATTTATGAAACTATATTATTTAAAATCTAACTTAATTAAAATCTAATTTAAAAAAAACTAATTTTTAATAACTAATTAAATTTCAAAATATTTAATAAAACATTTTTTTATATTTTTTTATATTTTTTTATATTTTTATTTATTTATTTTTAAACTTTATAAAAGAAAATTTGAACAACTATCGATTTACTTTATAAAATGAAAAACTAAGTATTAAAATGAAACTAAAAACTGACAATAACAATTACAGTAACCATATTAAGTAGAAAGACTGAAATAAACTCAAAAGATGAGCTAGATGAGATGGTGAGTTTTTTTGGCCCATGACCAGGAGGTCATGGGTTCGAATCCCTTTGGGGACTTTTTGGTTGATTATTTTTTTTAACAACTGAAATCAAAAAGTAAAAGTCACAGGAGTGACATTAGGTGATATTATTTTGGTTTTGATTATTTTGAGCTCAGTGATATTTATCACAACAACCCAAATTACTTGTTTGGTCTGCACAATAGCAGATCAAAACAAGTTGGCATAAAACAAAGCAAAAATAACTCAGATAAACCAAAAGATATCACAGATGAATCAAACTCAGCCAAACAGTCAAATTTCAAAACCGATATAATCAAAAACTCAGTACAGTCATGGATACAAATCAAAGCATTCCTAAATCAAAACTAACTATATCTATCCAACAAATGAAACTGATGCAAAAACTTCTAATTTAGCTAACTTAATAAAAAACTGAAACCTCTAAATACTCAGTAGATAAATCAGCTAGATCAAAATACAGCTCTCACTCGAATTAGTTAACTCTGCAACAACATAATCAAATCAGTAAACTCTAATCAGCCATACAACCCAATATTCTTCATGATTAATCAATCACTCAAATACCTTATCATAGCAGACTAATGTTCAATTCATAATAATAATCTCATAAAGCAGATTTGTTATAATTTACCAAAGAAACAATCGACTGTTAACAATTATAATGAAAAATGACAGCAGGTACAATCCTAAAATGAAACATGATTCTACACATTTCAACATTCCACTTAAGCAGACAGTAACAACTAATTCAAACAAATAGAACAAAAATATTGCAAGTATATAAACATATCATATTATCAGATTACATAAAAGAAAAGTGAGCTTACCCTTTTAGATGACCTTTGATGTGAAGGTAGGCGTTGAGCCTCCTTATGATCAAATTCATTCAACACCAAACTACCTAATCACCATCACGAACTCACGAACCACCATATTGCACTAATATAACTCGAAACCACCACTAAATCACGAACCAGGTATGGATCCAACTGCTTAATATTATAATTTTCCATTTATCAGTGGATAAACCGAATTCCCAAATTTAGCTCACGTAATCCTTATAAAGCTATTAAAGAGCTCATAAGGTAACGTTTTGTTATATTAAGACAAATTAGTAGAATAAAAACTTTGTTGAAACTTAACTCGAAAGCTAAAAGTAAATAACACAGGATTTAAGCCAAAACAAAATTAACTTTATTCATTAAACTGAGAATCATTACAAAACATTATTTAAAAACATCTACAACTAATTTGACATTATAACTCTAACTAAAAAGGGATGAAAATAATACAAGAATGAGGGGGTATTTATAGCTGGCGTGAGGCGAGGGGTGGTTGATGAAGAACGATTTTGAGCCTTTGATGAAGCATCTCTCCTTTCTCTTTCCTGTAAGTTTTGATCCAACGGTTGATAGATGCTCTTGATCACACGGATCACCAAGTTGTACAAGGGGTGTGCTTCTTGTGCTTCTTGATTGCTGACTTGTCATTCTCTTATTGGGCAAGTGGAGATGGGTGATGTGTCTCACCCAATCAGGGAGGGGTAAAGGGCCACGTCACTGCTGGTTACTCCATCTTCTTGATCCGAAAAAACGGGGAAATAATTCCCCATGCGTGTATGTACACGCTCTTTAATAAATAAAGCCCCAATTTTTGGTTTGTATTTTAGGGTTTGGTAACAGTGATCTTTGGTTATTATTTGAGATGTGAGAGAGATGGGTTTAGCATAGGGTGTATCGAAAAGGTGTGGTGAGTGAATAAATGTTGACCAAAGATAAGTGAAAATATTTTCACTTTATACAAATTCAAGCGTCCATTTACATTTGTTAACCTAATAGGCTTTTTGAAAGCCCAAAATCGAATACTCCTTCCCATCTCAAATGGACTTGGGCTTGGGCCATTGGTTATAAATACTCCATTCGTTTCTATTCTTTTGGGCCTTACATTTGGGCTTCTTCAAAATACTTAATCCAAATTAACCATTTTAATGGGCTTCCACGCCCATTAAGTAAATGTGGGACCCACTTGACTTGAACTCTTGATAAACTTGAATCTGTAGATAAAACGACTTTATTTTTTTACCTTTTGATAAAATCTTCAAATCCCGTGTCGGTTTTTGTCGGTTTTCGTGAACTTCGGTACCTACACACATTAAACAACAAACAAACGTATACAAGGCAAATTTGATACATTTTAAGCATTTATTCATTGTTTATAGATACAAATGATATGAGTAATTTAGCTCATATCCGTGATCAACCTGTAGAGACTTACAAGATGAAATAATTGATTAATAAAATTTTAATAATTGATGTTTTCCCAAATAATATGATGATAGATTAAGAAATGAGATGGAAAAGATATGAATTTTATAGAGAGAAAGTAGTGAGATAAAGTAGAGAGAATGAGATGATTAACTTGGTGAATATTAGATTAGAATAATGAGAGTTACTAATGATCATCCACCCTTCTTAACATGCTAGGAAGGGCCTTATATAGTCGGGCTTACATGTAACCATAATGGACTATATTGTTTGGACCGGGCTTGTCTTTTGGGCTTTAAGTAGCTTAAATCCAAGCCCGTGCACCACGACTATTTAACTAACTATTACAACGTTCTAATAAATGTTACAATAATAAACTATGACCGAGCATTCTTGTTTGAATCAATATTTTGAGGCTAACAATCTCCCCCAATGTAAGGTCATTCAACTTCGATATTTGGAGATCAATGGAGATTACGAATCCCGTCATAAATGAGTCTTGAACGTGTAATAGTAGTGTTGTTCCTTCATGCTGTAATCTTTGAGCCTTTGTCGTTGTCTTTCGACTTTGTCTTTTATCTTGAGATCTTCAAATCATTCTTGACTTGTCTTTGCCATCTTGCGATCTTGTGTCTTTATCCACATGCTCACACTATTAATTTTTGAATAAGTCTTTAGGCATGAATATGTGGTTTTGAATCTTTGACTTTGCTGAGTACACCGTGACGCCACCTTCTTGAGACAAAACATAGACAAGGACTGAATGGCTTTGACATTCGTCCTAAATCGTTAGCGTTTTACCTCCGGTCGGTGAAGACCGTTATACGATATTAAATACCGTACCTGTGATTAGGTAGATTCAATTAAGAATCTCCTTGACAGGGTTTCGCAGCTGTACTAGCCGTTCTCTTTACTCAACCGTCTCAAAGCAAGACTACGAACATAAAGAGTGAATCAATTGGATAAATATCTGCTTGATTAAAGTCGTCAATTCAAATTCCTGGAACAAGTTTGATTCCTTAAGAATCTTACCATTGTTGCTTTCCAGTTGACACAAGTTTGATTCATAAGAATCTCACAAGTTACCTACCGTAGCGCTGTTTGATGTTGACGCTAGAAGGATTTCCATTCGTCACTGTGAATATTAATGAATATCACTCTGAATGTTCTGGAAAGACCATAAAGATATTGCGTAGAAACCTGAAATGAGTTTGAATCAATTCAGAATCAAACCACTGTTGCTTTTCAGTTTTACATATGTTCAATTTATAAAGAATCTTACATATGACCTACCGTAGTGCTGTTTGATGTTAACACTAGAAGGATTTCCACTCATCATTGTGAATATTAAGTATTATCACTCTGAGTGTTCTAGCAATATCGCAAGGATATAGCGTAGGACTCTCTTTATCTTCATCCGTGTGTCCTAACAAGATTTGATTGATCTCTTGGTTCTAGGCTCGATTTGTGCACTTTTTAGTGGTCGGAGGCTGGAGCAGATGCCACCTATTCAATATCAACTATCTCGGAGTGAGAAAGTCAATAGAGGTCGTGTTGATCTCCGTGACAATAAAACAAACTTATTTTGAGAGAAGCCTGAGTAGCTAGGAAAGGGTTGTGCATACATCACTGGGTCCATGATGAGTTGTCTTCATGATGTGTTGACCCGGTTTCTGTCTAAGTTGTATGGAGGGCTTCTTTGTTTACACCCTTTATCCTTACATTTTTTTTTATTCTTCAACACCTTCAATGCTTACCAAGACATCATTACTAGCACCTTGTTGTGATTGTTCCAGTTCTAGCATCAGTACTTAGTCGGCCTTCAGCTGCGTTCACATTCTACTCCATCTTTCCTAAGGACTTCTAATAATCTATTGGATTATCCATGTGAAGATCCCTCCGGTTCTGGTTGGATCATAGGACTTAAACCTAACCACCCTTTTGACACCAATAACGTCGTGAATTAAAGATGTTGTGGGTATTTGATCGTAACCATAAAAACCACTTCAAATATCTAACAAGGTGTTTGAAAAACATTTAACACCTTGATAGTTTTTGTCGTTTCAGAAATGCTCCCCCTTCACATGTGCATCGATAATCAAAAGTGTTTTGCACATGTAGGTAAGAGTTAAAGTGCTTGACTCTTATATAAGATCATATTTTAATCACATTTTCTCCCCTATCTCTAATATATAAAATCTTTTGATATTAGAGATATCAAATTTGATTAAAATATATTTTGATAAATAGTCTTGAAAATCTTCGGGAGAAAGATGTGTCAATCGTTGCATGAAGTTGAAATGCTCCCCCTCAAAAATTGATCCAATTGAATTGTCATTGTGAGGATGTGATCCACATTTCGCTTTTTGCGGATGGGAGTTTGTTGAACACACAATTTTTGAAAGATTTTGAATAACCATTGAAAAATTCTTCAAAAGATTGTGTTCAACGCTTTTTGAAAAATCCTATTTATTTTTGGCGACGAGGTTTTTCTAAAGCATAAACTTGAGTTCATAGACTTTGAATGTCTAGACAAATCCACTCAAGTGTAAGAAGATTTCTCTTCTTTTGCTGAGGGTAAGCGCACTAAATCGTACACTCCCCGTGAATATTGATCCGGGATGCAATCTGAAAGTGATTACAAGCCATTGTGTTGAGCTCAAAACGTTGAATGTTTTGTGACAAGCTCAACCCGAGATATATTGCTCTACCCGTTGTTGGAAATATTGTCCAAAAGAGACAATTTCCTTTAAAAAGATAAAAATTACATTTTTTGAAAAATATTTACAACTTTCATTCGAGCTTTATGTACACACCCGTGTCATTATTGAGCGACATTTCTAGGTACGTCCATATTATCGATACTAAAAGACATGTCGAGAACAATATTTTCGGTATTTTTGAAAGATTTTTAATTTTGTGTTTTGCTTTTATATGTTTTATATTTTTGTATTTTGTTTTTCCATAGATATATACAAGTAGATGTTTGATATATGAATCAAGCAGGTACCTTTGCCAGAATCTCCAGGTCTGCTGGAGTCAAACATCTTATACCAATTTGCCTAACGAAGTACTCAAACCTATCTTTCGATAGAGCTTTCATGAACAAGTCGGCTAACTGATAATCCGTTTCGACAAAGTATAATTCAACGATTCCGCGTTCAACTTGTTCCTTTATGAAGTGATATCTTACGTCAATGTGTTTCGTGCGGGAATGCTGTACCGGATTGCAGGAGATGGCTATGGCTGACTTTGAGTCACAGTACATAGGTACTTTATCAAAGTGGAAGCCATAATCCGTGAGTTGTGTTCTCATCCAAAGAACTTGAGCACAACACGCAGATAGAGACACATACTCTGCTTCGGCTGATGAAAGTGACGTACAATCCTGCTTCTTGGAAGACCATCCCACAAGCTTATCTTGACCTAGAAATTGTGCACCACCAGAAGTACTTTTTCGTGTATCAAGACACCCTGCATGATCAGAATCTGAATAGGCCGTTTGAAAGAAACCGGTTTACCTTGGATACCAGAGTCCCATGTGAATGGTATTCTTAAGGTACCGAAAGATCCGTTTAACCTCCTTGAGGTGCTTTTTAGTAGGTCGTGCTTGATATCGTGCACAATAGCATGTAACATGATGAATATCAGGTCTGCTTGCTGTCAAGTACATGAGGGACCCGATCATGGAACGATATCTCGTTTGATCTATGGGTAATCCCTCCAATTCAACATCTATGGATTTTGTGGATAATGGTGTCCTAACTGGGTCACATGAGGTCATACCATGCTTTTTGATTATCTCTTGACAATACTTAGCTTCGTTAATAAAGATACCACTTGGGGATTGGTGAACTTGAATTCCTAGAAAGAATTTTAGTTCGCCCATCATAGACATTTCAAATTTGTTGTGCATTACTTTTTCAAACCATTTTGAAAGTTTTGGGTTTGTAGACCCAAAAATAATGTCATCAACATAAATCTGCACAAGCAAAATGTCATCCCCATATTTATAAGTGAACAATGTTAAATCAATGGAAACTTTTGAGAAACCTTTGGAGACCAGAAATTTCGAGAGCTCGTCGTACCATGCCCTTGGAGCTTGCATGAGTCCATAAAGTGCTTTGTGGAGACGATACACCTTTTCAGGACCGTTAAGAAAAGCCGTCTTTACGTCCATTTGATAGACAATGAATCCCTTATGTGCAGCATAAGCAAGAAAAATCCTGACCGTTTCCATTCGAGCTACTGGTGCAAATGATTCTTCAAAATCAATACCCTCTTTCTGTCCATACCCTTTAGCCACTAGCCTAGATTTATTCTTGATGATCATGTTCTCTTCATCCATCTTGTTTTTCCAGATCCATCGAAGATTTAATGGTATTACATCGTATGGTCTGTCAACAAGTTCCCAAACTTTAAGTCTTTCAAACTGTTGAAGTTCATCCGTCATCGATTCAATCCAAGCGTGATCAGCCATGGCTTCTTTGATGTTTCTCGGTTCAGCTGAACTCACGGCGAGTGCGAACATACAAACATCGCCATCGGTATGAAGCTGTCGTCTTGTACGAACGGGTTGTGAAGGGTTTTCAATGACATGAACCAACGGATGATCTCGGGTCCAATGATGTGTTGAAGGATGTCGTTGGTAGAATGTATGCATATTTGACGGATCAACATGGCGAGTAGAAGGCTCTCCAGTCGTGTACCGGTGTACCAAATGGGTTGATAAATTCGTCTTCGTCAGATAATGCATTGTCTGCTTGATTTGTGTTCTCTGGAGCAATGACAGTAGTTGTGGATGTTGTAGGATCGATTGTTGAAGTGATATTCTGAGGAAGTAACTCTGCAGCAACCGGTGTTGAAGTAGATGAAGTTGTATCCTTTTGTTGACGATGATCGGCATCATCATTCTTATCATGAGTGACAGCGAAAGAATTCGATACAATTTGTTTCTCCCCCGTGAAATATTCATCATACATTGGTCCATATAACATTTCCAACTCTTCAATTGTCGTGTTGACTGTCATATCAGCTCTAGGAACATTTTCTAGAACCAGCGTTGAACTTGACGGTTCATTGTTGTGGTCTTGAGTTCCGAGTTCCGTGCGGTTGTGAACGGAAGTCGTTTGTCGTTGTGGATCGGGACATAAACTGTTTTGTTCAAATGCCATTGTGTAACTTACTTGTGAAACCCCTGAGACACATATTTCTCTGATATTTGTTTCTTCAGCAACCAAACTCTGAGAGAGTCTTTTGTTGAACGATATGAATAAGGAAAACCTTTATGTTCTTGTTGAACCTTTACTTGATTACGTGCACTTTCATCAGTAGTTTGTATGCTTGCATGTGGGTTAGCGATATCTTGATGAGAACCATGTGGGGGTTCACCTTGAACCTTTTTCATGCTAGAGGGAAATATATTTCTAGTAGGAACCCATTTAAGACCAGTTGTTTTGAAGATTCTACCCGTTGGTATCCACTTAAGACAAGGTCTAGGAAACTTAGCTTTCTCATGCACCGCGGAAGACTTAATTGGAGAAAAACTATTTCCTATAGGGTTCCATCTTTGAGATGCTCTAGCTGTTTGGTTCACCTTGTTTAGGAAATTAGTGATGCAATCATCATGAATAGCATTAAACACACATTTGTTACTTTTCGTGCAAACAAAGTGCTTAGCATCTGAGAAGGATCTAGTGTTCCTAGGATAGGGTGATTTGGGCACATCATAGAAGGGTCTAGAATTCCTAGATGTGTGATTAGCGCTCCTAGGTTTCGATTGGGTCCTATCTCTTGCTTATGTCTTTATCTTAGCATCCTCTAGATAGCTTTTATGACCTCTGTCATTTGAACTACTCCGAGGCATGTTCTTGGAACTGTTTCGAGAGTTGCTTGAAGCATTCATGTGATTGGGCCTTGCATAGACAAAATTGTTAAGGGGGATCTAGATAGTGGAGTGACAGTTTTTGGCAAATTGCTACGCACGTCAACTTGGGATGAAAACCTCGAGTTCGATGTTTTGGGTCGTTCAGATTTAAACGCATTCGGTTTTCTAGCAACTGAGCAGTTTCTGAATGATTGAGTAGGAGGTTTCCTCAAGATTGATTGATTTGCTAACTTAGTATCCACACTATTTCCTTTTAGCTTCCTTAATTCATTTTTCACCACTGTTAATGCAAAAACCTTTTCCTGAATCTGAGCTTTCAATTGCTCATTTTGTAGAAGTAATTGAGCGACACGTTGTTCTAACTTAATGTTCATATTATCAAATATGTCGTTATTAGCATTCGAGTCATTACTATCTATAGTGTCGATAGGTTGCACAGATATTTCACTTAATGAAGCAGGAGGAGGACTAGGATTTTGAGAAGCCAACTTTGATTCTAACAAATTTATTTGTTTCACAAAATGTTCTTTTTCCGTATTAAAATCTTGAATCTTACGATCCAGTTTTTGTTCAAGAACAACATTTGCTTTTTCAAGTTTTTCAAAATAGGCCTCAAATTTGTCATTTTTCTTTGAAAAATCGAGTTTGGCGTCCTCAAAATCTTTTGTCTTTTGAGCTAACATAGTTTCGAGCTCATGAATCTTAGAATCAGACACATCAGTTAATTGTACCTCAGCCGTCGGCTCTTCATCATAAATGGGTCTGATATCTGCATCATTGGCTGATGGATCATTCCCTGAGTTATGGATGGTATGCTGCTTCTCTAATTCTATCCTGCTCCTTTCTGTGACAATCGAACAATCATCCAATGTTTGACCATTATCGACATTGCTCTCGTTCTTCTGCATGAATCTGTTATTCACCCTTCTTTCAACTTGTAGGTTATGACGTGTTCTTTCAGCAATGGACTTCCTTACGTCACTCATGTGTTGAAGAAATATCTCCTTGAATTCTTGAACTTCTAACCGAGTAAATTCAAAGAAGTATCGGTTTATGAATTCTCGATCATAATGTACAGAGACCTGTGTATCAAGGAATTGCTGAAACTGATTTTCGATAACCAAAACGGCATCTATGGATTCAACCTCTTGAAATTCATCGTTGGCAAGTTGTTGTTCAAGGTGATCTACATTGAGTAGCATTGTGCTTGTGAATGTCTCAACATCTTGACCAGTTAGTAACATGAATACCCGTTTGAATCCTAGTTCGACGCGAGTGTGTTTTAAATCGTCATTTGAAAGAACTTGAAGGTGTGACTAGAGTGATCTAAAGTGTGTCATGCATCGTTCTTTTGCAACCGACATCTTGGATTTGAGTGCATGCACATCTTGTGTTGTGGAATCCATAATGAGTGTTTCTGATAATGAAATGACTTTTGATCTTAAGTAGATATGGTGTGATTGAGTTTGTGGTTTCAATTCCGAAAATTCAGATTTTTTTCTCAGTCCGACAATAAATTCCTCAGTCCGACAAAAAGGTACATCGAAAAAAAATTTAATTACCAAATTTTGAAATCGAGTTCGAAATAGCCTAAAACTAGTATGGAAAAATTTTGAAAAATAAAAAATTTTAACGAAAAATAAAACCTAAAAAATTTGAAATTTAGCCTAAAAATTTGAATTTTGGTCCGAAAATTTGAATTTTTGGTGGAAAAATTTTCCACATCGCCAAAATTTGAAATCGAAGCTTAAATGGCCTTAAATGGTCTAGGAAAAAATAAATTTTAATATGGTTTTCCCGCCAAATTTTTTTTTTTTTTACTAACCTTATCCGGAATGCTTCATCTTTGCCTTATCCGGAATGTGTCTTCTTGGCCTTATCCGGAATATGTGATCTTGAGCTTATCCGGAATATGTGTTCTTGAGCTTATCCGGAATCCGTGTTCTTGAGCTTATCCGGAATCCGTGTTCTTGAGCTTATTCGGAATCCGTTTGCTTAGTCTTATCCGGAATCCGTGTTCTTGAGCTTATCCGGAATCCGTGTTCTACCTCTTATCCGGAATCCGTTTTATACCTCTTATCCGGAATCCGTTTTATACCTATTATCCGGAATATGGAAAAACACTTGTTATCCAGAATACTTGCAAAATTTGCTTATCCGGAATGTACTTTCGTTGGGTTATCCGGAATCCGATTTCTGGAGCTTATCCGGAATCAATTTTCTCATTGCTTATCCGGAATGTTGTTTTTCTGCTTGTTATCCGGAATCCACCAAGGCACTACTATCCGGAATAATGTAAAACCCTCTTATTCCGGATAAGAAGTTCTATATTCCAAAAAAACTTGATTTTTTCAAAAATTTTACTCAAGAATCAAACCAAAACAACCACCTTTTTCATGAAAATCACCAACAAGAATATCACAAATCCCTACCACAACTATGTAGGCAATTTGTAAGAAAGATTTTTGGTGAAAAAACACAAAAAGATTTTTGAGACGAGATGATTTGTAGATCAAAATCACACGAATCAAAAACTTAACGACAAACTAAACACAAATCTACCCCATGGCGATTGATACCAATTGTTGTCCCAAATAATATGATGATAGATTAAGAAATGAGATGGAAAAGATATGAGTTTTATAGAGAGAAAGTAGTGAGAGAAAGTAGAGAGAATGAGATGATTAACTTGGTGAATACTAGATTAGAATAATGAGATTTACTAATGATCATCCACCCTTCCTAACATGCTAGGAAGGGCCTTATATAGCCGGCCTTACATGTAACCATAATGGGCTATATTGTTTGGACCGGGCTTGTCTTTTGGGCTTTAAGTAGCTTAAATCTAAGCCCGTGAACCACGACTATTTAACTAACTATTACAACGTTCTAATAAATGTTACAATAATAAACTATGACCGATCATTCTTGTTTGAGTCAATATTTTAAGGCTAACAATTGATTAATAGATATTTAGCTGAGAAGTAATGATACATATTTCAACACCCATTTGAGGATTATTATTGTTCAAATAAAGGTCTACGAATTTGAGAGCATTTGAAGCACCTCCAGCTACGAAAATATGATTGTCTTTTAGCATCACCATATCGAATAAACACCATCATGTTATTCTGACATCCGACAATCAGTACATGTTTAATAGCAGATAAGCACATGTGAGGTAATTCCAAATATGTTGTCAAGACAAGACTCTTGTTGGTACTCCTTAATAATGACCCTTACTTCTTAATCCTTAATTTATGCTTTTCTTGAAACAAATGTAAGAGTTCAAGAATAAATCCGTAGAATGCAATTGTATCATATCTTTAAACGTATATGTGAATCAAACATTAACGTAAATGGATTGATTAAAAAATTATCTCAAATATTTTGACATACCTGCACTATGATTAACATATGAGACCAGAAGTCAAAAGGGAAATAATATACAATAAACTCTAGAATAACGAATCATAATCCAAAAAATAACCTATAAATGAAACAACATCGAACCATAAGTGCATTCACTTGAATCAGATAACAAATATCAAAAATCATAAACCTTAAATCTATACCTTCAAGATTTAAATTTTGATAAGGTCAGAAGGTCTATAGACTCATTAATCGTAAAAACTCCATGAGCTAATCTAAATAGTTTGTAACCAACTTCATATAACTTCAATATAACACATCAAATAAAAACCTAAATAAGTGTAGGTTTTGGTTGAATGGTTTAATAAGGCACCTAAACAAAACAATAAATCAAATAGAACGAATGCACATCCGATATTTTTTGTAGATAATAATAGTAAAATCAAAGGAGGAAAGTGGCAAACCTATTGTGATAATGGATCGAAGATCATAGGTGATGATGCAGGAGCAGGAGTAGGGTTTTGATAAAAAAAGGTCGTATGTTTTAATAGCAACTAATTAAGGAATATACTATCCGAGATATTTTATTGAAAATTTAAAAAAAAAGTCGTATGTTTTAATTGCAGCTAATTAAGGAACAAATTTTCTATATTATTCGAGATATTCTATAGAATATTGATATTTTATATTAGGTAAATAATTGTAGCCAATACTAAAATGCCATGTAGGATATGACATGGCGCCTATTTATTTTCCAAGTCAAACTTAGCCTCATATATATATTATAGATATAGGGATGGGATCTGGAGAAAACATCATCTCGGTAGAAAACATAGAAAACAAAACAGATGCACCAAAATGTCAAACAGATGCACTAAACGAAAAAAATGGGCATTAAATACCAAATGGGATAGAAGTTTAAAAACCGTGCAACACCCACCAAAAAGGATTGATAAATTACATTCGGCCCCCTGTAGTTTGTTTCGTAAAAAAAAGAAGGATTTGTATTGTTTTCTATGATTTCTACCGAGATGATGTTTTATAATGATCCATCCCAATATATATATATATATATATATATATATATATATATATATATATATATATATATATATATATATATATATATATATATATATATATATATATATATATATATATATATATATATATATATATATATATATATATATATATATATATATATATATATATATATATATATATATATATATATATATATATATATATATATATATATATATATATATATATATATATATATATATATATATATATATATATATATATATATATATATATATATATATATATATATATATGTATGTATGTATATATATATATATATATATATATATATATATATATATATATATATATATATATATATATATATATATATATATATATATATATATATATATATATATATATATATATATATATATATATATATATATATATATATATATATATATATATATATATATATATATATATATATATATATATATATATACATATATATATATTTACTAGCATCGTAACCCCCTCAACGGGTGGGGTCGTTGTTTTTTCTCGTCCCGGTGGATTTATGGTTTGTGCATTTTCGGTTTTTTGAATTTGTAGTTTAATCTTTAGTGTATTTTAGTTGTAATTTACGTTTAAGTAACGGTTATTTGTGGTCAACAGGTGTCTTTTTTTGTTGACTTGAACGTTTAAAGTTTCTAAATGTATCGAATGTTGCCCTTCAAACATGTAAAATATGGTAAAAGTCATAATGTACTAATTATCAATGAGCCATTATACATAACAAACTTTTTTACGTCCAATATACCTATTTAACGATAAAAAGCATTTGCAAAGTTAATCCAAAATCAAAAAATTATAAAAAAATTATTAAATTTGAAAGTTTAGATTTTTTTAGAAAAAAACTTTTCAAAAAAAATAAAAAAAATAAAAAAATAAAAATAAATTAAATACTATTATTTTCTTTTTACTTTTTTTTAATTCGGAAAAAGAAATAAAAAATTGAAAAAAAAAATTCAGGAAAAAAATGTTTACCTTTTCTAACTTTTTCAAAAAAATTCGAAGAAAAAAACAAAAAAAAGAATTCATAATTTTTTTTTTCAAAAATAAACGTTTAGTTTTTTTTATCTTTTTAAAAAAATCTGAAAAAAAAGGTTTATAATTTTTTTTTTGTTTTTTGTTTAGAATTTTTAAAAAAGTAAGAAAAAAACGTTTTTTTTCTGAAAGTTATTTTTCAATTTTTATAATTTATTTTTATTTCTTTCATCGAATTATTTAAAAAACTAATATTTTTTTTCCTGAAAAAAAAAATTAGTTTTTCAATTTTTCATAAAAATACTTTCTTTCCGAAAATTTATTTTTCTGAAAAAATATAATTTTTCAAATATTTATAATTTTTTTGCATTTGGACTAAATTTTCAAATTTTTATCAATAGACTAACTTTGCAAAAGATTTTTGTCGTTAAATAGACTGACATTGCAATTTCTATAATCGGTCAAAGGTCAAATATCCATTCAACGGTTATTGGTAAAATATTTGACGTGACAAATAGGTATATTGGACATAAAAAAGTTCGTTATGTATAATGGCTCAGTGCTAATAGTACATTATGTATTTATGACTTTAACCCGATAAATACATAAACATGCACAAGTAATATTGTGAAATTGGATCTTGAACAGAATTCACATTGCAAAGGAAAAGAAAAACAATCAAAAGCTCTACACTTATTTGGTCAAGTCATAAATACATCGAGTAACACTTAAAAAAATTGTTGTCTTTCTCCATTGTGTGGAGCTTTTACACAAGGTCGCGTGCATCTTTAATGTATACTGTTGTGTGTCAATTAATCAAATGAATGTTCCTATATAACGGCTTATTTCAGTTTTAAAGCACAAAAAGTTATCCATGCATATAAATAAATTTATTTGCTTTCCTTTGAAGTAATAAGCAAACTGAGATATTTTTGTTAAACTTTGGTATTCTACTTTTGAACGCTTAATAAATCATGAGATAGTAGGTTTGAAAAATATGTTTGTGTAGCACAAATGCATGGAATGAAGCATTCCTCCAGTGTATAATGTCTTTCATCTTGTTTATTTTTATTCCTTGGGCAATGCCTATTTTTATTCTCATTACAGCAGAGAATTAAATGAGACATTTTTCCTGCTAATCTTCAAGACTATACTGAAATCATATTTTAGATTATAGTCTCTTAGACATCTTTTTTATCTATTAATATATTTATACTTGTTATAGGTAAAATATCATATCAAGAATCTATTAGGATACACATTTTAGTCTTTTACATTAATGGGCAATTTTGAATACATCTTCATATAATCACGTATTACAAAGATATTTTGTCCCAATAAAACAAAATACCTTTAAACTACTTATAAGTTGCAAGTTTGTAGCATAACCAAACACCCCTTAAAACGTTAGTTTTGCAGCCATAAAAACTGCAGTAGCTTGGACTGGTCATGTAATAGTTACTGAACCTTGTTCAGCTCATCCCACTCTAGCTTGTTTCGTGTAATCAGCTCGTTCAACTCGCTTGTTCCCTCTCTTTTCGTTCTTGTTCTGTTGCTTTCTTTCATCTCTCTCAGCTTATAATGTTCATGAAAAGCATACTAAGAGGCGAATTTACATAGCGACCACCAGAACCAATTGAAAAGACAAAAACAATCTTTAAAACCCTAAATTTTCAGTCAAAAAAGCAAACACTATAGCCATATAATAAAAAGTGAATACGTGTTTATTATCAGAAGTCAATCATAAGTAGTTAAAATTACAAGTCACCTCACTGGTGGTAGCCTGATGAGCAGGCAAGGGAAAGAAGAAAGACCATGAACTGAGCCGATACATGTAACAAATGATCAGAATAGTAAATTTAAAAAATGCAAAATTCTAAGAAGCCAAAAAGTAGAGGTGTACATTATTAAATGTTTCATCTTTTGCTTTCAAGTATATTATATCTTCTTCACTTGAGCTACTACTACCCTTTTTGTTCTTCTTCTAGGGTAAGTCATGTTTGGGTCATATGGAAGAAGTTCTTTTTATTAGTTTGGGCCATGTTTGGGCAAGCAACATCCTCGTGATCACAAAAGTGTTTTCAAGCGTTGTGAAGTCAACACTACTGGACCAGCCAAGCATCAGGCTGTAGCACTAATGTTGACAGGAAACCAGTATGTATTCTATCGTTGTCGCAGTAATGGTTAGTCACCAAGACAGTATACTACTCAGGAGACCACTGATGGTCCAGAAAAACATGATCATTGCACAAGGCAATTTTGATTCTAATCGACAGCAGACCAGTATGTGTTTCTATTCAAAACTGCACTATTTAGCCATATGGAACTTGAGCAATGTTCAGACATACTTGTTGTGGTTAATTTACTTAAAACTAGTCTAGTCAACATTGTCTGTGTTAGCTACTCGTTTTGGGGCCTATCATATCGAAAACCAAAATTCCCAACTTATACACTAATCTTTTCTAAGATTGCTACTTTGTAATCTTATTTGTAGGGAGTGTTTAAGAGGCTTGCATCTAAGATCTAACTCTCGATCATAGAAACAATTACAGTTATTTGATCCCAAGGTATAATCTTACTATAATAATAAAATCAGTGACTTAACGTAATCCAACGGATCTCTTTCTTACTGCAACACTACTTTGTTGTAGCAGCTTTTGTATATGAAAGTAGCTGAACAAAAAAAAATTGGACACCTGAACGGCAACATTTTGTTATCTTCTATACCACGGACCATAATAACATATAACATTTAACATAATATCTGGTGACGGTTACCAGAAAATAAGTTGGTGGCTTTAGGAAGAACACCAACTAACCACTTTACGTGTACATGGGTCAATTCGGGTTATTTTTATCTCTAGCGGGTTTAATCAAAGATAAAAATCAAACGGGTCAAAAGTTACCCAAAGTGCATTTTACACTTCATAAAACCTCCAAAGTATTTAAAAACTTATAATTATCATGGAGATAGTATAACAGTCACAGCCATATGTATTTAGCATAGGTATATTTATATAAACTTTGAACAAAACAATGTTCTTTCTTAAACACTAAAACCTACCCACCCCTTCCACTTCTACAAAATATGAACTTTGGAAAATTAGATTCATCACAATGACCAAACATCATATTAGTTAACTCTACTTTACCTCGATTGAAATGATATTAGGTTCGTGGTGCGATTGTTGCATGGCACTTATTAAGCAAAGGTTACCTGTACCACCAAGTTGTAGAAATGGAATATCCAATCCTGATCACGGTGAAATCACGTTCCAACCTTGCCCATAGGCTGTGAGACAATAATAGAAGTTGGAAAATTTCCTTCCCGGTCAAGCCTTCCAAACAGACCCTTCCATTGGTTATACCTTTTGGCGGCTGTATTTGGTAAGCACCAGGGTATAAGGTCAACCATTTGGCTAGTTGACAACCTAACCTGAAAGAAAGAAAAAAAAGGTTAATCTCATATCAACTATTGAAAAGCGACTGAAATGCTATTTAATAAAGAATACCAGTTTAAATACTGTGACGTACCTTTTCCTCAGGAAGGTCATGCCAGAAGCACCATTTCCAACAGTTGGGAGGTCACCAATTGTGTCTCGAATAGTTATTGCACGAGAAGGGGCACCAGTACAGTACTTCTAGCAGCAGCATATTGTTTTTTTTCATTTAGTGTTACCATAAGTTGAGGACTGGAAAACACATGCATTGGTTCAGGCCACTCGGGTAGTATTTCCTTGGGTGAGGTTGCCCAACTGAACGCACGTTTATGTGATTGAGATACACCAAAAACTCCAACCTCCAGTATTCTAATTACATTAATCATTTAAAGTGACACAGGAATATAGTTACAAATATGCTTTTGAATCTAGAAAAATCTATATATTATCTCCACTTACCAGGGTGTCAATTGGTTACATTACCAGCAAAACACAAACATATAATCTGTTTGAAGTAAATGAACGTCTAAGATGAGACAGTATTAGAATTGGACAATTATAAGCAAATATCTTGCCAGATTACCTTGTAGTAACTACTACACTTTTCGCATAACAGATGCTGGCAAAATGCTGCCACTTGCCTATACAAATCAACAAAATTTGTAAGGTGATGGAAGAGTATATATTATCCATAGAAGTAGATAAATGGATAGCTTGTCACAATCAGTAATTATTGTCGCGACCCAGGTTGGGTTGATCTTTAACACTTTTTGTCGAAAACTTATATTTTAACACGTAAAATTGATTACGGAAATTGGATTTTATAATAGAAATAAAAAAGCCAACGTACAATACCATCAAAGTTAAATCTAACATACCAGTTTTTAAAGCACTGCCTATAATTTAAGTAGCAAAAAATGAATCTAGTGATTGAGTGCTCCTCCCAATGTTTCATCTATAACCCGGAGTTCACAATCCAACATGGTAAAACTCAGTAATGCAGCAAGTACATGTTATGGAAGCTAGTGTACTTTCAAAAATGGCAGAAGCTTCGAGAGTGGGTACCTTGAAAACATTTGTACTATGTCGGACACCACTGTCTTAGAATACCAGCACACGCCTTGTGCAGCTTTTACAATATAGTATATAAGATTTAAAAAACCAGAAACTTAATAAGTATTATATATTTATAACTAACCTATAAACAGATTGTGGCTTAATTCCTAGTTGAACTTGGAAGCTGACTTGTTCTGCATTAACTGGCAGTAAAGTGTCTTTGGGGACTTTATAAGGTTTAACCTCTGCTCTTGCCGATTGGTTTCACGAAGCTCCTATTCATGCTTCAAACTTTCAACAACTTCTCCTCTTTTCCTCACCTTAACTGAAGGAAAGATTGATAATGAGTGAAAGCATTCACACTGTCATCACATTAAAATGTCCTCGTCGTCACATATCACAAAGTTAATTTGACGCAAAAAGGGTTAATCTTGTAATTGACTTCAAATATTTCCATTTTGGATTTGTATATAAAGAATATTCTTTCAAAATCATATTTAGAACAACAAAAGTTAAGTCACAAACTTACTGAATCCTCATGACCTTTCTTCAGGGACTCACACTGTTCCAAAATCTCAGCATGCTGCTTCTTGCTGCTTTGATGCTCTGAATCGATACGTTCTTTAATCGATAGGATAACATTATTTTACTCAGTCAAGAGAGTTGTGGTGCAATTCAGGGAGGTCGGGCTTCATGCAGACCTGACGGAAACTCTTGCTCAAGTTTGGTCAGATTCATTCTGCAACTTTCTAGCTGTTTTTAGCTGTTTTACCCTAATAACAGGTAATTAAATATCTGGCTTTAATCAGTGTAATGAACTTTGGTTTAGAATATGAGGATGATAAAATCATTGGAATATGAGTAAGGATCAGACTCAAATCAACTGTTGGTTATGATATTTAGCTGCTCTAACTTTCTTCGACGTCAGTTATAGTCTATTGCAATTGATCCTGTTCTGATCCTAAAAGATGATGGATTATAGCTTTGTTTTACACGTTAAACATGAAATAACCTCATGTGAATTGCGTTATAGCTCATTTTAGTAAGTCACTGGTGAAGATAAGAACACATTCTGACTATACAAGAAGGTACAATTTTTTTTAATTTTTTTTTGAAAGGCAATACTTTATAACTAAACAAACCACATAACAAACAAAAGGCAGCCCTGAATTAACCAGATATTAAAAGCAAGGCCCCAAAAGAAAGGAAAAACAACAACACACGAGAAAGAACTGAGAAAGAAACAAAGACATAAAAAAATAAAACAGCCAAAACACTAATGAGCACCGAATAGACCAGCACTGTAGAATCAGCAGACCATCCACATCAGGAACGAAAAGCAGCTTGGTTACAAAAGTAAGATGACCATATATGTAGAAAGTACCTCAAACATGTTCAGAAATTGATTGAATATTTCACCTAAAAGATCCTCTGTCTTTAGATTTATGGTTCTTAATAACTCAACCAACATTTTCTTGGCTTTCGTCATACTTGAAGAGAGCATCTTGAAGAACGAACGTCCACACATTGTCACAGAAGTTGTAGGTTTCATGTTTTGTTTTCCTTCTGGCTGAATTATATATTCTTAAATATTCTTATGATTCTTTTAATTTTGTAAGATTAAATCCATCCCACCACCATGAATGTCAAACTTTTCTATCAAATATGTGGCCCTCATTTCACTGCACTTAATGTGCCATCCGGGTCTTCCTTTGCCGCATTTACTGTCCTAACTGAACTCCCCATCCTTAGCAGTCTTCACAAGCATATCAGTTAGGGAAGAGTTTAAAAAATTGTATCTCAACAGAAATGACAATTATGACTCAGTTACTTATCGATGCGTAGTTCTGGATTACGTTTGGGTCGAATGGGTAATTGCTTTTCATCAAGAAACGGGTCAAAGAGGTATCAAGTCACCAAAAGAGTATTTAACAGCCCAAAAATTCATTCAGTTCTGCAAATGCTAATGCTTAAGAAGCATCTTACCTACATTGACTGTTAGACTCCTCTCCGAAAATTCCCTCAGTCATTTTCCGTGAATAAAGTTCAAGCTGCAGTTGCTATCAAACTGTTGGAATGGTGTAAATGGGCCTGCAAACTCTCAAAGCAACAAAGTTACTTGCTTGCTGTCTCTGTTGGTTCATACAAACTGTTGAAACTTAACAATAAGAGCAAAGCTATATCAGGAACTTTACTACTTCTTGTAGTTGAAACTCCTTTTAGCATATATCTCATGTCAAAATGAATATAACAATGGTAGCATATACTGTTCTTTGTTGCTTCACTGACCTTTTTTATTAGTCTAAGCGCATCCTAACTGGTTGTAAAACTGGGAAACTTGAATAATTTGTATTTTCCTGATCTCATATTCTATTGCGAAAAAGCATTGGATCTTGAAAAAGATGTAGAAGACCTGGTTGAGCAGCAAAGAGCGAGCACCCAACTTGGTCGAACATACCATGAAATGTTTCTAAACTAACGCAACAAAAAATTTCAATAGTTTATATACATATATGCAGAAGATATTTGAATTTAGTAGGTTATGCAGTATTCTCTTTTAGACTTTTTGCTATGCGCGTAGAAAAGTTAACTTATATATTCAGATAACAGAAAACACATTTTAATCAGTTGAATATGATGTGTAACTTAGTACATCATCAGTAACTTGCAAAAGCATACATAAGACACTCAGAAACACAAAACAACATAATAAGGAACTGTCACGAACAAATTCTTACCCGGTCAGCCTGCTCTTTGCTTAATTAGCACGATGGAAGCAATTCTTACACCCTGCTCTTCAGCCACAATAGTTCGTATGTGTTCCATTATTTCGTTCAGAACAACTAATCTGACTTGGTCTGAGTGTTCTAGGATCGTGATTCCTATATCCAATAAGATCTCTTCAGGAATACCTACGACAACACAACATCCTGTCTGTATAAACTCAGATGAGGACTCAAGAGTCTTTTCAATACAAAATTCAAGAGCTTTGATCACAGTTCCTTTCGCTGCTGAACCGAAAGATGCACCAAACATCAGATATACGTGATTGAGAACTGGAACTTCCTACAATCCAAGGTTCATATCTTAAAGATCGAGATTCATATTATGAAAATCAATTATATGTACCTCATTATTTAGGTAATCACATTCAAAATAAAAATAAAAAATGCTCACCCGAATCATTTTATTCATGATGTCATGGATTGTGGTTTTGACAAGCAGTACCTCTTTTCCGGTATCTGTAGATAGTGAAATGTTTAGTATGTTTTCGGCAGTGTGTATTAGAATCATAAAGTCAAAGTTACCAAATTGCCATATAATTCAGCAACTTTGTCTTGAGCTTTTGTTGGACCTCTATCGAGTAGAAGAAAAGGAGAAAAACATACTATTTCAAAATGAAAATCCTATAGTCACTTGATTACGGCTAAGACTACTACAATCTGCAATTTCATATCACTGAGTGTAGACTGTTTATATCAATATTTTCAATCTTCTAGATGTAGATGATTTGTGAATTTGTGTCGTTACATTAAAAAGTCAATAAAACGCGACTCACCTCCACAAGTTTGATCAGAATGCTTAGGTTCTTGTGCTACCATTCTTTTATTAATTCTCAAAAACCAAAGTTTATCAAAGCTAATCACTTTTATGTTACACGTCCGTCAACACTTGTAACAGGTGGCCAGAACTGAACTATTAACTCCCCATGTTATTATTAGAAAAAGCAGACTTAATCTTCTCATAAATCATCCGGGTGCCAAGATATTGTAATGCTATTTCTTCGACGTGTTATAGGTTCTTCGGCATTAACTTTCTGAATACCATTAGAATCAATGTCAAAAAATATTATGGTTTTCGTAATATCCCTCGGAGCAGGAGTGAGGTTGAGGACACCAACTGAAATCAGCACTTGGGCCGTTTGGGTTCCACCTAAAAAAGATACAACACTCATTATCAGTTGTTTTCAAGACATCTATTCACTGGATTTTAATACCGATAATATACGAACTGCCAAAAAGAATGTTGAAGTCACAAGCGAATTCAAACATATAGCAATATGGTTATCAACTACAGTGATTATTATACTACGTAAAATAGAAAAATTCACCATCAGTTTCTCATAAACAAAAACACTCATTGGAAAAGCATCGTCTTAGGTATGACAACATCTTGGACAACTGCGGTGATCAAGGGACTGTGTTGCACACAGTTCTTTCAAGTATATAGAAATGGAACCAGAAATGAAATCGATTAAAATAAGTAAAAAGCATCTCAACTAAACCAGAATCTAAGCAAGCTATGCAGAAACATTATGATCCCTTAATAAGTATAAAAGGTAAATTTGGTGGTCTCTTACCATCAAAAGATCAGTAGATGCAGAACCTTTGTCACGAGGCCTCTTATGATCCACGGACCGGCAACCATCACATGTATATTTAGCTGGTAGTTGCTTAGTCTGATCATCGGTCATAAACATGTATTTAATACGGTGTTACCTTCTGCTTCATTGTCATCAGATGGTTTGACTAAGTATTCATCCTGACTACGTACATCCTTTGGCGCTGGACTCTCATCAACCTTTTTTACCTGTAGAATATGAAAAAATTTCACACTAATTAATTATATGATTGAAGTCAATAAATAATGATTGGAAACCCATTTGTTTTATGTAGCTTTTAAATAAGATTTAGGCGGGGAGTTAAGAGGGGATGTTTGGCGTTGCATTTTTAAGTAACAAAGTAGAAGTGTTGCTGAAGAGTAGAAACTTTGTAGGCATGTTGTCTTCCTGTTTAGTTTTTTACCCATTCGTACCTTCTCCTCTTCAGCTATAGTATTCATATTCTACTTATTTGATCCGTCAAGGAGAAAATATAAACCGAAATTTCCCATTTACCACATACGGTAATTGCAACCTCTCATTCAACTATTTTTCTTTTCAATCTTACGACGTTTTTCTTCTTTGTCTACCAAAGTACCTCCTGTGTAAGCTAGTGATTCGTAAGTTGAGATTCCTTTGCAAACTTACATAGCCCGATCACTTGTCTTCATCTTAAAATCTTGTTTTCATGCCTTTGATTAAGTTATCACTCAATATATGATATCCTTTAAACTTTTATTCAGATGCTTGCAAGTCATCAAATATTAGAATATAAAAACTTACTTGAAGAACAGCTTCCTGCCATCTACGACAACACCCTCATCGCCAACCTTGTCCATCATCGAACGGGCAGAATCCCTAATATGCAAGAATGGCTTCATTAATTTCATACATAATGATTGGCCATTAGTTCTATCTAAAGCATCGAAAACACCTCCTTCGTGTTCTCTTGAAAAAAAGATAAAAGTATTAAACAAACTGATAAAATTCATATCAATCAACATATACCAATGCAAATCAGATCTGATAACCTGAGCCTTAATAGTACTTTCAAGTATGTCTTTAGTTATGACATCGAAGATTTAAAACTAAATAAACGTAAAAGAAGAAATTACCCTAGGAGATTAGTCAATGATTCAGTTATAGGAGATTTTTAAAGACGATGATTCATGGATAGGAGATTTTTAAGGATATGATCATTAGGGTTTGAAACGAGGGATCCGATTAATTAGGGAGATATAACAGGATCTTTGAGATTTTCGGAGATAGTCTCACCCTGTCTCTTCATCAAGATTCACAACATCTTGATTCAAGTGGTGTTGCGCATCTCGTTGTAGATTGTGATTACTGTGATGGATTTCCAAAGGATGATTATTAAAATAATTAATCAGATCGAATTTGCTGAGATGCTTTTCCTCAACACAGAATGAATGAATGATCTTTTATTTTTTTAACAACAAAAAGATCTTCAAAGTACAACCTTTACCCGATCTGAATCTGCCAAAGAAGTCAGATAAAATATTTATGAAGATGTAGTCGTTTATTTGATTAGATCTAGGGTTAAGATTGAGAAGAAGGAAAAGGGTTTCAAAGATCGATTTTTTAATGTTTTTTGGATTAGGGTTTATGATAGTAGTAAATTTAGATAACTTGCTTTAGAAAAACAAGCAACTAAATATGAGCGGTAAGTATCGAGTGATGATTTTAGGAAAAATCAACACTAATGACCCAAAATCACTTAAAAAAGAGATGAAAGATTCGTTTCCCAAGGAGGTATGGTGTTGTGAATTAACTTGTATTTCTTTGAGATTAATATTGAGAAGATGGAATGACGGTTTCTTGGAAATTACACTATGACGTAAAAAAAACGAAAACGTAAAACCGTGAAAAAATTAAAAATTAAAAATTAATAAGACCAAAAACAAAATCAAGAAAAAGATTAAAAAGACTAAAACAAGTCTAAAATAATATAAATAAAGACAAAAATCCAATAAAGATATTTTAAAACCTTTTATTAATTAAATAATTAATTTTAAATGCTAATTAAAGCCCTAAAATTAAATTTAATTAATTCAAATGTCAAAAATATGATTTTATTGAATAATTACTCAACTTATATTATTATAAGACTAAAAAGTAATTTTCTAAAAATTAAAACCTAATAAAACTATTTTAAAACTCTAAAAATGATTTAAAATGAATAAAAACTAATTAAACTTAAAATAATTATAAAAATAAATCTAAAAGTTATAAAAATAATCTAAAAATGGAAATAGTCCTATTTAATGCCAAAGAACCTAAGAAAAATGAAAAAAGAAAGAAAAATAAAATTTTGAAAATTAATTAATAAAATAATATGAAAACACTTAGTTGCGCCGCAACTAGGTGGGTCTTGCGCCGCAACTAGTGTTGCGAGATCACCAAGGTCAGCAGCACCTTCAGTTGCGCCGCAACCTTCTGTCTTGCGCCGCAACTTGTGAAACGGGAAAACCAAAATCAGCAACTCCTTGTGTTGCGCCGCAACCTTCTGTCTTGCGCCGCAACTTGTATGACGGACCTGGTTGTAAGTTGACACTAGCAGGTTTGGACTTTTGCGTTTTGCTTGAGATTTTAAGCCAAGAGGACTTGGGCTTATTGAGCTTATTTGGATGAATATTTTGGACAAAAGGGCACTCTTGTGATCCTTTGATCACAAGAAGTCAAGACAATCAAGCACAAATCACTTAGCACTCAAATTCAAGAAATCAAAATCATCAAAGATCATGAAAAACCAAGCAATATAGCAAAATGCAGATTTTTAACACCCTTTTTACCTTTTAAACTCAACAAATTCACTCCAAACTTGTGCCAAACTATATTACCATCTTACTAACATCTAACTTATCCTTAATCTAGTAACCTAACATCTTTTAGCAACACAAATCAATGATTGTACCCTGCTTAAACCTGTTGCCAAACACCCTTTTAAAATCTAAAAACCAACTTTTAACATACCAAAATGCTTACAAAAGCTACCAAATTGATTCCAAGTGCATCTAACATGTGAACATACACACTAGAACACAAATCATGCAATATAAACACACTTAATCACCAAATCACTTAAGATCATACAACTAGCTATTTTTGAACTTTCTCAAGGTAAAAGGAAGATACCTTAGGTTCTTACATCCAAGAACCTAGAGGATGAAAATCCTCCTCCAATCCAACTCGGGTTGGAGCTGAACTAAATCAACAAGCCTTCAACCTATTTGAACACAAAACAAAGAAACAAGAACAAAAATAATATGAAATGATATGATTCTTTTTATTTTCTTCTTTTTTTTTAAAACTCTTCCAAAACCTTTTCCAATTACTTAAAACGTATCATAAACACTATAACACCAATTAATCAAAACCTCTTAACATCCAAACCTTTTGAGAAGATTTTACCAAAATCTCTCAAAATCAAAACCTTAAACAACTTTGAAAATCAAAGTTGCTTAACCATAAAACAAAGTGGAACTCAGAATCAATCTCCTCACAACACACAAACTTTTAAAAACAATAAAAAAGGAATTACACTTGAATATTTCAAAAACCAAACTTTTTATTTCTTTAAAAAGGAATTACATGTGAGAGACTAGAAACTGGAACAAAGGGATCACCACAACTTGGGTCTCCTTTTATAGAGCCTATAGAACATCCTAGAAGCATAAAAACATAAAACCCTAATACATAGAAAATCCCAAATGTGCCCTTGAATGATTTTGAGTGCATTTTGTCCTCTCTTGATCTTGAACGTTTATTTTGCTTTGGGAGGAAGCAAATAATCTTGGCCATTGATTTAAGCCACGTCATGAGCTTGGGGGCTAAGGAATGATGTGATTGGTGGATTGGGGAATTGGGGTTTTGGTGCTCATGAGTGGGATGCAGGTTTTTAGGAGTGGGAAGGGTTTTGGCATGTGTGAATTAAGTGTGTGAGAGTTTAATTGAGTTTTACCCAAGTAAATGTGAGGGTAAAATCTGGGGTAGTAAGAATGATGAATAGTACTCATTTGATCCGAAATTGGGGGTTTGGTTGGGTGTTAGGCGCATTTTTTTAAAATGTTTCAGGTTTGGCACTTTTGGTCCTTATGTTTTGAAGTTTTTGGCTTTTAAGGTTTCCAGCCCAAAAATCTCCTTTCCTTTGTTAATATCTTCCATCAATTGACACTTTTGGCACAAACTTTCTCCAAAATGTTTCCAAGGACTATTCTTGCTATTTTGAGTATTTCAAGGGCTGAACTTGGACAAAGTTGATCTTCAAAGGTCTTCAATGTCTCTTAACCTTCATGAGGGACCATAATTGGCAATTTGAATTTGTTGAGGGACTATTCTTGCCATTTCTTCAAAGTTGAAGGACCAATTTGCAAATTTGACAAACTTAAGGGACCAAACTTGTAATTATTAATATACAAGGGTTTTAAGTGTCATTTCTTCATTCATTGAGGATCAATCTTGTTTTGTCTTCAAGTCTTCAAGGGTATTTGATGAAAATTCCATGATTAGGGCCCGGTTCATTGCACGGCTTCGTTTCTCGTGTTCGTTTTTCCTTGTATCTTGTGATCTTTTGTCTTTTTCACGATATCCATACCTAAAACACACAAGTAAACAAACACAAGCATATATATGGTATTTTATGACATTTTTATGCATTTAAAGCCCGAAAAGAACGATGAGATCATGTATAAATGCCATCTCATCACTCCCCCATACTAAGCCATTGCCGTGCCCTCACGCAATGCTAAGAATAAAGTATCTAAGCATCACCAAAGTTCAATTTTATTAACCTTTATTGAAGAGTAAAAGACTTGCAACATACTACGAGAATGTGTAAAGACATAATGTATGATTTTCATCACCAAAATGTGACTTTTAGGGTCAAAGAATAGAAACAAGTTAATGTCCCTTAGAGTAAATTTCGTCATCCTTGATTGTCATACATTCCATGCTAAGTGCAAAAACAAGATCATTGTTGGTACAAGTCACAATGCTAACACTACTCATACGTTCAAATTGTGTAATACTTTTTCTCCCCGCAATCCTAGTTATTATAAAGGAAATGGGTTACTAGCATTTTTTATCTATTTGTCATGGATCACAAGTGATTCATATTGACTTATTTAAGTAGTTATTAGTCCGAAAGCAAAGTAGCACGATTTGATCAATAGTTAGCCGAAGGACAAAATCTTTTAAAACGGCTTCTCGTGTATCTCCTTAAGTTCATATCTTGGCATAACTCGTTTCACGATTCGAGACCTTTCTCGGACCGATATTTGGCATGTACTTCATACTTCAAATCTTGGGAAGACGTTCTCGAAATTATGGTCTTCTCTTCATATATTTGGAATTTCTTCACTTGACGTTTTTGAGAGATTCTTCATATAGGACCACGACTTCATCATTTTTCTTCAATCTTTACTTTGGATTTTGATATACAACGATCCGCCTCCTTTTCGGACTTGGATATATTTATCCTCATACCTTGTTAGGGTCTTTTTGGATAGACTTTCTCCATTCTTTAGGGGAGTAATAGCTTCTCGTCGTGTGTCTCGATCCTTCATATTGATTTTGGAACAATGATACTTCACATCATCTTTGGATCTTTAGCAAAAATAGAGCTCCTCATGCCTTGTTAGGGCCTTTTTGGATGGTCGCCAATCTTCGCGTCCCGCTTCAATAAGTTATGCCTTGGCTATGAACTCTATTCAACCCCGAGCAACTTTTAAACGATCTTGCGCTAGAGGCTAAGTAACCTTTCAAACCGTACGACCTTACTTATTGCAATTATGTTTTATTCCTAATGCATTGATCTTATGGGAAGAAAAAGCCACAATTAAAAACATATGAGTTTTTGAAAGAACACTTTCATGTTCTACGTTTAGCATGATCACTTGTCTAACTCTATCATTTCTCGTTCTTCACTATTTAAAGACCTCTAATTAAAGAGACTCGTGAATACTTAGCCATGCAAGTCAAAATTAAGCCAAATTTGGATTAGCTTTCATTAAGACTATATCAAATCAAAGTTTTGGGTTTTCAAGCCACCTATAGGATCTTGCACTTTCTTGGACTTTTTCAAGTTTAGAGAATGCGTTTTAAAGTTCCCTTGATAAGTGACTTTCTAGAATCAATTATAGGAACTTGCGAAAAGTTCTTGTTCTTAACCCGAATGAATTAAGACTTTCGCGTTTTAAAGCTCCCTATATAAAAGTCTAGCAAAACTTGAATTGAGCGGGTTAAGGAATGTAAATGGCTCCAAATGCCCATCAAGTCAAAAATTAACTCTTATTCTACCCATCGGAAAATATACATTCGTGTCTTAAAAACACTTATGAAAACTAAGAAAATTTTTAAAATTTGGCCATTTTTAGCCTTATTAGCAAAACAAAACATTGAAAGTTGGAAAACGTGAGGGCGTAGCAAAGCAAGTACCTATTCACCCCCCCATACTAAAAGTAAACATTGTCCTCAATGTTTCGAGTCTAAAGGTGGAGCACCCCCATACTAGAGACGAAGAATCGAATGCTTAGGATCTAGCATGGAAAGGGTGATCAACAATATATCTAAAGCCGTTTATTAATTATGCTAAAAGATAATTGTTAGAACAATAAAGGATATGTCATGGAATCGTGAAAAACTTCTTCAAACGAACGATGGAGGCTCACGTAAACGAACACGAGAGTCTTCAATCGTAGACGATGATGATGATCTAGATAACACAATCACAAACAACCACGAGACAACGAGTTGGAAGGGTACAAGTCCCCTTATTAGTGAATAATAAGCATAAAGATAAGCATGGGATCTCCCCCACGAGGCACCTCGTTTTTGATTACCGAGTCATGAGCTCGACTCGATCCCCCTTAAAATGTGAACATTTAGGGATATCATGGTGTGGTCAAATTTTTGATGGGGCTTACATGATAAACAAGGCCCAAAAAGCAACCGGTATAAAGGACTAAGTCCTTAGATGATGCAAAATACCGGGGTCGAAGATGGCGTTCTCGTTTTCATGGGAAAAACAAATTAACACCACTTGAACATGTGCCATAAACTCAAAGAGTTTGAAGAAAATAGATAAGAAGTAGAAGGGTGAGACAATTGGTAAGACAAACGTTTGAGCTACTCGAGGTAGACTCGCACCAAGCAAATAGATATAGTTTCCATTTATTGCATCGGTGGAAGACCGAGATTTCCCTTTACATGAAATTCCGGGATCGAATATCTCGTCCTCGGTGGACAAGGATGAGGGAACATAAGGGGCTTCCCCCATACTAGAACCACACAAAGCATCGTCAAAAGGAGAAGACGAGCTTGTAGTACTCAAGACACGCGGTGATGACGGAGTTAGAATTGTAGAAAAATCTTTTAAATTAGATTCAAAATCTTTTCCTTTTTCATCTTTAAGACTCTCCTTGTGAAAACCCGATTTAATTATGTCAAAAATATTTGGTGTTTCTAAGACGATGTTAGTCACACTAAAAATTCTCACATTTTGAAACCGTTTTGGTTTTGGTGGTGGCAAGTTCTTAAAACGTTTATCGACGAAGAAAACCTCCCCATCGGGGTCCATATATTCATCATCCGAAATATCTTCCGTAGAAACCGGCAACTTATCAACACTTTTCAAGAATGAATGTGAAGGATTTTTCGATTCAAGTATTGATGGTTTCTTTTTTGTAGGCTTAGCATTCATAACCTCCACCGGCGGAGGAAATGGTAAATTGTTTTTGGAGACATTCCCTAAAACTCTTGGTGAAAATTCTTTGCAAATGACATTGGTCGAGTCACCATGGTTTAAAGTTGCAATAGAATATACATGAGAAAGATTGGAGTTTTGTGTTGCATTGATGACAAGTTCTTCTTCATTGAAACGAAGGGTGATTTTTCGAGCATGAACATCGATAAGTGCTCGTGATGTATCCAAAAATGAACGACCCAAAATGAGAGGAACTTTTCGATCGATGGGAATGTCAACAACGATAAAGTCAACGGGATAGTAAAACTTTCCGACTTTAACGAAAACGTCCTCGGCTACTCCACATGCCATGATCGTAGAATGATCGGCCATTTCGATGGACATGTTCGAAGGAGTAAGAGCCGGAAGCGAAAGCGATTTGAAAATCTCAAGAGGCATTAAATTAATACTAGCGCCAAGATCGGCCAAGGCGTAGCATTCCTCCATATCTTGTATTGCACACGGAATCAAAAATTTACCGGGATCACCGACTTTTTGTGGTATGCGGCTTAGAAAAACCGATGAACAACTAGACGATTGTTGTAACTTTTCTTTGTTGTTAAGCATACTTTTGAAGTTTGCGGCGAATCGAGGCATCATGATTAAAGCATCGGCGAAACTTATGTTAAAATGCAAATCACGAAACATTTTCATAAATAGCTCAAATTGATAATTGTTCCTTTCTTGTGCTTTCTCTTTGTTTCGTCTTGAAGGGTAGGGTAAAGGTGGTGTGGGTTGGTCATTAGGCAACGGCCTTGGAATCTCGGGTTCCACAATTGGTATTGGTGTAACCGTAGGTGTGGTATGAGCGGTACTTCGTGGGATTGTAATGTGCTCCTTTTCGACCATCACCTCGGGTTCTTTCTCGATTTCCTTCTCCGTAGAAGTACTTGGTCGAGAGATTGGTTCCTTGAAAGTTTTACCACTTCGTGTAGTAATAACCTTCATTTCTCCCTTCGGGTTTGCAATGGTATCACTAGGAAGACCACCCGAAGAAGAGGGCTTACACATGATTGCTTCGAACATCTTAGCCATACGGTCCTCAAATTTTGATTGCCTAGCATCCGCTTTCAATAATTCTTGCTTAATCTCATGTTGTCCTAATTCCATCTTTTGTTGGTTTTGTTGAAGACGTTGGACATTTCCTTCCATTTTATTAGCATGAGTTTTAAGTTCATTAGCAAGTTCATTTTTAAGCTCGTTTTTCAACTCGGACCTTAAGCTAATCATCTCACGTTGCATATTATCAAATTTTGCATCATTTGCTTTAGCATAATCTAAAAATTCTCCTTGCAAATTTTTCGTGTGAGCATTTTGAAAACCTTGTGTAGTATTTTGAAAATCACGGTTTTGGTTTTGATTAGAGATTTGTCCATTCCCACTTTGATAATTCCCTTTGTTGTAATTGCGTGTGTTGCCTTGGTAATTACCTTGGTTGTTGTTTCGATAATTATTAGCATTTTGGTTTGGTGGAGCTTGATTTTGGCGGGAACCTTGGCCGTTTTGGTTGTAAGTTCCCGTTGCTACGTAAGCACTCGAAGTGTTACCATCCGCGGTAATGCACTCGGATAAATCATGAGCTCCTCCACACGATAAACAACTCTTAGCAACCGCTTTAACCGAAGCGGAATTGGAAGCTTCTTGAGCCTTCCAATGGGACATTAGATTAGCAAATCTATCAAAAAACCGATTTTCCTCATTAGCTTCATCATGTAAGGCATTAATGCCACGAGACGAGTGTGATGACGATGACGAACCCATATTGGCAACACTCGGTGTGTTACGAGGGCTATAAACCTTAGATCGATTTTCAATGATTTGTAAAGCCTCATTTGTCGTCTTGCACAAAAAATTACCACCCGCGGCGGCATTCAAATAATCTCGTTCATGATCATTAAGCCCATTATAAAAGGTATCAATTTGATGCAATTCCGAAAAATCATGATGAGGACATTCATGTAACATCTCCTTAAATCGTTCCCATGCCATAGAAAAACTTTCATTGTTACGTTGCACAAATCGTGAAATCTCATTTTTTAAGTGTGTTGTTTTCGATGGTGGAAAAAATTTGTTCACAAACTTAGAAACGAGATCGGCCCATGTCAAAATCGAATTTGGCGGTTCTTTCTCGAGCCAAATTTTTGCGGGTCCATCCAACGAATATGGAAACAACATCATCTTAATGGCGTCATGTGGAACATCTTTGAATTTGCTAGTGGCGGTGAGACGGTTGAAATTCCTAATATGGTAATGCGGGTTGTCTTTCTCGTGACCTCGAAATTTGTTTGCTTGTAGCATCGACATTAAACCCGTCTTAATCTCGAAATTCTCCGCAAGGATGGCGGGAATAACAATGGCCTCTCCAAAACCCTCGGTGGGTGCTTGTAGCAACTCCATCATAGTACGATTAGCCATTACGACTTCTTGTTCTATAATAGGTTCAACAATTGGAGGTTCTTCAACAATCAACGATCCTTGATTGGCTTGCTTTTGGAGACGTTTACGAGCTCGTTTTGCTTGATTACGAGTGATCATAAACTTCACGAAGAATGGGAGGTGAGCAAAGAAGATTCTTTTTGGTCGTTTTGTGGATTTTCAATTTTTTTGTGTTTTTGATGATATTTAATTTTTTTGGTTTTTGGTGTATCTTCGTAGACAACAATCTACAAAATCTCTCCTCGAATCAAACTCTTGATTAAAGAAGCCTCAAAGGAATGAAAACGATCACGTGGAGTGAACGCCTTCGAATGACTTTAGAACTTTGGTGAAAACCAAATTGTTCACGAGGGTTTAATCACAAAGAAAACCAAGCAAATATAGTATACGTATTAATACTTTGGGCGGCAAAACCCTCGATTAGCCTTCAATCTCAAAATACTCACAAGCAAGCGGGGAAACGAGGCGGCGCGAAGCACTTAAGAGCCTTTTTCCTTAGGGTATATTTTATAATACCCGCCTTATACCCACCTTATAGTTCGTATCTTTTAAAATCGAGCTTCTCGAAAGTATTTATCTATTTTTGCCTTTTCTTTTTGTTTGAGGTTCGAATACAATGATCGAGTGATGAAATCCCGAATCAAGGTTGTGTTTTCACACTTTTGGAGATATTGTATTTTGGTTGTGATACTTAATACAATATATTAATAATATTCACAAAGAAAAACCGAGAAAACCGATAATACGTGTTAAGGGAGTTCCACTTAACACAAATACTATTATGGATAATATCAAAAACAAAATTTTCCAAATTAAATCACGACACACCTCCCCGGCAGCGGCGCCAAAGTGATAGTAGTAAATTTAGATAACTTGCTTTAGGAAAAACAAGCAACTAAATATGAGCGGTAAGTATCGAGTGATGATTTTAGGAAAAATCAACACTAATGACCCAAAATCACTTAAAAAAGAGATGAAAGATTCGTTTCCCAAGGAGGTATGGTGTTGTGAATTAACTTGTATTTCTTTGAGATTAATATTGAGAAGATGGAATGACGGTTTCTTGGAAATTACACTATGACGTAAAAAAAACGAAAACGTAAAACCGTGAAAAAATTAAAAATTAAAAATTAATAAGACCAAAAACAAAATCAAGAAAAAGATTAAAAAGACTAAAACAAGTCTAAAATAATATAAATAAAGACAAAAATCCAATAAAGATATTTTAAAACCTTTTATTAATTAAATAATTAATTTTAAATGCTAATTAAAGCCCTAAAATTAAATTTAATTAATTCAAATGTCAAAAATATGATTTTATTGAATAATTACTCAACTTATATTATTATAAGACTAAAAAGTAATTTTCTAAAAATTAAAACCTAATAAAACTATTTTAAAACTCTAAAAATGATTTAAAATGAATAAAAACTAATTAAACTTAAAATAATTATAAAAATAAATCTAAAAGTTATAAAAATAATCTAAAAATGGAAATAGTCCTATTTAATGCCAAAGAACCTAAGAAAAATGAAAAAAGAAAGAAAAATAAAATTTTGAAAATTAATTAATAAAATAATATGAAAACACTTAGTTGCGCCGCAACTAGGTGGGTCTTGCGCCGCAACTAGTGTTGCGAGATCACCAAGGTCAGCAGCACCTTCAGTTGCGCCGCAACCTTCTGTCTTGCGCCGCAACTTGTGAAACGGGAAAACCAAAATCAGCAACTCCTTGTGTTGCGCCGCAACCTTCTGTCTTGCGCCGCAACTTGTATGACGGACCTGGTTGTAAGTTGACACTAGCAGGTTTGGACTTTTGCGTTTTGCTTGAGATTTTAAGCCAAGAGGACTTGGGCTTATTGAGCTTATTTGGATGAATATTTTGGACAAAAGGGCACTCTTGTGATCCTTTGATCACAAGAAGTCAAGACAATCAAGCACAAATCACTTAGCACTCAAATTCAAGAAATCAAAATCATCAAAGATCATGAAAAACCAAGCAATATAGCAAAATGCAGATTTTTAACACCCTTTTTACCTTTTAAACTCAACAAATTCACTCCAAACTTGTGCCAAACTATATTACCATCTTACTAACATCTAACTTATCCTTAATCTAGTAACCTAACATCTTTTAGCAACACAAATCAATGATTGTACCCTGCTTAAACCTGTTGCCAAACACCCTTTTAAAATCTAAAAACCAACTTTTAACATACCAAAATGCTTACAAAAGCTACCAAATTGATTCCAAGTGCATCTAACATGTGAACATACACACTAGAACACAAATCATGCAATATAAACACACTTAATCACCAAATCACTTAAGATCATACAACTAGCTATTTTTGAACTTTCTCAAGGTAAAAGGAAGATACCTTAGGTTCTTACATCCAAGAACCTAGAGGATGAAAATCCTCCTCCAATCCAACTCGGGTTGGAGCTGAACTAAATCAACAAGCCTTCAACCTATTTGAACACAAAACAAAGAAACAAGAACAAAAATAATATGAAATGATATGATTCTTTTTATTTTCTTCTTTTTTTTTAAAACTCTTCCAAAACCTTTTCCAATTACTTAAAACGTATCATAAACACTATAACACCAATTAATCAAAACCTCTTAACATCCAAACCTTTTGAGAAGATTTTACCAAAATCTCTCAAAATCAAAACCTTAAACAACTTTGAAAATCAAAGTTGCTTAACCATAAAACAAAGTGGAACTCAGAATCAATCTCCTCACAACACACAAACTTTTAAAAACAATAAAAAAGGAATTACACTTGAATATTTCAAAAACCAAACTTTTTATTTCTTTAAAAAGGAATTACATGTGAGAGACTAGAAACTGGAACAAAGGGATCACCACAACTTGGGTCTCCTTTTATAGAGCCTATAGAACATCCTAGAAGCATAAAAACATAAAACCCTAATACATAGAAAATCCCAAATGTGCCCTTGAATGATTTTGAGTGCATTTTGTCCTCTCTTGATCTTGAACGTTTATTTTGCTTTGGGAGGAAGCAAATAATCTTGGCCATTGATTTAAGCCACGTCATGAGCTTGGGGGCTAAGGAATGATGTGATTGGTGGATTGGGGAATTGGGGTTTTGGTGCTCATGAGTGGGATGCAGGTTTTTAGGAGTGGGAAGGGTTTTGGCATGTGTGAATTAAGTGTGTGAGAGTTTAATTGAGTTTTACCCAAGTAAATGTGAGGGTAAAATCTGGGGTAGTAAGAATGATGAATAGTACTCATTTGATCCGAAATTGGGGGTTTGGTTGGGTGTTAGGCGCATTTTTTTAAAATGTTTCAGGTTTGGCACTTTTGGTCCTTATGTTTTGAAGTTTTTGGCTTTTAAGGTTTCCAGCCCAAAAATCTCCTTTCCTTTGTTAATATCTTCCATCAATTGACACTTTTGGCACAAACTTTCTCCAAAATGTTTCCAAGGACTATTCTTGCTATTTTGAGTATTTCAAGGGCTGAACTTGGACAAAGTTGATCTTCAAAGGTCTTCAATGTCTCTTAACCTTCATGAGGGACCATAATTGGTAATTTGAATTTGTTGAGGGACTATTCTTGCCATTTCTTCAAAGTTGAAGGACCAATTTGCAAATTTGACAAACTTAAGGGACCAAACTTGTAATTATTAATATACAAGGGTTTTAAGTGTCATTTCTTCATTCATTGAGGATCAATCTTGTTTTGTCTTCAAGTCTTCAAGGGTATTTGATGAAAATTCCATGATTAGGGCCCGG